>JAVQMG010000007.1:22500-406098 GCA_032878915.1 Castanopsis chinensis
TGAAGAAGTGGATGAAGAAAAGGAATTGGTCGATGCCAAGTGTGAGACTATGGATGATCAAGATGATATCCATACCGCTTATAAGAAACTGTACAAGCTTTCTGAGAAGCATGAGAAACTATATAGGCTGGCTACCAAGAAGCTCAGTGATGTGGAACTTGACCGTGAGGAGCTTTCCACTAAGGTTGATGAAGCAAATCAGACAATCGGAGCATTGAGGTTCGAGAACAATTTCTTGGCTGAGAAGACCAAGAAGCTTGAAGCGGAGCTGTTTCAAGTTCGAGCACAATTGGAGAGGACATCAAGTGCAAAGCTGGACGAGATGCTAAGTGTTCAAAAATCTTCTTCAGATCGTACTGGATTGGGGTCTGAATTCTCTCTCTCTAATACTCCTTCTGCTAGTACTACTGTTTTTGTTCCATCTGCTAATAACATTAAAACTGAGGATAAAAATGTTAAAACTGAATTAGCTAGTGAGAACGTAGACAAGGGCAAGTCTATCCTAGGAGGACCCCCTAAAGTTGAGAAAAGGGAAACTAGAAATCCTAGAACTAAGAAGGCTAGCTGTATAGGTACACAACACATGTTCATCGTGTGCCATACTTAGATTTGAAATCTAACCATTGGATTTGAAATCTAATCACCCAACAACTTATTATTGAATTCATATTTTGAAAATTCAATTGTTGGATTACATTTTCAATATGTTCTTAATATGCATGTCAATTTTCATGCCAATCGGATGTAATTTACCATTCTAGTCAGTCCTCTGAGCAACAGAAAAATATCAGTAGCCTCATTTGGACACTTTTGCAATCTACCCCTTACCAACACCCATGCATTACGGGCAAAAGGGCATTCCCAAAGCACGTGGCCAACTGTCTATGGCTGTTGTTTACAAAAATCACACCGTGGATCCACGTTAATTATTATTACACTTCAATTTATTTATTATTAAATATATTGTTTAAATTTTTAACTACAATTGTAAGGCAATCAATATACTTTTAACCAAAAAGTAGTAGATATTCATATATATATATATATATATATATATAAAGTAGTAGATATATTTTTTTAAGGATAATTTTGGAGTCTTGATGGCAATAGGATTTAAAAGCAGGGTTGACCAACTTTGGATTGACATATGACGTGATCTAAGGAGGATAATACAAAACTGCTAATATCTTTTTCACTTTTGATCAATGGTTGCGATTAAATCCCTGTAGTGTTTTGAGGAGCTGTGTATTTTCCATTAAAATAAAACAAAGGTTAATTAAATTTTAAATGTAAATATTTGTAGATAATCACTACTCTTTATCATCGGACTTACACATCAATTAGTTTTTAACGTAAATGGAGTTTGAATTTCATATTTTTTATTTGGCATTATATATATGTAGTGCCCATGGGCCCAAGACACATGCTGGGCCGGCCCAAAGGTTCTCACAAGAAGAGAAACCCAACCCAACCCAACACCATGAAACGGTCCGAGGACATAATAGCTCCAGCCTATAAGGCCACGTGACAAAGAAAGGTACCATGCACGAGCAAAATACCATGAAACATAACGTCCGAGGATTACCTAGTCCTCGACAGTACGTTGCCGAGGGCAGTGTTAGTAGTCTGGTGGTTCAAGGACACCCATGTTGAGGACCTTGCAGGCAACAACTGAGAGAACAAGAATAAGGGATAAAGGGGAATGACAGACAAATATCTAAGTAAAAACTGCTACCACCGCATTGAATGCACCATACCTACCTCTCTGGCCGCATTAATGAGGAAGTGACGCCTGAGTATTAAGATTCGACTTTACCCTCACCGCCAGAGACTTTAGGAAGATGGAGTGATGGGACAAGTATCCAAAAAGGAACACCTGGACTACACGTGGAAGAAAGGAGAAACAGAGGCAGGCCTATAAAAGAAAAAGGATGAAGAGAGAGAAAGGGGACAGATACAGAAGAGAGAGAGAAAACTTGTAAGATGCACTAAGGATTGTCCTCGGCATCATTGTATACAACTGAATATCACACCTATGTATGAGATTAGCGCATGAGTTAAATGATTTAATCTTACCTTTGTGTTATCTACCGTCAAAGAACCTAGATTAGGAACCCACACTCTATAAATTCATTGTTTAGGGCGCATTGGGCTGGTCAGAAAGTCTAACTCTGAGCAAAGCACGATTTGTGTCCTTACAATATATATATATATATATATATATATATATATATATATATATATCTGTATATACTAAGAGGATTCAGAAAGTTAGTTATTGTTTTTTTTCCCGTCAAAAATACCTCTAAATTAATTCACCAACTTAAAAATGGGATTAAAATAGTAAATTGGCAAAAGAAAGTAAGTTATTGCTTTTTTTACTGTAAAAAATACTCCTACCTAAAATATAAAAATTGGATTAAAATAGTAAATTGACAAAAATAATAAATTCTTACTTTTACGTTGAAATGTTTCCCTGCTTCTAATGAACTCTTATTTTTACGTTGATTTAAATTTCTACTTTTACTCACTAACTTCCTACAAAATAGGATCACTTTCTTAATCTAAACTACTATTTAAAGGGTTGCACTTGTTTAAACCGGACTTTTTTTTCCCAAAAAATACCCCTGCAACCTAAATTTAAGTAGATATAAAGCTTGAGGATAACATAGTAAAAATACATCTTTAACTCTCACCTATAACCTTGCCTACAAAATAGGCAATATTTAATTCCCAAGTTTAACTCCAAGCATTACTTACACCGAGAGAGGGGATAAGCTTTTTTTAAAGAAACTTACAGTGTTAAAAATTCTCAAAAAAAAAAAAAAAAAAAAAAAAAAAAAAAAAAAAAAAAAAAACTCCAAGCATTACTCTTTTCTCAAAAAAAAAAAAAACTCCTACTCCACGTTTTCACTTTTCTTTCTTAAGTTTTTTTTTTCTTCCTTTATCAAGACTGATTTTTTTTTTCTTTGCATAAAAAAAAAACTTAATTTTTTTTTCAATAATCAGTTTCCCTCAATCTCATCTCACGTTTTTTTTCCCCCTTAAATCTCTTCTTTTTTTTTCTTTTTTTTTTCCTGAAAAAATACTAAAAAGTAGAAATAAATCATATCCAAAAGAAATCCAAAAAAATTCAAATGCCACATTGAAATTTCAAACCCACGTTCAACTTTTCCCTAAAAAATTCTCCCAAAAAAAAAAACTTTTCCTTTAAAAAAAAACCCACTTTCAAATTTATCCAAAAAAAAGCCCTACTTTCAAATATTTAACAAAACTTTTAGATAACTACGACAAATCACAAAAAAAAAAAAAAAAAATCTAGAGTTTTGATGAGTATTATGCATTTAATCTCATCTCACGTTTGTTTGTTTTTTTTTTTTTTCCCTTAAATCCCTTTTTTTTTTTGAAGAAAAAAATATACTAAAAAGTAGAAATCAATCGTATTCAAAAGAAATCCAAAAATTTCAAATTCCACATTGAAACCCACGTTCAACTTCTATATAAAAAAAATAAAATAAAAAAAAACCACGTTCAAAACAGTAGGCCCCACGTGATTAGACCAACCGCAACAGAACTTCTTTCTCTCTCTCTCTTTCTCTCTCTCTCTCTCATGCCTCTAGGACTTATTTTCTCTTTCTTTCTTCTATCATTCATGCCTAGAAGCTCTCTCTCACGTAGAGGCCTCTTCAAACTCCTCTCTCTCCCTCTTTCACAGCAAATTCATTTGGACTCTACCTCAAGGTTTTGAAGTTCAGACCGTTCAATAAACCGTAAAAGGGAGAAATTTAAGGTTTTTGAGGTTGGACCGAGGTTGAACCGGAGTCGAACTGTGATGACGTCATAATTAATTTAATAATTAAATAAAGTAAAAAAAGTGTAACAAATTTATAAAAATAAAAAATATTGATCTGAAAATATAAAATATTTGCTCAAAAAAATATAGAATAGTAATCTCTTTCAAATATATTTTCACAACTTTTATATTTTCATACTTTTAGACAAAAAATTGTAACAAACCGACTAAAAAAATGAAAACCTACTGCCACAATGCCATGAGCCAACAGATGTCATGTCTCATTTTTTTTATTTATAAAGAAAAAAACACTTTACCCCAAAACAGGGAACTATGAGGATGAGCGCGGAGGGCTTTTGGTTAGTTTGTTGGTGAGGGTGGGATCTGAAAGAGAGATTAGGGGCTGTTGGATTGTGGAATTATGATTATGACTCTTGGGCCCCGTTTGTTTGGAGTGAAATCAGGAAGGATGAAAAACAAAGGGAGGAAAGTATGGTGAAAAATAGCATTTTTCACGGTTCGTTTGTAGTGAAAACTTAGGAAGGATGGAAAACCCGGAGGAAAATTTCCCTCCTGAGCCCACATATTTTACAAAAATTGGTCCCAATCCATGACCACTTTATTTTACAAAAAAGCCCCTCCCAGCAACTATTCATGACCACATTCTGTTTTTTTTTTTTTTTCAACATTCAAACCTGAATGTTTTTTTTTTTTTTCAATCAATGTTCAGACCTGAACGTTCTTCTTCTTCTTCTTCTTTTTTTTTTTTTTTTTTTTTTCAATGCTCAAACTTGAATGTTCTTTTTTTTTTTTTCCCAACGTTCAGGACCTGAATGTTCTCTTTTTTTTTCTTTTTTTTTTTCTTAACGTGACTTAATCTAATTTTTACATTATAATAATAAAAATAGTAATATAAATTTATATATATGATGTGATCAATTTTATATTATGTAATGAGTACAAATAAATTTATTTTTTACATTTTATATAACAAGGGTATAATAGCCAATTTATATAAATTACATTTTCCATCCTTCTATTTTTCTCTCCAACCGAACATAAGAGTTTTCCACCCTCCCACTTTTCCACCCCTCCAACCGAACATACAAGAGGGAAAACTAAAATATTTTTCATCTTCTCGCTTGTTCATCCTCCCACAATTTTTTATCCTCTCATTTTTTTACTCCTCCAACCGAACAGACCCTTGGGGTTAATGTGCTTGACTGGGTTGGTGATGCGGTCCGGACTTGAGTGTGGAAACGCGTTTATTGAGGGTTGGTGACCAAACGGCGCCATGCCGTCACTTTTTATAGCCCCTTCTAATTCAAACTTTAAATTTCAAACAAAAACAAGAAACCAACAAAAAATTCTACAGCCACTTATGTACTTCATCTTATTTAATTAAAAAAAATTACTATTTCCAAAAGCAATCCACTCATATGTCATATCACCCTCTCTTCAATCTCTTCAATGCAACGTCAGAGCCAACCTGCCCCCACTTACCACTCTCTGGTCTTCCCTCTTCCCCTTTGCTAAGATTTGTTGGCTGTTGGTAAGTTGATTTCAGATAAAGCCTGTGGGTTTGAGATAAAGCCCTTTCGTCTTCTTTTCACTCTCACTCCCCAGGATTCTCTCTATCCCCAGGATTCTCGCTTTCCCCCAACAGCTTGCTGATCTTTCATAAACATTGTCTTCTCCCCAAAATCAAAGCCCTAATCTACTCGCACAGCCTAGCTATTGTTGGATTTTGTCAAACCCACAGGCTCTATCTCAAATCAACTTTAATTGCCCTTCACCCGCGTTGGGCATTACATATGAAGCTCGCTTCGTCCTCCTCAGTACCATTTTCATCATCCTCCTCCGCTACTTTTGCACTATCTTCATCATCCTCCTCCACTGCTTTGTCCTCCTCAGTCTTTGCACCATCTTCATCATCCTCCTCCAATGACGTTCCTGCACCTAAGGTAAGTGTTTAATTTTTCTGTTAAATTCAAAAATGGTATGTTTATAGTTACTGAAATTTGTTCTTGGTTGCTGTTCATTGTTGCTTGTTGCTCTTGATGTTGGACACGTTTTTCCTCCATGTCCTTCTAACTGTTCATACATGTATAACTGCTTTGAGTTAATATTCTCTAGATGCATCACTTTCTTTTATACATAACTCTACAACTTGTTTGGTGCAGTGTTCTGTTCAAATGATCATTTTATCATTGTGCAGTTACTGGATTAGATCATAGGGTTAGGTTCAAATTGAGAAATTATAAAACAAATAGTTAGGGCTTAAGTGTTTATGACCTATTAGATGGCAGAGACATCCAATGCTGCGGATTCGAAGCTATGGCCTGCACATCTAGAAAAGCAGTTCATTGAAATTTTGTTAGAAGAAGCAGGTAAAGGGACCATTCGTAATGGGATAATGAAAGAAAGACCATGGGCTAGTTGTAACAGAGTTGTTTATCAACCGAACCGGAATACACTATAGCGTCGAACAAATAAAAGGAAAATTTAAACGGCTTAAAAACAGTTGCAATGCGTTTTCCCAACTAATTGGTAGAACTGATATGGAATGGGATCCTGATACCAACACCGTCACAGGTAGTGACGCGGCGTGGTTAAATGTAGCGAAGGTGAGTGTTATACATTTAGGATTGGTGGTTTACTGTTCCCGGCTATTATAGTATTCTGGGTTTTGAGCATCAAATCAAATTTTAGGGCTTTTGCTTAAAAGAAAAGAAAAAAAATTGAAACTTGTTTGGTGCTTGTATTGACTCAAAATGTTACTTTTTGTATCTCATTGAAAGTGTAAGTTTTGGATTTGGGGTGGACAACTTAAGTGAATTGCTGTTTAAGGTGGAAAAAATGTATTCAAAATTGAGAATTTTGTGTCCTTATTTTTCATTGTCTATGTTTATTAAGTTAGTAAATTTTTTGGAGAAATGGTTAGAAGTTTAAGATTGTTTTGGTTTTTGAAGGAGGTGGAAGTTAAGAAATTTGAATGAAGTTAGGTTGGGCGAGAAGAAAAAGAATAAAGGAAGGCTATCACCTGAAAGCTACTTGGAAACTGTTCATATGGGTTGCCTTTTTGGCATAAAGAGCAAACCAGGAACTGGGTTTACCTTAAATTGTTTGGCTTACTTGTTTAGCTAGACTCCTAGACATATTTATGACTCGAACATGTGTTTGCTTTAAGAAACAATTATTTTAGTATCATATTGCTCAGTCATAGATTTTGGTATGGATTTGTACTATCTAGGAGTTCATTTGTTTAGTATTGGAAGAAATTTGGTTGTTACTACTTTCACATAATTGATGTCTTATACCAGTTCAGGATAGAAGGTAATTGATGGGTCCTTAAGTTGATGGAAGAACAAAAAACTAAAAGAAATTTATCTCTGGGATTTTTGTGCTCATGTTAACATTCTGATGATCCTAAATCTACTGAATGTGTAAAGCAATTGGAGCAGGTGGAAAATAAAAACAAAAAAAATAAAAAATAAGAAATAAAAAACGATGTCGTTGTGTTCATCTTTGTCTTTATCGTCTCCCAAATCTTTCTCTTTCTTACCAAAAACCAAACCCTTAAGCTTCAATGGCGTCTCAGGCTCACCTGTTACATATCGATTTAGAGCCTCCACTGATGTTCCTGACTTTCTCTTTGCCGGCTGGTACGCATTTGATTCTGCGTATTGAATTGTTGGATTTTTTATTTTTAGCTTTCTAAGTTGGACTTTTAATATTATGTTACCAGTTACTAGAATTCTTAAGCCTCGTAAAACAATGATAGGACTTAGGTGAAACTGAATTCGTGCCGATCCCCACTTAATAATACTATGTAGCATTGAAACTGAATTGATGCATTGAAGTACAATGACCAGCCCCGTCAAGATTATGGAATCTAGGTTATGTACAGGGTAATTTACAAATACTAGAACTCTTTTTTTCTTTGGCTGGTTTATATTGCTTGGAGATTAGTGTTCAATGTTAATAATGTTATCTTTTTCCATTACAGTTTGCTGGATTTGATCCTTTTGAAAGGTCCACCTATTTTGGGCCCTTCTTTGATTTGGGACAGGTAAGAAATTATAAATTTTGAGTAATTTTGCCACTAATACTATATTTGCTGATACCTTTTCTTGGTTTTCTACTTCACTGTCAATGCAGTTTGAACGGTTTAGTCGGATTTTCATTCAATTGGGAAAATTTGATATGTTAAAAAAATGATATGTTAAAAAAAAATGAGGGAAAATTTGATTCTGGGGCATTCTTTAAAAGATTATAAGGAATACTTATTGTTCTGCTATATCTACCTAGTGGTCAGTAAAAACACATTGTTGGAGTAGTTTGGTTGCTTTTGTTAATGTGAATTTTTAGTGACTTGGATGATTGTGCTCTACAGGGATATCAAAGGTTCTAATTTGCTTGTTGATGCATCAGGCATGGTTAAGGTAGCAGATTTTGGGGTAGCTAAGCATGTAAGTTTGAATTATTTATCCACACAGTAGAATTTGATGGTGTTTGGGCTGTTGACATATGGAGTTTGGGCTGTACCATTATGGAAATACTGAATGGAAAACCTCCTTGGAGTGATTTTACGGGAGTGAGGATATTGTTAACCTTGTTATACTTCATTGATCATAATCTAGGCATGTAAAATGTCATCTACATGCTTTTGTTTCATGTGCTCAGAATGAATTCAACCCATCTCTGATTTATATGGACCTATAAACAATTGTTTCATGTGCTGTACCATTGTTTCATGTGGCTTATCTTTTAATGCACTATTTCTGCCCAATTTCTGTTTTCGGCACAATATCTGTTTTCTGCACAATTTCCGTTTTCTGCACAAAGCTACAAACTTGCACTCTGTTCCTTTTCTCTTCGCTTTATCAGTTTTATCCTAGAAAGCAAAACAGTGATTAAACAATGGACTAATTGAGTTATATTTTTAATCTATATTGAAACAGGGTCACTAGCATTGCCTCCTCTGCGGAGCATAACAAATACCTCAGTAGTTACAAATCATTCTGCTTCTAGTAACTAGGCAGAGTGGTCTTTTACTCTTACGCACCACTATTTTTAGTTAAATTTACAATTCCCTTAATGCACAGATATATTTGGATCACCAATTTCCCATTTCTTTGAATGATTTACTCTTTTTTAAATCTTAGCAACTCATGCAAGTATTAATCAGAAATTAGATTTTAGGGTATATTTTATATGCTTCATTTGCTGTGAGATAGTGTCAACTTATTAGAGAATCAAGTGAAATTCTTGTTTTCACAAAAAGAGTTAAACTTTAGGGGCAGAGGCCATAGTGGTTATTTGCCTTATCTTTTTACTTAAAATTGCATAGCTTTCAATAATTATTATATATAATATATATATTAGTTAATAAACCAATTTATTTAGCAAACTATCTTGGAAATTACATTTCCTTTAATGCAATTATAGTTAATAAACCAATTATAGTATCACCAATTTGCCATTGGATTGAATGATTTAATCCATCTCATTTTTTTTTTTAGCGTATATTATGAAGGGTCCGGTTAATGTGTGCCCTAAGGGCACACATTAACCCATCCATTTTTGGAAAAATTTTCTCGAAAATTGAAAAAGCTGTCAAAACTTTTTCAATTCCCGAGAAAAACTTTCCCAAAATGATAAATTATTGTGTGCCCTAAGGGCACACATTAGTAAAATCCTATTATGAATGCTTAAATTGTTTTGAGATAATGTCAACTCATTAGAGAATAAAGCTTTTTTTTAAAAAAAAAACTTGATAGTTGGGTGAATTGTAAGGGGGCATAGGCCATAGGGGCCATTTGTCTTATCCTTTTAGTTAAAATTATTAACATCATGCCCATGATACCTAATGTAAATAATAAATTGATCAATTATCACACTCTGTAACCATGTCAATAAATACTTATCTTAAATCCCAATTGTAACCAACTCAGTTCACTGTTATTTTGCTATATTGTCATGCATCTGTTGATACCATACTTTTTTCTGTTTGTGTTAAGGGATTTGGATTGATTGCTGTTATTAGTTATTATGTAGCCAAAGCTGGCAGCTTTTTTTAAGCTTTTGTGGGTAGAAGTAGCCGTGTTATATACGCATCACCAATACATTGCAGGATTCATCACGACAGGAGCTTTCTGCCTTCATTAAGTCAAGGAAATAGGGGGAAAAATAAGAACTGCAATCCGCCCTTAGTTGTTCAATTAATCTCATTTTTTATTAAAAAAAAATTTCCCATGCTGGACAATTGGTAAAGAAGAGTCTATGCTCATGCACAGGAGCATAGCAATTTTTGATAGAGTTAAAATAATTATAATGTGGCAATTAAAAATCTGTTATATTAATTTTTACTTGGGGCATAGAATGTGGGGAGGACTTAAATGGAATCTGTTAAGCTCAATTATCTTAAAGGTTTGGCCGGTTTTAGAGTTTGCCTCACTGCACAATTTCTTGAACAGAGAGAACTATAGGAATGTTATATAGATGCTATAGAGAGGACCTTATTTGTACAATATGGTTAAATTTACATGGAAAGAAGGGCGCCACTTTAGACGGTGTGATCTAAATCATGAATTGCTATGATTTCAGTTTGATTTGGTGAAATATATTATTGCTAAGCATGCTTTCTTTTTTTTTCCAATTGGTGTCACAGATTTGTTAAGACCTATGTTGGTATCAATTTTAGATGTTTTGAGTGATGAAATGGAAAAACCATAGCTCAGTGCTTTGTTGGTAATGTTATGGTACTAAGGTTTCAAATTTCACTAGAAATTAAGAAAGAAAAAAAAATACATGATCTATTTTCTATCTATTGTATTATATAATGCCCAAGTTAGGTTTTTTACTCTATTGAATTTCACTAGCGATAGCATCTAGTTTATATGCGGCTGATTTTCAGGATTTATCCTGATTAGATCAATACTCATGGTTGGTGGTAATAATGCTTACCTTAAGTTGCTGCATAACTGATGTTGTTAGAGGCGTGATGGATGCTTTGATTGAGTTGGTGTGTCATTACCAAACACAAATATACATTACACAAGTTTACTTTATCCTAGTTTTATTTATTTTTCCACAACATTGCCTGATGAGATTATTTTGGCAAGAGTTAGTCTGTAGCTCTGCCTTTTGTTACTTCTATAAAATGTTGTATGTTTGATTGCTTGAATATTAACTAATACTATGCAATAGGTAACAATCTAGTGGAAGTTGTCCTCACCATATTTCTATAATATATTGTTTTCATGATTTTCCTCTCATCCAGGGTATTAATCTTCTTTGGCAATTACTATTTAGTTACATGACACAAAATTATAAAGCAAGATGATCCATTTTTATTAATCTTCTTAACTGTTGCTGCTGTTATACTGTTTAAGCTTCTGTCATTTTTTCTTTGATTGGATTGATAGAAACATTAACATCCCCAATTCCAGATAATCGTGTGTAAATTTATAAGCTTCTTGTTTGGTAATTGTGAGAATGCTTATGGTTGGTCTGGGCTATAAGTCAGCTAAGGCTTATAGGATCACATCCTGTGTAATATCATGAGCCTAATTAAATCACATTACATGCTAGTGTAGCCAATTGCCTAGAATGGAACTCCATAGAGAATTTCCCTGACTTTGCATCAAATTGGTTGTATTGTATCTCATATCTCCAACTTGACGTTGGTAAAACTTCTATTATATGAAACAGATTATAAACAGATTTTTGTCAAGCTCAACCTCTCTTAGGCTTATAACAGTTGCGAGATTTGAATCTAAGGACAGGAATCAAAGGCTGATATATACTTATGAGGAAACTATCAAAATTTCAGTCATTGTAAAAAAAAAAAAATCGTTTAAATTTTGTTAAAAAATCTACATAGGTCCTTCTGGCCAAGAATTTTGATCGGAATACAATGACGGTATTTTGGCAATCAAACTAATTTTGTTCAAAAATGCACCTAGGTCCTTTTGCCCGAGAATTTAGACTGGATATAAAAAAATTTAAATAAAAAAAATGCACCAGTAAAAAAAAAAAAAAAAAAAAAAGGAAAAAAGAAAAGAAAGAAAGGAGGGTATATATGACTATTGGGCAATGACGCAGCTACTGAATAGAAACACGCTAAGATAAAGGTAGGACTTTGCCCCAAAAGTCTAAGAAAAAAAAAGTAAGAAAAGACATTCACGCTGACCGAGCAAAATTAGGAATTTCCTTTGATAAATGTTATATACACAATTCAAAAAAAAAAAAAAAAAAAAAAAAAAAACTATTGGAGTTAGATATCATTAAAAACAAGTAAAAAACTAACTTATGCTCTTTAAGAGGGAGAAATTAATAAATTATCATATCAAACTACATAAAGCTAACTTTAACTTTGACATAAAGCAGCCTTTTTCTATTTTATAGACCTTAACAGTGTAGTTGTAGTAGTAGCTACGATAATCAATTATGAAATAGCCGTAGTCCAATAGATTCTCAAGTCTCTGTTTAATGAGTTCTCAACTGGCAGTAATCAATCGCTACGGCTTCATTTGCAGTGTAGCTGTAGCTTAAGTGTAGCAGTAATCAATCGATTGTTACAGCAGTGTCTGTCCAATGCACTCTCAACCACTATTATTGTCTATTGTAAGTGTAAGGGCCAATAGAATTTATTCAAAGTATTCAACAAGAAACAAAAGAAGAAGTTCCTTAAAAAAAATAATAATAAAAACAAAAGAAGAAAGAAAGTTGGGTTTGAAATTAGAGTGTGACAATTTGAGTGTGACTACCAATATCTCATTCAACTCATTAAATCTGTTCTCGGTTTCAAAAAAAAAAAAAAAAAAACTCATGTAACTGTTCTCACAAGTGTGACTAGCTTCTCCTATCTAAACAACATTTGATTTGACTTCTGCATGGTTCAAAAATCGAGAAGAGGAAAAGGCAAGAAAGCGAAGTAGAGATTCTGAGTACTTGTCACGCCAAAACGATTGTATGCAGTGTCGATGTTTATTTGGATTGTAAACAACTCTAGGCTCAAGCTACAGAAAGCTAACTTTAAATTTGACATAAAACTGCTCTTTTCTATTTTATAGGCCTTGGTAGTGTAGTTGTAGCAGTAGCTGCAGTAATCAATTATGCAGCAGCCATAGAGTCCAATAGATTCTCAAGTCTTTGTTTAATGGATTCTCAACTGGCTGTAATCATTTTCCATTTTATGATTCTCAATTGTCTTGAGGTCAGTAGTTTATGATTCTGCATTTAATTTATTTGACCATTTTTAGTAAATTTGGGTATTTTGTCACCTAATCATATAATTAGTGCGAATTAAGGTTTCAGACATTTTTCTAAGTATTTATATGTTTTGTTGTAGTCAGAGGCGAATCAGACTATTATCAAAAAACACAAATTTTTTTCAAATTCTTTCTCGGGTAAATTCTAGTTTTTCTCCCCGTGGATTAAGGAAAACCCCTCGTGGATTCAAGGTTTACTGCCAGAAAAGCTAATAGCTTAGTTTCTGTTCAAATTAAGAAAGTATCGTGTGTGTTTTTTTTAGACTTCCGCGACATCAATTTTGGTCTCTCTCTCTTCCATTACAGCATGGAACATCCATGGTTGCAGCTAGCATCCACTAAGTCCTATGCCACCACCACAAAATAACTTAGAACAAAATAACTCGTTTTATTTATTTTTTGGTTGGATATTGTTTATGGTGGAACTAGATATATTGCTATATAAAAACTAGTATTTGTAACTTTAGTTCTTTCAATAAATTCTCTGCATCAAAATTTCAAATTTTGGTGATTTCACATGTATATTCCCATAAAAAAGTAGCTTTAAATTTGAAATTTTATAAATTTTATGTTAACTAAAAATTGGTTATGGCTTAATTATATATATATATATATATATATATATATATATAAACTTCAATTTTGAACTAGTGTTATTTCTTATCAGAAGATTTAGAACTGAACTTATTTTGTGGTTTGCTGAAGACCTCATTCAGTTGGATATCCAAATAATGGATCTTTTTAATTATTAATAACTCAAACTCATACGAATTTTACAATATAATTCTTAATTTAAATATTCATTTATTAGGTTATTAAAATTTACTGGTCACATTTATACACATCATTTTGTAAGATTTATGTAATAAAATTAGTAATAGTTTTAACATTTTTCTTTTCTTTTAACATCGTTTTACTAGTAATTGATTACTTGTTCTTATCCACTTTTTTTTTTCCCTTGTAATAAGTCTAATCATGTTTACATTATGATATTGCAAACAAGTCCATGTTATATAATATAGTATATAGATACATTTTGTCAAAACTTAGTATTGTATTTTGCATACAGAATTTCTTCGAGTGCATCATATTGATGATCATTTTAGGTAAATAACACTCATATATATATATATATATATATATATATATATGATGACTCGGAGAAAGTGTTGTTAAAATTAAAAGTGAAATAGAAACATGAGCGAAAGCAAAAGAGAATTAGAAGAATACTAAGATTATGTGGTTCAGCCTAAAGTCCAACGACCATAAGATAAATTTCTTGACAACTACATCTTTAATATATCACTATGTGTATAACAAATTTAGAACGAATCCTAAAAGGGTATATATAGATACTACCGGGTATAGGGTTTAGGTAGATGGACTTTACACTAGATTGGGCCACTTGGGCCATTACACATAATAAACATAAACCTAATATAAATATGATTTTTCACAAAGGTACTACTGAAGAGAACCCATGGTATAGATGTGGGGATTTGTTGAGTCCAACCCATGATAGAGAAATTTAGAAATTCTGGGAAAATTACACTTTAACACCCTAAACTATACCCCAATTAAACTTTGCATCCTAAGCCTTCAAAATGCCTGGTTTGCGTCCCTAAACTATTACCCATGTTAATTATGCTTTTCACCCTACCTTCAATTCTACCATTATCTTGGATGATACCACGTGAAAAGACCAAATTACCCCTCTTCTCAACCCCTTTAAAATAAATAAGAAACTACATTGTACCATTCTAAACTATACTCTCGATTACACTTTGCACCTTAAACGTTGGTTTTTCTTCCAAGATAACAGTAGAATTGCCGAATAGGTGCAAAGTGTGACACATGTTATAGTTTAGGGTGCTAACTTGTATTAAGAAAGTTTAGGGGTGTGAAATGTAATTTGAGATATAATTTTGGGTGATAAATTGTAATTACCCCCAATAAATTCATTATTGGTTTTGTAATCCCGCGTCAACTAGAAGAATAGTTTGAGATCCTAATTTATTTAAAGTTTTAGTCCCACGTTGAAAAATGTTCAAACTTCAAAGAGGGAAGCTTCACCAGTTAGAGCATTCACATCAGATCAGCCAAAATCCTCTAAAATAGAAAAAAGTTCAACTTTTACACATTTTGAGCAAAAAAACACCCACATCAGTGGGTGTAAAAACATGTAAAAGTATGTAAAACCATCCACGAGCTATAGTGCCCGTGTAAATATACACGGGCACTGTAGCTCTTCTATTCAGTATTTTAATAATTTCTAATTTCGCTCGTTTTTTCTCTCTCTTCTCCAACTGCAAAACGAACTCCCTCCCTCATGATCTACTTCTTCCTCAGATACACACTCCCACAGACAAAATAAAAAATCAACCACAAAAATAAAAAATCAACAACAAGATCAACCACAAAATCAACCAGAGATTCCACCAGCAGAGACAGATTGGAGTGCTTGGATCGGTGCTTGTGGCGGATCGGCGTGCTTGGATCGGAGTTTCAGATCAGAGTGCTTGGATCGGCGTGCTTCTCGCGGTGCTTGGATCGGAGTGCTTCTTGCCGTGCTTGGATCGGCGTTCTTCTCGCCGTGCTTGGACCGGTGGGCTTGGATCGAAGTTTTAGATTGGAGTGTTTGGATCGCCGTGCTTGGATCGGCGTTCTTCTCGCCGTGCTTAGACCAGTGGGCTTGGATTGGAGTTTCAGATCGGAGTGTTTGGATCGCTGTGCTTCTTGGCGTGCTTGGATTGGCGTTCTTCTCGGCGTGCTTGGATCGGCGCGCTTCTCACCATGCTTCTCGCCGTGCCTCTCGCTTGGATCGAAATTTCAGAGAAGGGTTGGAATAGAGAAAGTTTCAGAGAAAATGAAGGCCAGAATAGTCTCGTGAGTGGGATAGGTGAAAGTGAGGGAGATAATAGCGGTGTAGGTGGGAAATAATAAAAAAATGAGGGAAAATATTATTTTAATAAAAAAGTTGTGTATAATAAACAAACTGATGTGAGTGTTGTTTAAAAGTGAATGTATAAAATAGAAAAAATAGGTTTTTTTTTGTGTAAAATAGATGTAATTTTCAAAAGAGCTGATGTGGTTGCTCTTAGACTGACTTCCATGGCAGCAAAGCCCTAAACTTTCAAAGGTCTCTTAAAAATCATCACTTTGAATCAGCATCATTATTGAAATGGACATTTCCCGATGGAGTCTGGAATTCCTAATGCGAACGGCGATGCCAGACCACGTCATCAAGAAACTCCTCCCACTCTCCTCCTCCGCCACCAAAGACACTCAGTTCAAGAAGGCCATCCTCCTCCGCACAATCCAATCCGAGATATCCGACGCAACGCTCACCGAGACGACGCTCCAGGCGCTGGAAATGATCGAAGAGATGGACCGAAACGACGGTGTGGAGTGCACGGTGAAGTACTTGGCTTCGGAGGGAAGCAATGGGAAATACTTCGAGGAGGTGTAGAGAGTGTGGAGGGGCAGAATCGGTATTTTGGAGAAATCGGGGACGAAGAGTGAGTTGGTTAGGGATAACGCTGAGTTGACTCGGTGGAAGAACAATTTGGAGGCGAAGAGGTTGATGAATTTGAATACAAAGGCCGAGGCTCTGCAAAAGCTTAGGGCTTTTTCAGGGGAGGCTTGGGCACTCATAGGCCCTTCCTTTCTTGAAGCAGCGGCGGATACGAGCAACGGAGCCGGTGAATTGGCGGCGGCGAATGAAGAGGATAAACTTGTAGCTGGGAAAGGTAAAGTTTCAAACTTTACTGTGACTGCATGCTGTGTGTAAATAATTTTGTGTTCCTAGCATAAACTATATATATATATATTTATTTTTTTTGGTAAGGCATGAACTATATATATATGTATCAATGAAAGTCACTGATTGCTTTATGTGAATGGACTTCCACAACACTTTTGTCACCCAGATTTCCCACTACTCTCGCCGGTTAGTTTGCTATTTGAAATTTTCAATTCTATCTATCCCAAAAGAGTTCTAGCTAACACAAACTCTTCCTGATATTTTTGCCTTAATATTAAAAAAAAAAAAAACAAAACAAAACTAAGCTCTCTTATATTTCCACATTAATTAGAATCCCATTATTCTCTTTGTTTTCTCTCTCTAATCGTGTTCTTTGACATTGTTAAAAGAAAGCTTTCACACCATACCTCATTCTTTAACCTTCCATTATGGGCTTTGATACTTGTTATCATTGCAATATTCTTTGTTGTTCTCAGTGGTATCATTGTATGTCTATATTTCATTTGTTATCTTCGAAGAAGAAAGTCTTACAAAGCCAAATTTTGTATGTCAAATCCTATAGCTTCCAAGAATCATCCTCACCATAGTTCCAGCCTATCGTCCCTTGATAGGAGATTACTCTCACGAAACATGTACGAGATTGAGATGAACAATAGTAACAGTAGGAGCGGTAAGGGACACCTGGTGTTGTTGTCTGATCCCTGGTCTAGTCAGAAACGTTGGACAGGGTCAGTAAAAAAATGTGATGTCACTGAGTTGGAAGAGGTTGCTAGGTACTTGCCAATGGCTGAGGATGTTTGGAGGGGTTGCAGGTTTAGTTTAAAGGAGATTGAGACGGCCACCAATGGATTGGCAAAAGAGATTGTGATTGGAATGGGGGATAATGGGATTGTTTATTGAGGTATTTTGTTGGATAATACGTGAGTCGCGGTGAAGAAACTAGTGAGTAGCAGGTATGGAATATTTGTTTTTGTTTTAAAAAATACAACAGGATTTGAATTCACAGTGTCTGCTCTATGATAATTATTCTTTATGATTAGATAAAAATATATCAATAGGTCTCTTTTTGGTGTAGGCAAGGATTCGAACATAGGTCTATTACTCAACAACAAAGAGATTTTATCAATTGAGTTAACTACAATCCATTGATGAGAACTAAATTAGTTAATATACAAGGGGTATCTTTTACTTGTGACAGGCCACAAACGCGTTGACCCCTTGTGATAATTTAGATTAATTAAATTAGCCAAGTTATTAATTAATCAAATTAACAGATATTATCACGTGGCAGCACAAACAAATCACCAAACTAAGATATGCAGCGGAAAATAAATAACACGGTGATTTGTTCACGAATGAGGAAAACCCTAAGGCAAAAACCCCACCGGGTGATTTAAGGTCACCACTCCCGAAACTCCACTATTATCACAACAAGCAGTTACAAGTAAGGAATCCCAGTACCTCACCAACCTACAGTTGAACTCTTACCCCAATACCCAATTGGACTTGTTCTGTAGTGACAATTTCTCCAGTTTAATGCACGGCTCCCAGTACGTGACTAACCAATGTGATGCGCGGATCCCAGTACGCGGCTTACTCCTTTTGCACGAATCCAAGTACGTGACTCACTCACCAACTTGAGGAAGAAAGAATGTTGGCTGCAAAGTTCTTCAAATCATCAGAGATGAACTAGGGCACGAACTTTGTCTCACAGATCACAATTTGCATGAACAGAGAAGAAGCAACTTGTATCTTGAGATTTCTGCTTGTTGCACACTTTGACGGCCCTTAAAATAATCCTTTTATATGTCTAGGGTTAGGAGAAAAGAAGTCCCAAAGACACACACACGGATTGGACTTGAAACAGACATGGAATTCTGTTTTCTTTAATTCTCGACAGATAGAGGTGTCGAGAGGTGTCGAGACAGCTGTCAAGGCTCGGGCTAAACAGCTTCTTTAAATCTCGATAGATGTATCTGTCGAGGTATCTATCGAGTTTTAAAATCTTGCACTTCCTTGCTTGTATCTTGGACAGACTTTGACGGCTTCAACACTTGATCTTGAACCACTGTTTCTTGAAGTGTTTAATACATCCTAGATCTACCCAATTACAAGTAAAGTGCGTTTTGTCTAAGGATAAGCCAATTACATAAAATAGCGACATATGTTCACAAGCTTGAACAACTACATATGTCCTAACAACTTGTGAATAAAAAATGCTAATAGAAAAGTGTCAGTGTGTTACTATCCCAAAACACAAAAGTTACAATATATATGATTGTTAAGCTACTAAGAAAAAATCAATATGTTCATTAATTGTTTTTCTACTTTTCTGGTTTCAGCATTTATTGATCTCACAGAACTATTGTAGACTAAGAGGCAGAGTTAGTTTGTGGAATTTCTAGCAAAATTAAATCAAAATGACAAAAAGGAGTTGAAATGCATGCTGATATCTTAGGTGCTACTAGATAAATATATATCTTGTAATCCTAGGTTAGTTCATTTCTATGTTCTGCGAGACATGATATATACCAATCACTACCTCAGTTTCCACTTAGCACAATGTATTCTTGGAACTGCATACTAACACAGCATTGAAATGCTCTACCTACTCAGTTTCCACTTGTAATCTCCGGAAAAAATATTTAACAACCAAAACTACACAAGAAATATACTGTAGACTCCTAATTCCTACAGTTATACCCATAATATCCAATTATTTGAGTGGTCAGGTTTTGGAACGGATGAGAATTTGCTAACTGGTAATGGATGAGAATTTACTTGTATATTGTGTTTAAATAGATGTCCGGGGTTGGTTTTTAAGTTTTTGACTTTTGACCCTCTTTCTGTTAGAGGAGGAAAGCTTGTGTATTTAGCTTGGCTTTCACTTGCACACAAATTTCTCCAAGTTTGGCTGATATTGGGATTGGCAATATTTTAGTGTTATTTTGGTCACTACCCCTTCCAACATTCAAATAACATATTCTGGTATTTAATGAGTTTATTAAAATCACTATTTTGTTGATTTCAATGTAAAGGAGAAAAAGTATGTTTCATGTACTCATAGTATGTTATCCTGATTGTATCTTGCAATATACTCTGTTTTTACTTAGGCAATTTCCCCCCCTTAGTTAAATTTAAACAAATAGTGGTGGTTTGAGTGCTTTTTAGCAGACCATATGTTTAAATAGATGTGCCTTAGTATATCTAAATTTAAGCTGTAGAATAACTTTATGTGAATAATGCATCAAAACATGTAGAATTTTTTATACTTTATTGTGTGATTGACTATCTTTGCAGAGATGATGCGGCAGGCAGGTGTGGGAGGGAAAACATCATCACCAAAGGATCGAGCTTTAAATCCGCAGAGAAAGCGGACAAGATTTGCATCTCCAGGAAAATAAGTTTTTTAGAGATTTCTTGTTGGCCCTTAAGAGTTGAGTTTTCCCATTAGGAGTTCAACACAACAGCTGCAGTTTTGGCTAGTGGTAAAATAATACTTGGCTTAAGAGTGTAGGCAGCATTGAGAGTGTAGGTGTTTAGCATATTTCCTAGACATGGGCTAACTTTGTTTTCTATCATATTTTCAATTTCCTCCATCCCTCCTCATGGGCTTCAAAGTTGGTTCAATACCCAATTTTATTAATTAAAATAACATCAATTAGACATAAGTGACCAATTACATCTCAGATTCTAAATATTTTTGGTTGAAACTCCAAACTTTTGACAGAAGTAATCCGTATGTAATGCTCTTAAATTTGCGCCATTAACTCCTTAAAATTTTCAATTACTTTTTACCATCTTTTTTCAATACACTGCCCCTGTGCACAAAGGTCTTAACCAATCGACTTACATTACATGGCTAGCATCAAAACGGCGTCGCTTTTGCCTTCTTTGAGGTGACCACAGCATCAACAATAAAAGTTTGACACCAAAGAGATAAAATTGAGAGGAAAACAAAAACAAAAACAATAGAAAAATGAACCAGTGATCTATTGTGGGGCTGAATGTAATTGAGGAAAAATACCAAATACATTTTGCATATTCGAAAACCATGTTGGAAACATAATTTGGCGTCACACTGAATTGATTATTCTCGTGAAATTTGTTACTTGTAATTGATATTATTGATGCTGCTGTTGTTACCAATATTATTATTATTATTATTATTATTTTATGGGAGTTGTTACTATTGTTATCGTTCATGTACCACAATGTTGAATTTATGCTTTTTTTTTGGGGAGTTGTTACCATTGTTATTAATACTAGTCGTAGACCCACGCAATGCGTAGGAATATACAATTATTTTGTAACATTTTATAATATATGATTTATTCTATAAAACATATTGGAGATATTATTTCTAAAATTATTTTTCATCTCTCCATCTCTACAAATAAATCATTCTATTATTTTGATTTTTTTTTTATTATTTAAAAATTTAGGTGCATTCAATTGATATTAGTCTATTATATTTTTTGAGATGAAAGATAGAAATACTATTTTTTTTTTCAAGTGATCTATTTTATTCAAACTTTTGTATAGTGTGTTATGGTTTCTACAACTAAAATTTTTAAGTTCCAAAATTAATTATTTGAATTTCTCATTCTCTTAAGAAGATTATCATGATAACCAAACCTCATTACAAATTTACAATTGATATTACCCAAATAATTTATAGAGATATCCAAATACATAATCATCTCACTTCTTAAATGTCTAAAAATTAACTCAAACCAAAACTATAAGATAGAGAGTACATGTGATAAATAACTCAAAAAACACACCACCAAAGTGTATCACCCAAAAGTAGAGACAAAAAAAAATTCATTAATCTAAATTTACAATTGCAAGAAAGAATTAATAATTGAGAGAGAGAGAGAGAGAGAGAGAGAGAGAACAATCACCTTTTTGGAAGAGAATGTGAGACAAATAATAAAATTATATAAAATAAGATGAGTAGAACAATATTTAAAAGAAAAATGTATAGTTCTAAACACCAAATTATCCAAGCCATGCTATGTAATAGAATAATAGTAAATCATTCTATAATTTCAAAGGATAACATGTAACAAATAATGAAAATAAAATTAAAAAGATACTAAATTAAAATATAACCAAATCAAATCAATCTAAAGTAGAGTAAAACATTCAAATTTATCAATCTAAAGAATCAAACATCCACCAAAATAAAGAATATATATATATATATATAGAGAGAGAGAGAGAGAGAGAGAGAGAGAGAGAGAGAGAGAGTACTCACCTTTTTGTATGAGCAAAATATGGATTGAATGGAAGAGAAATAACAAATTTTTATAGTCAAAAAATGGGGAGAAGAAGAGTCAAAATAAAAAGAAGATGAAAGGATGGAGAAAGTGTAAGGTCAAGGTGTAGAGTAGTGGGGAGATAAAAAGGTTAAAATAAGTAAATGTTGGAAAATGTGTAATTGTAAAGTGGCAAATTAATAAGGAGAAAAAAAAATTAAAAATAAGAGAGAGAAAATATTGAAAATAGATTGATGATGTGGCGTTGGTGTGGCACTGATGTGGCTTAACAGGAGTACGACAACATTAAACTTTACGCTTCAGCTTTTAGATATATATAGATTATTATTATTATGGGAGTTGTTACCATTTTTTTATTGGAAAATTTGTAACTTGTAATAGTTTTATATGATAACTAGTCGCTAACCCGTGAAAGTTCTTAGAGGATAGGGTTAACTTGCACGGTGGAGTCGTACCATGGCTGCTAGAGTTAGTTCCTAAGGTTGGACTCAAAATTGTAAAAAATGGAATTTTGAGCATTTTAGGTGCCAATATTTTAGACAATCCTACTAGCTCTTTCATTGAGGCACTATGTCATTTGAGACAACAAAGTATGAGAATTTGATGAGAGAATTCTATATTGCATTGAAAATAAATGAAAGTACATCAAGTATTTATACAAAGTCTGAGAGTAACTAACTTCGCAATATACGAATCTAGCCTCTAGAGAGACAATAACAGTGATTTTTAGATGTATAAACTCGTAAATTCTAGCATTCACCCCATAGGTAAATTAATCAGGTTTCCCATGTCAAGCAAGATATCACAAAGAAAAATGGAATTGTATCAAGTTGGCATTTTTGTACAAAATTTATCGGATTTTTCTTTTCTTTCGAAAAAGTTTTCCACCTGTTTTCTTGACCACTAAATATTCTATCAACAAGTTTTGGTGCAAAACCCCGACATTCTATTATGATCAAAATTCTTGACTAGTCAAACAAAAGGGCATTTTCGTACAAATTTTTCACGAGTTTTTTTTTTCTTTGAAAAGAATTTCCCATTTGTTTTTTAGACCACCGAATATACTATATAAAAGTTTTCCTGCAAAAATAGCGACAGTGCATTCTAGTCAAAATTCTTGACCTGTTGGACCTGGGGGCATTTTCATACAACATTTACCTGATTTTTGTAGTTTGAGATGGGATTTTTGTAATTTTTTTAAATACGGATGGGTGAAAATATTTGTGAAAATATGTGTAATGTTGTTTAAAATGTAAAAATATGAGTTTGAGACGAGAGACCAAACAGCCCCAAAATTTTTACCGTTATTGACGAGAATGTTCTTAAAATAATAGAAACTGGATACAAAACGTCCTCATTCGTTTTGAACAGCTCCTGGACTGTGCGTGTTTCAGTTAGATTTTGCTGGTCATGCGAATCATCTCTAGCATCCATGCTCGTCTCACTATTTCAGTATTCCCGAATTCAGATCTATTTGACTGTAGAAGATTTGATGAATTAATGGGACAATACATTTCAATCAATCAAGGAATGGAGGCAGAATGAATGAAGCATTTAAGGCACTAAAACAACTACTCCAAAAAGAAAAGAAAAAAAAGTTTTACTGACATGCATGGTGGATAAACTCTCTAGGGTTCTGGGCCAGTTTTGAATGTCAACCGCCAGATCTTTTGCTTGGTGAAAATGGTTTTCTCCTGTTACCGATAAAAAAGCTGCTCACATGCTCATCAATGAAAAACCTTCTCACATAAATGATAAATATAAGGGTAGTGTTAAGGTGTCCGACAGCTTTTTTACTTTTTTTTTTTTTTGTCCTCTTTTGGAACCTTGTGTGTAACTTTATATTATTTTTTCCACATTTTTATAATTTTTTGCAACTTTTTGAATAAAAAGTACATCCTTAACCAGCACCGGTGTGGTGTTGGTTAACATTTGCCTTTAACTAATTAAAACAGTTCTCTATTTTCAAAAAAAAAAAAAAACTCATGTAAACTGTTCTCATGAGTGTGATTGGCTTCTCCCACCTAAACAACGTTTGATTTGATTTCTACATGGTTGAGAAACCAAGAAGAGGAAAAGCCATGAAGGCGAAGTAGAGATTCTAAGTACTTGCCACTCCAAAACGATTGTATGGAGGTGCCGATATTTATTAGGATTGTAAACAACTCTAGGCTCAAAGCAACAGAAAACTAATTTAAATTTGGCATAAAGCTGTTCTTTTCTATTTTATGGGCTTTAATAGTGTAGTTGTAGCAGTGGCTGCAATAATCAATTAGGTAGTAGCCATAGAGTCCAATAGATTCTCAAGTCTCTATTTAATGGATTCTCAACTGGTAGTAATCAATTTTGCCATTTTATTATTCTCAAATGCCTTGAGCCCAGTAATTTATGATTCTGCATTTAATTTGATTTTACTATTTTTAATAAATTTCGTTACTTTGTTACCTAATCGCATAATAGCTGTGAATTAAGGTTTGAGACGTTTTTATCAGTATTTATATGTTTTGTATTTATATTTATATGTTTTGACATTTTCACATACAGTCAAATTTTATTTTATTTTTATTTAATGATATACATTATGTCACATTTTGTTTTTAAAGTGAAAAGATTTAAACCCAAATTTTCTGCTACAAGAGAATCCCTAGTTATAATTCTCTTAGCATTATCTCATGTCATATAATTGGCATCATATAAATCTTTGCAATTTAATATAAAACATAAAATAAACTCTTGGCTTGTATAGGCTAGTGGCGTTTTCATCCAATATTAAACCAAGATTTTTCTTTTCCGCAAAATCTCATTCCTGTTTGTATATGAGACTTTTAAATATGCTGTATACAAGTTTTTGAGCAAAAAATTCGTTTATTTCCTACGAAATTCTTGGCCGATTGCATTTTCATCCAAAATTAAATGAGTTTATTTTTTCACAAAATCGCTTTGCTATTTGTATTTGGGACTTCTAAATATGCTATGACCAAGTTTGTGTGTAAAAACGCCGACATTTTATTTCGGACAAAAATCATGGTCAGTTGTATTTTCTTCCAAAATTATACCTAGTTTTTTTCCTCTCAAACTCTCTATGCTATTTGTATATTTGACCTCAAAATATTATGTGTACAAGTTTTGGAGTCAAATCGCCAATATTTTATTTCGAGCAATATATATATATATATATATATATATATATATATGTATATGTATATATATATATATAATGCAAAATATCTTTCCTATTTGGATCCGAGACCTCAAAATATGCTATGTACAGGTTTTTAAGCAAAACCTATGATATTTTATTTTGGACAAAATTATTGGCTAGTGATGATGATCAAAATCGTCAGTAAGCCACACGGTCCGCACGTGTCCCTGATAACGTACCTGCACAACACAAAAGGTGAAGACCTTAGAAAGGGCACCGGTGTGGTACCGGCCAAACACCCTCCGACGGTCAAGTTAGAGAAATCTCTTGCTCTATTTGACTGATCTCTAATCCCGTCTCTTTTTCTTCAGCCAACATTCGTCCACGCATAACCGTGGAGCAAGAGGAGTTTGTCCGTCGGGTGACGTCAATTCCTTTGGATGAAAGGAAGTGCCGGGACCTAATCACTCTAGACACCCTGCATTTATATTGTGGTGGTCCGGAACCGATAGAGGAAGCTCGAAGGCTGAACGATTTCTCTCGTTGGCATGAGTTTCTTAATTTCCTTCGTCATTTCTCTTACATGGTTTTTTCTCCCCTTACCTTTTATCCTTAATAGAAATGGAGACAGCTAAACAAAGAATTCGTGCTGCCACCGCCAAGAAGAAACAAGAGGAGAAGGCTAAAGGTGAGGCGACACCGTTGTCAGTTCCAAAGCCCGTCAGGAAGGCGGGTGTTAAAAGGAAGACCGACGGCACAGACGATCGGTCAAGGAAGAAGGTGGTCCCTTCCTCCGGGGTTAAACCCACTAAGAAGCTGTCGCCTCCAAAAGCTTCTCATGGGTCAGGCAAGGGCTTGATGACGGCGTCAGGGGTCGTCACCCCTGATCCTGTTCGTCACCTTCTTACCCATAAGGACTATGCTGTGGAGGTGGCAAAATCCATTCTAAAGGAAGAGGAGATGGAGCTATGTGATGAGCAGGCGACGGAGGAGATAAGGTCGTCAGGGTTATTTGACCTTACTCGGGTATATTTGCTTTCTCTCGCTCCGTCACCTGGACGAACTTATAGAGAACTGACGCCGTTTTTATGTCTTGCAGGCCATGGTTCGGATGAAGTTTTTGTGGGATAATTGTGCAGCCAAGGAAGCGGTGGTCTCCCGTTTGCACGTTCACCTCAACAACGCAGTAGATGCGCATCAACAGTATAGGGAGGCCAATAAGCTTCTTGGTGGAGAGGTGAAGGAGCTGACGGAGAAATTGAAAGAGGAGACTCGTCAGCGAAAATTGGAGAAGGAAGCAAAGCTGAAGGCAGAGAAAGATCTGAAGGGACGTTTAAGTCAGGTAGAGATGGCAAGGGCTGACGCTGTGACGGAGTTTAGGGACTCTCAGTCCTTCGTTGATTCCTGCGCCGTCTACTATGTTGACGGATTCGAGGACTGTTTGAAGCAGGTGAAGTCTGCTTATCCTGACCTGGATCTGTCCAGGATAAGTATGGATGAGCCCCTACCGTCTACTCCGGTAGGTGGCTCCATATTCGACGAAAATGACGAGACCTCCGAGCTTAAGGTAGACTCGAGGGATGGCAGCTTCGTCCTTGCTCAACCGGCCTTGGAGAAGTCCGTCACCATAGCTCTGTCAGCTAACCGCGGAGCAGAAAAACCCAATGCTGAGGATCTTTCTACTCCAATTATTGCCTTGTCCCCGTCAGCCACTCCTTCAGTTTTATGAATCCTGTGTTGTAATGAGCTTTTATGCTAAAACGCTTTTCTTCTCAAGTTGTAATGAACTTTAATGCCTGACGCCCATTTTTTGGGCTTTTGTAAAGACAATTTGATTTCGTAGTATTTAATCTTTATTACTCCCAGTCATGTTGATTTATACTCGATGTTTTTGTAGCGTCAGCTTGATTTTTGTAAAAGCGTCGTCCTTATGACGTATTTAAATAGTAGACTCGCTAATTTTGATGAGGTCGTCTACTTTGTAGATAGTAATTGGTCCGTCCACTTTGTGGGTAGTAGTTGGTACTTGGTTCGTCAACCTTGTGGACATGAGGTCGTCCACTTTGTGGACTTATGTGGTGAGGTCGTCCACTTTGTGGACTTTGTGATGAGGTTGTCCACTTTATGGACATTGTAGTAGATCCGTCTACTTTGTGGACTAAGTAACAAGGTCGTCCACTTCGTGGACTTAGTAGTAGATCCGCCCACTTTGTGGACTTAGGGTTGTCCACTTTGTGGACTTAGGGTCGTCCACTTTGTGGACTAGGGTCGTCCACTTTGTGGACTTCGTAGTTCCGTCCACTTTTGTGGACTTAAGGTCGTCCACTGTGTGGATTTAAGGTCGTCCACTTTGTGAACTTAAGGTCGCCCACTTAACAGATACACCAGTCGTTTCTGAATAAACTCCTCTTATTGTGATGAATGCATACATAAGTACAAAATTATTCCAAAAAGAATAAACTTTAGCCCTTTGGGCTTTAAATGTATTATCAAAAGTAAACTAAAATAAACGACTAAAAGAAATAGACTGGAAATGAGGAGTAGCGTTCTTTGCATTGTTTTCTACTGGTAGTACTTTCTGAGGTGCTCGGCATTCCATGGATGGCGTAGTTTTAGTCCGTCCAGAGTCTCTAAGTGGTAGGTGCCCTTCCTTAGCCATGATGCTATTTTGTAGGGCCCTTCCCAGTTTGGGCCGAGTTTTCCTTGTGTAGGGTCTTTGGTAGTGCCCATTACTTTTCTCAAGATGAGCTCTCCAATTTCGAAGTCCTTGTGCTTGACTCGGGAGTTGTAGTGTTTGGCCATGAGGTTCTGGTATCGCGCAAGCCTCTGTTCAGCCGTCGCCCTAACTTCGTCAGCTAGGTCAAGTTCTAGACGCATGGCTTCGTCATTCCTTCCTTCGTCGTGATTACCCACTTTGTAGCTCGTGAGTTCGACCTCAGCTGGTATGACAGCTTCACTCCCATATGTTAACCGGAATGGAGTTTCTCCTGTGGGGGTCCCGACGGTTGTCCTGTATGCCAATAGTACGCTGGGTAGTTCCTCCGGCCATATGCCTTTTGCCCCATCGAGCAGAGTTTTGATTATTCGAAGCAAGGATCCGTTCGTGACTTCGACTTGCCCGTTGGCCTGGGGATGTGCAGGGGAGGAATAGTGGTTCTTGATTCCCAGTTGTGAACAGAAGTTCCAGAAGGAGTTATTGTCGAACTGCTTACCATTGTCCGAGATCAAGACCCTTGGAATTCCGAACCAACAAACGATGTTTTTCCAAATAAAGCTTCGTACATTCTTCTCGGTGATTGTGGCCAAGGTCTCGGCCTCTACCCATTTGGTGAAGTAGTCGATGCCGACTATTAGGAACTTTAGTTGCCTTGCTGCTGTTCGGAATGGTCCCATGATGTCCAGCCCCCATTGGGCGAATGGGCACGGAGAGGTTATTGGGGTTATCTCTTCGGCTGGCTGCCTGATAATGTTGCTGAATCTTTGGCACTTGTCGCATGTTTTGACATACGTCTGGGCGTCCTTCTGCATGGTCGGCCAGTAATATCCAGCCCGGACTAATTTGTGGACCAACGACCGTGATCCTGAATGATTGCCACAGATCCCTTCATGCACTTCTCTCATGACGTAATCCGCTTCTTCGGGCCCTAAACACCTTAGGTACGGTCGAGAGAAACTTCTTTTGTATAAGATTTCCCTTATCAGGGCAAATCAGGCCGCCCGGACCTTCAGCTTCCTTGCAGCTTCCTTTTCTTCAGGCAGTATTCCATCTTTGAGATAGGCAACCAGAGGGGTGGTCCAATTATTCTCCGATCCTACCTCCTGCACACTAGTGACATCGATTAGTGGTGCGATTTGAGTAAAAGATAGAACCTTGCTGGGGATGATCACATGTTCCGCGGATGCGGCTTTAGCAAGGCGGTCGGCTTGGAATTTGAACAACTCTTGCCTGAAGCTCGTTCATCTTCCTTTTTGCTTGTTCAAAGTACATCTTCATTCTTTCTCCCTTACATTCATAGTCACCGTTTATCTGATTAGTGATGACTTGAGAGTCGCAATGGACCATCGTGTCTACGGCTCCTACAGCCTTGGCCAGATCTAAGCCTGCTATGAGGGCTTCATACTCTGCTTCGTTGTTAGTTGTAGGAAAATCAAGTCGAATCATGCATTCGATCTCGTCGCCCTCTGGAGAACGAAGTACGACTCCTGCTCTGCCAGCTCTTTTGTTTGATGACCCATCGGTGAACACATTCCACTGAGGATTCTCTGCCCCCTTGCCCTCGCCATTTGTGAACTCTGCAATAAAGTCGGCGAGCACTTGTCCTTTGATGGCTGTGCGGGAGCAATATTTTATGTCAAACTCACTTAACTCTGTCGCCCATAAGGCCATGCATCCTGCGGCTTCTGGGCTACTCATCGCTCGCCGTATGGGCTTGTCAGTCAGTACAACCACCGTGTGGGCTTGGAAGTATGGCTTAAGCTTGCGACTGATTAAGAATTTTGACTGGTATGCAATGTCGCCATTTTTGCACAAAAACTTGTATAAACTATATTCAGTGGTTTGAGAAACAAATGGAAAATTCTTTTGAAAAAAAAAAAAAAAGATACTCGTCAAAAATTTGAAAAAAATTCCATTTTGTCCGACTGGTCAAGAATTTTGAACAGAATACAATGTCGGCGTTTTTGCACCCAAACTTGTGGATCGAATATTTTGTGGTCCTGGAAACAAGGGGAAATTTTTTTGAAAGCAAAGAAAAATCGGGAAATTTTTTTACGAAAATGCCCCTAGGTCCGGCTGGTCAAGGATTTTAACCAGAAAGCAATGTCGTCATTTTTGCACGAAAACTTGTATATAGTATATTCAGTGGTCAGAGAAACAAATGTAAAATTCTGTTGAAAAAAAAAAACAGTGGAAAAAGTGGTCTTGGAAACAAGTGGAAAATTTTCTCGAAAAATCGAGTAAATTTTGTACGAAAATGCCCTTCAGTCCAATTGGTCCAAAATTTTGACCAGAATTCTATGTCGCCGTTTTTGCACAAAAAATTGTATATATTATATTCAGTTGTCTGAGAAACAATTGGGAAATTCTTTAGAAAAAAAAAAAAAAACTCGCGAAAAATTTGTACGAAAATGTCCTTTGTTCGACAGGCCAAGAGTTTTGAACAGAATACAATGTCAGCGTTTTTGCACCCAGACTTGTAAATAGAATATTTTGTGGTCCTGGAAAGAAGTGGAAAATTTTTTCGAAAGAAATGAAAAATCGGGCATATTTTGTACGAAAATGCCCCTCGGTCCAATTGGTCAAGAATTTTGACAAGAATGCAATGTCGCCGTTTTTCCAAAAAAACTAGTATAAACCATATTCTGTGGTCTGAGAAACAAATGGAAAATTCTTTCGGAAAAAAAAAAAAAAAAAAAAAAAAAAAGATACTTGTGAAATATTTGAACAAAAATGCCCTTTTGTCCGACTGGTCAAGAATTTTGACCAGAATACAATGTCGGCGTTTTTACACCCAAACTTCTGGATAGAATATATTGTGGTCCTGGAAAGAAGTGGAAATTTTTTCAAAGGGAAAGAAAAATCGGGAAATTTTTTTACTAAAATGCCCATAGGTCCGACTAGTCAAGGATTTTAACCAAAATGCAATGCCGCCGTTTTTGCACGAAAACTTGTGTATAGTATATTCAGTGGTCTGAGAAACAAATGGAAAATTCTTCTGAAAAAAAAAAACCGGTGAAAAATTTGGTTGAAAAAGTGGAAAATTTTTATGAGGGAAAAGAAAAATCGAGTATATTTTAAACAAAAATACCCCTAGGTCTGGCTGGTCAAGAATTTTGACCAGATTGCCATGTCGCCTTTTTTACACCAAAACTTGTGTATAGTATATTTAGTTTTCTGAGAAACAAATGGAAAAAAAAAAAAAAAAAAAAAACTCGTGAAAAATATGTACGAAAATGCCCTTTGTTTGACTGGTCAAGAGTTTTGACCAGAATACAATGTCGGCATTTTTACACCCAAACTTGTAGATAGAAGATTTTGTGGTCCTGGAAAGAAGTGGAAAATTTATTCGAAAGAATAGAAAAATTGGGAAACTTTTTTACGAAAATGCCCCTAGGTCCGGCTGGTCAAGGATTTTAACCATAATGCAATGTCGCTATTTTTGCACGAAAACTAGTATATAGTATATTTAGTGGTCAGAGAAGCAAATGGAAAATTCTCTTAAAAAAAAAAAAAAAACCGATGAAAAATTTGTACGAAAATACCCATTTGTCCGACTAGTCAAGAGTTTTGACCTGAATACAATTTCAAGGTTTTTGCACCCAAAGATGTAGATAGAATATTTTGTGGTCCAAGAAACATGTGGAAAATTTTTTCAAAAGAAAAGAAAAGTAGGGTATATTTTGTATGAAAATACCCCTGGGTTCAATTGGTCAAGAATTTTGACCAGAATACAATGTCGGTGTTTTTGCACCGAAACTTGTGGATAGAATATATTGTGGTCCTGGAAACCGGGGGAAATTTTTTCGAAAAGAAAGAAAAATCTGGAAATTTTTTTACAAAAATGCCCACAGGTCCGGCTAGTCTAGGATTTTAACCAGAATGCAATGCCGCCGTTTTTGCACGAAAACTTGTATATAGTATATTCAGTGGTCTAAGAAACAAATGGAAAATTCTTTCGAAAAAAAAAAAACCGATGAAAAATTTGGTTGAAAACACCCTTTTGTCCAACTGGTAAAGAATTTTGACCAGAGTACAATTTCGGAGTTTTTGCAGCCAAACATGTAGAAACAAGTGGAAAATTTTGTGGTCCTAGAAACAAGTGGAAAATTTTTACGAGGGAAAAGAAAAATCGAGTATATTTTATACGAAAATACCCCTAGGTCCGGCTGGTCAAGAATTTTGACCAGAATGCTATGTCGCCTTTTTTGCACCAAAACATGTGTAGAGTATATTTAGTTGCATGAGAAACAAATGGAAAATTCTTTCGAAAAAAAAAAAAAAAAAAAAAAAAAAAAAAAAAAACTCGGGAAAAACTTGTACGAAAATTCCCTTTGTCTGACCAGTCAAGAGTTTTGACCAGAATACAATGTCGGCGTTTTTGCACCCAAATTTGTAGATAGAAGATTTTGTGGTCCTGGAAAGAAGTGGAAAATTTATTCGAAAGAAAACAAAAATTGGGAAACTTTTTTACGAAAATGCCCCTAGGTATGGCTGGCCAAGGATTTTAACCAGAATGCAAAGTCGCCATTTTTGCATGAAAACTTGTATATAGTATATGCAGTGGTCAGAGAAGCACATGGAAAATTCTCTTCAAAAAAAAAACCGGTGAAAAATTTGTACCAAAATACCCATTTGTCTGACTAGTCAAGAGTTTTGACCAGAATACAATTTCAAGGTTTTTGCACCAAAACATGTAGATAGAATATTTTGTGGTCCAGGAAACAAGTAGAAAATTTTTACGAGGGAAAAGAAAAATCGAGTATATTTTAAACGAAAATACCCCTAGGTCCGGCTGGTCAAGAATTTTGACCAGAATGCTATGTCGCCTTTTTTGCACCAAAACTTGTGTATAGTATATTTAGTTGTCTAAGAATCAAATGGAAAATTCTTTCGAAAAAAAAAAAACACGGAAAAAATTTGTACGAAAATGCCCTTTGTCTGACCAGTCAAGAGTTTTGACCAGAATACAATGTCAGCGTTTTTGCACCCAAACCTATAGATAGAAGATTTTGTGGTCCTGGACAGAAGTAGAAAATTTATCCGAAAGAAAACAAAAATGGGGAAACTTTTTTACGAAAATGCCCCTAGGTCCGGCTGCCCAAGGATTTTAACCAGAATGCAATGTCGCCGTTTTTGCAGGAAAACTTGTATATAGTATATTCAGTGGTCAGAGAAGCACATGGAAAATTCTCTTCAAAAAAAAAAAAAAACCGGTGAAAAATTTGTATGAAAATACCCATTTGTCCGACTAGTCAAGAGTTTTGACCAGAATACAATTTCAAGGTTTTTGCACCCAAACATGTAGATAGAATATTTTGTGGTCCAGGAAACAAGTGGAAAATTTTTTCGAAAGAAAAGAAAATTCGGGTATATTTTGTCCGAAAATACCCCTAGGTCCGGCAGGTTAAAATTTTTGAGCAGAATGCTATGTCGCCATTTTTTCACCAAAACTTTTATATAGTATATTTAGTTGTCTGAGAAACAAATGGAAAATTCTTTCGAAAAAAGAAAACAACTCGTGAAAAATTTGAACGAAAATGCCTTTTTGTCCGACTAGTCAAGAATTTTAAACAGAATACAATGTCAGCGTTTTTGCACCCAAACTTGTAGATAGAATATTTTCTGGTCCTGAAAACAAGTTGAAATTTTTTTCGAAAGGAAAGAAAAATCGGGGAATTTTTTTTTGAAAATGCCCCTAGGTCCGGCTGATTAAGAATTTTGACTAGTATGCAATGTCGCTGTTTTTGCACGAAAACTTGTATAAACTATATTCAATGGTTTGAGAAACAAATGGAAAATTCTTTCGAAAAAAAAAAGATACTCGTGAAAAATTTGACCGAAAATTCAATTTTGTCCGACTGGTCAAGAATTTTGACCAGAATACAATGTCGGCGTTTTCGCACTAAAACTTGTGGATTGAATATTTTGTGGTCCTGGAAACAAGTGGAAATTTTTTCGAAAGGAAAGGAAAATCGGGAAATTTTTTTACGAAAATGCCCATAGGTCCAGCTAGTCAAGGATTTTATCCAAAATGCAATGTCGCCGTTTTTGCACGAAAACTTGTATATAGTATATTCAGTGGTCTGAGAAACAAATGGAAAATTCTTGCGAAAAAAAAAAAAACCGGTGAAAAATTTGGTTGAAAACCCCCTTTTTTCCAACTGGCCAAGAATTTTGACCAGAATACAATTTTGGAGTTTTTGCAGCCAAAGTTGTAGAATCAAGTGGAAAATTTTTATGAGGGAAAAGAAAATTCGAGTATATTTTAAACGAAAATAACCCAAGGTCCGGCTGGTCAAGAATTTTGACCAAAATACTATGTCGCTTTTTTGCACCAAAACTTGTTTATAGTATATTTAGTTGTCTAAGAATCAAATGGTAAATTCTTTCAAAAAAAAAAAAAAAAAAAACACGGGAAAAATTTGTACGAAAATGCCCTTTGTCTGACTTGTCAAGAGTTTTGCCTAAAATACAATGTCGGCGTTTTTGCACCCAAACCTGTAGATAGAAGATTTTGTGGTCCTGGAAAGAAGTAGAAAATTTATTCGAAAGAAAACAAAAATCAGGAAACTTTTTTACGAAAATGCCCCTAGGTCCGGCTGGCCAAGGATTTTAACCAGAATCCAATGTTTCCGTTTTTGCACGAAAACTTGTATATAGTATATTCAGTGGTCAGAGAAGCACATGGAAAATTCTCTTCAAAAAAAAAAGAAAACCGGTGAAAAATATGTACGAAAATACCCATTTGTCCGACTAGTCAAGAGTTTTGACCAGAATACAATTTCAAGGTTTTTGCGCCCAAACATATAGATAGAATATTTTGTGGTCCAGGAAACAAGTGGAAAATTTTTTCGAAAGAAAAGAAAAATCGGGTATATTTTGTCCGAAAATACCCCTAAGTCCGGCAGGTTAAAATTTTTGAGCAGAATGCTATGTCGCCATTTTTTCACCAAAAATTTTATATAGTATATTTAGTTGTCTGAGAAACAAATGGAAAATTCTTTCGAAAAAAAAAACAACTCGTGAAAAATTTGAACGAAAATGCCTTTTTGTCCGACTAGTCAAGAATTTTAAACAGAATACAATGTCAGCGTTTTTGCACCCAAACTTGTAGATAGAATATTTTCTGGTCCTGAAAACAAGTTGAAAGTTTTTTCGAAAGGAAAGAAAAATCGGGGAATTTTTTTTTGAAAATGCCCCTAGGTCCGGCTGATTAAGAATTTTGACTAGTATGCAATGTCGCTGTTTTTGCACGAAAACTTGTATAAACTATATTCAATGGTTTGAGAAACAAATGGAAAATTCTTTCGAAAAAAAAAAGATACTCGTGAAAAATTTGACCGAAAATTCAATTTTGTCCGACTGGTCAAGAATTTTGACCAGAATACAATGTCGGCGTTTTCGCACCAAAACTTGTGGATTGAATATTTTGTGGTCCTGGAAACAAGTGGAAATTTTTTCGAAAGGAAAGGAAAATCGGGAAATTTTTTTACGAAAATGCCCATAGGTCCAGCTAGTCAAGGATTTTATCCAAAATGCAATGTCGCCGTTTTTGCACGAAAACTTGTATATAGTATATTCAGTGGTCTGAGAAACAAATGGAAAATTCTTGCGAAAAAAAAAAAAACCGGTGAAAAATTTGGTTGAAAACCCCCTTTTTTCCAACTGGCCAAGAATTTTGACCAGAATACAATTTTGGAGTTTTTGCAGCCAAAGTTGTAGAATCAAGTGGAAAATTTTTATGAGGGAAAAAAAAATTCGAGTATATTTTAAACGAAAATAACCCAAGGTCCGGCTGGTCAAGAATTTTGACCAAAATACTATGTCGCTTTTTTGCACCAAAACTTGTTTATAGTATATTTAGTTGTCTAAGAATCAAATGGTAAATTCTTTCAAAAAAAAAAAAAAAAAAACACGGGAAAAATTTGTACGAAAATGCCCTTTGTCTGACTTGTCAAGAGTTTTGCCTAAAATACAATGTCGGCGTTTTTGCACCCAAACCTGTAGATAGAAGATTTTGTGGTCCTGGAAAGAAGTAGAAAATTTATTCGAAAGAAAACAAAAATCAGGAAACGTTTTTACGAAAATGCCCCTAGGTCCGGCTGGCCAAGGATTTTAACCAGAATCCAATGTTTCCGTTTTTGCACGAAAACTTGTATATAGTATATTCAGTGGTCAGAGAAGCACATGGAAAATTCTCTTCAAAAAAAAAAGAAAACCGGTGAAAAATATGTACGAAAATACCCATTTGTCCGACTAGTCAAGAGTTTTGACCAGAATACAATTTCAAGGTTTTTGCGCCCAAACATATAGATAGAATATTTTGTGGTCCAGGAAACAAGTGGAAAATTTTTTCGAAAGAAAAGAAAAATCGGGTATATTTTGTCCGAAAATACCCCTAAGTCCGGCAGGTTAAAATTTTTGAGCAGAATGCTATGTCGCCATTTTTTCACCAAAAATTTTATATAGTATATTTAGTTGTCTGAGAAACAAATGGAAAATTCTTTCGAAAAAAAAAACAACTCGTGAAAAATTTGAACGAAAATGCCTTTTTGTCCGACTAGTCAAGAATTTTAAACAGAATACAATGTCAGCGTTTTTGCACCCAAACTTGTAGATAGAATATTTTCTGGTCCTGAAAACAAGTTGAAAGTTTTTTCGAAAGGAAAGAAAAATCGGGGAATTTTTTTTTGAAAATGCCCCTAGGTCCGGCTGATTAAGAATTTTGACTAGTATGCAATGTCGCTGTTTTTGCACGAAAACTTGTATAAACTATATTCAATGGTTTGAGAAACAAATGGAAAATTCTTTCGAAAAAAAAAAGATACTCGTGAAAAATTTGACCGAAAATTCAATTTTGTCCGACTGGTCAAGAATTTTGACCAGAATACAATGTCGGCGTTTTCGCACCAAAACTTGTGGATTGAATATTTTGTGGTCCTGGAAACAAGTGGAAATTTTTTCGAAAGGAAAGGAAAATCGGGAAATTTTTTTACGAAAATGCCCATAGGTCCAGCTAGTCAAGGATTTTATCCAAAATGCAATGTTGCCGTTTTTGCACGAAAACTTGTATATAGTATATTCAGTGGTCTGAGAAACAAATGGAAAATTCTTGCGAAAAAAAAAAAAACCGGTGAAAAATTTGGTTGAAAACCCCCTTTTTTCCAACTGGCCAAGAATTTTGACCAGAATACAATTTTGGAGTTTTTGCCGCCAAAGTTGTAGAATCAAGTGGAAAATTTTTATGAGGGAAAAGAAAATTCGAGTATATTTTAAACGAAAATAACCCAAGGTCCGGCAGGTCAAGAATTTTGACCAAAATACTATGTCGCTTTTTTGCACCAAAACTTGTTTATAGTATGTTTAGTTGTCTAAGAATCAAATGGTAAATTCTTTCGAAAAAAAAAAAAAAACACGGGAAAAATTTGTACGAAAATGCCCTTTATCTGACCTGTCAAGAGTTTTGACTAAAATACAATGTCGGCGTTTTGCACCCAAACCTGTAGATAGAAGATTTTGTGGTCCTAGAAAGAAGTAGAAAATTTATTCGAAAGAAAACAAAAATCAGGAAACTTTTTTACGAAAATGCCCCTAGGTCCGGCTGGCCAAGGATTTTAACCAGAATCCAATGTTTCCGTTTTTGCACGAAAACTTGTATATAGTATATTCAGTGGTCAGAGAAGCACATGGAAAATTCTCTTAAAAAAAAAAAGAAAAACCGGTGAAAAATTTGTACGAAAATACCCATTTGTCCGACTAGTCAAGAGTTTTGACCAGAATACAATTTCAAGGTTTTTGCACCCAAACATATAGATAGAATATTTTGTGGTCCAGGAAACAAGTGGAAAATTTTTTCGAAAGAAAAGAAAAATCGGGTATATTTTGTCCGAAAATACCCCTAGGTCCGGCAGGTTAAAATTTTTGAGCAGAATGCTATGTAGCCATTTTTTCACCAAAACTTTTATATAGTATATTTAGTTGTCTGAGAAACAAATGGAAAATTCTTTTAAAAAAAAAACAACTCGTGAAAAATTTGAACGAAAATGCCTTTTTGTCCAACTGGTCAAGAATTTTAAACAGAATAGAATGTCAGCGTTTTTGCACCCAAACTTGTAGATAGAATATTTTCTGGTCCTGAAAACAAGTTGAAAATTTTTTCGAAAGGAAAGAAAAATCGGGGAATTTTTTTTCGAAAATGCCCCTAGGTCCGACTGGTCAAGAATTTTGACCAGAATACAATGTCGGTGTTTTCTCACCCAAACTTGTGGATTGAATATTTTGTGGTCCTGGAAACAAGTAGAAATTTTTTCGAAAGGAAAGGAAAATCGGGAAATTTTTTTACGAAAATGCCCATAGGTCCAGCTAGTCAAGGATTTTATCCAAAATGCAATGTCGCCGTTTTTGCACGAAAACTTGTATATAGTATATTCAGTGGTCTGAGAAACAAATGGAAAATTCTTGCGAAAAAAAAAAACCGGTGAAAAATTTGGTTGAAAACCCCCTTTTGTCCAACTGGCCAAGAATTTTGACCAGAGTACAATTTCGGAGTTTTTGCAGCCAAAGTTGTAGAATCAAGTGGAAAATTTTTACGAGGGAAAAGAAAAATCGAGTATATTTTAAACGAAAATAACCCTAGGTCCAGCTGGTCAAGAATTTTGACCAAAATACTATGTCGCCTTTTTTGCACCAAAACTTGTTTATAGTATATTTAGTTGTCTAAGAATCAAATGGTAAATTCTTTCGAAAAAAAAAAAAGCGCGGGAAAAATTTGTACGAAAATGCCCTTTGTCTGACCTGTCAAGAGTTTTGACTAGAATACAATGTCAGCGTTTTTGCACCCAAACCTGTAGATAGAAGATTTTGTGGTCCTAGAAAGAAGTAGAAAATTTATTCGAAAGAAAACAAAAATCAGGAAACTTTTTTACGAAAATGCCCATAGGTCCGGCTGGCCAAGGATTTTAACCAGAATCCAATGTTTCCGTTTTTGCACGAAAACTTGTATATAGTATATTCAGTGGTCAGAGAAGCACATGGAAAATTCTCTTCAAAAAAAAAAAAAAAAAAAACCAGTGAAAAATTTGTACGAAAATACTCATTTGTCCAACTAGTCAAGAGTTTTGACCAGAATACAATTTCAAGGTTTTTGCACCCAAACATGTAGATAGAATATTTTGTGGTCCAGGAAACAAGTGGAAAATTTTTTCAAAAGAAAAGAAAAATTGGGTATATTTTGTACGAAAATACCCCTAGGTCCGGCAGGTTAAATTATCTGGGAAACAAATGGAAAATTTTTTCGAAAAAAAAAAACTGTTGAAAATTTGTACGAAAATACCATTTTGTCCGACTAGTCAAGAATTTTAACCAGAATACAATTTCGGAGTTTTTGCAACCAACCAGGTAGATAGAATATTTTGTGGTCCAGGAATCAAGTGGAAAATTTTTTCGAAAGAAAAGAAAAATCGGGTATATTTTGTACGAAAATGCCCCTCAGTCCAATTGGTCAAGAATTTTGACAAGAATGCAATGTCGCCTTTTTTGCCCGAAAACTTGTATATAGTATATTCAATGGAAAATTATTTTGAAAAATAAAAAACTCGTGAAAAATTTGAACAAGACTGCCCTTTTGTCCGACTGGTCAAGAATTTTGAACAGAATACAATGTCGATGTTTTTGCACCCAAATTTGTAGATAGAATATTTTGTGGTCCTGAAAACAAGTTGAAAATTTTTTCGAAATGAAAGAAAAATCGGGGAATTTTTTTATGAAAATGCCCCTAGGTCCGGCTGATTACGAATTTTGACTAGTATGCAATGTCGCCGTTTTTGCATGAAAACTTGTATAGACTATATTCAGTGGTTTGAAAAACAAATGGGAAATTCTTTTGAAAAAAGAAAAAGAAAAGATACTTGTGAAAAATTTGAACGAAAATTCTATTTTGTCCGACTGGTCGAAAATTTTGACCAGGATACAATGTCGGCATTTTTGCACCCAAACTTGTGGATCGAATATTTTGTGGTCCTGGAAACAAGTGGAAATTTTTTCGAAAGGAAAGAAAAATCGGGAAATTTTTTTACGAAAATGCCCCTCGGTCCAATTGGTCAAGAATTTTGACAAGAATGCAATGTTTCCTTCTTCACCCGAAAACTTGTATATAGTATATTCAATGGTCTGATAAACAAATGGAAAAATCTTTTGAAAAAAAAAACTCGTGAAAAATTTGAACGAGACTGCCCTTTTGTCCGACTAGTCAAGAATTTTGACCAGAATACAATGTCAGCGTTTTTGCACCCAAATTTGTAGACATAATATTTTGTGGATCCGGAAACAAGTGGAAAATTTTTTCGAAACGAAAGAAAAATTGGGAAAGGTTTTTACAAAAATGCCCCTAGGTCTGGCTGGCCAAGAATTTTGACCGAAACGCATTGTCGCCAGTTTTGCAAAAAAACTTCTATATAGTATATTCAGTGGTCTGAGAATCAAATGGAAAATTCTTTTGAAAGAAAAAACCGGAGAAAATGTTGTAAGAAAATACCCATTCGTCCTACTGGTCAAGACATTTGACCAGAATACAATTTCGGAGTTTTTGAACCCAAACAAGTAGATAGAATATTTTGTGGTCCAGGAAACAAGTGGAAGATTGTTTCAAAGGAAAACGAAAATCGGGTATATTTTGTATGAAAATACCACTAGGACCGGGTGGAAAAAAATTTTGACCGGAATGCTATGTCGCCGTTTTTGTACCAAAACTTGTATATAGTATATTCAGTTGTCTGAGAAACAAATGGGAAATTCTTTCGAAAAAAAAATAAAAAAAACTCTTGAAAAATTTGTGCCAAAATGCCCTTTGTCCGACTGGTCAAGAATTTTGAACAGAATACAATTTCGATGTTTTTGCACCCAAACTTGTAGATAGAAGATTTTGTGGTCCTGGAAAGAAGTGGAAAATTTATTCGAAAGAAAAGAAAATTCGGGAAATTTTTTTACGAAAATGCCACTCGATCCGGCTGGTCAAGAATTTTAACCAGAATGCAATGTCGCTCTTTTTGCACGAAAACTTGTGTATAGTATATTCAATGGCCGGATAAACAAATGGAAAAATCTTTTGAAAAAAAAAAAACTCGTGAAAAATTTGAACGAGACTGCCCTTTTGTCCAACCGGTCAAGAATTTTGACCAGAGTACAATGTCAGCGTTTTTGCACCTAAATTTGTAGACAGAATATTTTGTGGTCCCGGAAACAAGTGGAAAATTTTTTCGAAACGAAAGAAAAATCGGGAAATTTTTTACAAAAACGCCCCTAGGTCTGCCTGGCCAAGAATTTTGACCGAAACGCAATGTCACCGGTTTTGCAAAAAAACTTCTATATAATATATTCAGTGGTCTGAGAATCAAATAGAAAATTCTTTTGAAAGAAAAAACCGGAGAAAATTTTGTAAGAAAATACCCATTCGTCCTACTGGTCAAGACATTTGACCAGAATACAATTTCGTAGTTTTTGGCACCCAAACAAGTAGATAGAATATTTTATTGTCCAGCAAACAAGTAAAAAAAATTTTCGAAAGAAAAGAAAAATCGGATATATTTTGTACGAAAATACCCCTAGGTCCGGTTGGTCTAAAATTTTGACCAGAATGCTATATTGCCGTTTTTGCACCAAAACTTGTATACAGTATGTTTAATTCTCTGGGAAACAAATGGAAAATTTTTTCGAAAAAAAAAAACTGTTGAAAATTTGAACGAAAATACCTTTTTGTCCGACTGGTCAAGAATTTTAACCAGAATACCATTTCGGAGTTTTTGCACCTAAACAGGTAGATAGAATATTTTGTGGTCCAGGAATCGAGTGGAAAATGTTTTCGAAAGAAAAGAAAAATCGGGGTATATTTTGTACGAAAATGCCCCTCGGTCCAATTGGTCAAGAATTTTGTCAAGAATGCAATGTCGCCTTTTTTGCCCGAAAACTTGTATATAGTATATTCAATGGTCTGTGAAACAAATGGAAAAATATTTTCAAAAAAAAAAAAACTCGAGAAAAATTTGAACGAGATTGCCCTTTTGTCCGACTGGTCAAGAATTTTGACTACAATACAATGTCAGCATTTTTGCACCCAAATTTGTAGACAGAATATTTTGTGGTCCCGAAAACAAGTGGAAAATGTTTTCGAAAGGGAAGAAAAATCAGGAAATTTTTTCACAAAAATGCCGCTAGGTCTGGCTGGCCATGAATTTTGACTGAAACGCAATGTCGCTGGTTTTGCAAGAAAAATTCTATATAGTATATTCAGTGGTCTGAGAATCAAATGGAAAATTCTTTCGAAAGAAAAAACCGGTGAAACTTTTGTACGAAAATACCCTTTCGTCCGACTGGTCAAGATATTTGACCAGAATACAATTTCGGAGTTTTTGCACACAAACAAGTAGATAGAATATTTTATTCTCTAGGAAACAAGTAAAAAAAATTATCGAGAGAAAAGAAAAATCGGGTATATTTTGTACGAAATACCCCTATGTCCAGTTGGTCTAAAATTTTGATCAGAATGCTATGTCGCCATTTTTGCGCCAAAACTTGGATATAGTATAGTCAATTTTCTGGGAAACAAATGGAAAATTTTTTCAAAAAAAAACTGGTGAAAATTTCTACGAAATTACCATTTTGTCCGACTAGTCAAGAATTTTAACCAGAATACAATTTCGGAGTTTTTGCACCCAAACATGTAAATAGAATAATTTGTGGTCCAGGAAACAAGTGGAAAATTTTTTCAAAAGAAAAGAAAAATCGGGTATATTTTGTACGAAAAAACCCATAGTTACGGCAGGTTAAAAATTTTGACCGTAATGCTATGTCGCAGTCTTTGAACCAAAACTTTTATATAGTATATTTAGTTGTCTGAGAAACAAATGGAAAATTCTTCCGAAAAAAAAAAAAAAACAACTCTTGAAAAATTTGAACGAAAATGCCCTTTTGTCCAACTGGTCAAGAATTTTGACCAGAATACAATGTCGACGTTTTTGCACCCAAACTTGTGGATCGAATATTTTGTGGTCCTGGAAACAAGTGGAAATTTTTTTGAAAGCAAAGAAAATTTTTTTTCGAAAATGCCCCTAGGTCCGACTGGTCAAGGATTTTAACCAAAATGCAATGTCGACGTTTTTGCACGAAAACTTGTATATAGTATATTCAGTGGTCTGAGAAACAAATGAAAAATTCTTTCGAAAAAAAAAAACCGGCAAAAAATTTGGTTCAAAACACCCTTTTGTCCGACTAGTCAAGAATTTTGACCAGAATGCAATTTCGGAGTTTTTGCAACCAGACATGTAGAAACAAGTGGAAAATTTTAAACAAGTGGAAAATTTTTACGAGGGAAAAGAAAATTCGAGTATATTTTAAACGAAAATGCCCCTAGGTCCGGTTGGTCAGTAATTTTGACCAGAATGCTACGTCGCCTTTTTTGGCACCAAAACTTGTTTATAGTATATTTAGTTGTCTGAGAAACAAATGGAAAATTCTTTCGAAAAAAAAAAACTCCTGAAAAATTTGTACGAAAATGCCCTTTGTCTGACTTGTCAAGAGTTTTTGACCAGAATGCAATGTCGGTGTTTTTGCACCCGAACTTGTAGATAGAATGTTTTGCGGTCTTGGAAACAAGTTGAAAATTTTCTCGAAAAATCGGCTTAAATTTTGTACGAAAATGCCCCTCGGTCCAACTGGCCAAAAGTTTTTACCAGAATGCTATGTCGCCGTTTTTGCACCAAAACTTGTATATAGTATATTCAGTTGTCTGATAAACAAATGGGAAATTCTCTTAAAAAAAAAAAAAACTCGGGAAAAATTTGTACGAAAATGCCCTTTGTCCGACTGGCCAAGAGTTTTGAACAGAATACAATGTCGGCGTTTTTGCACCCAAACTTGTAAATAGAATATTTTGTGGTCCTGGAAAGAAGTGGAAAATATATTCGAAAGAGAATAAAAATCTGGAAATTTTTATACGAAAATGCCCCTAGGTCCGACTGCTCAAGGATTTTAACCAGAATGCAATGTCGTCATTTTTGCACAAAAACTTGTATATAGAATATTCAGTGGTCAGAGAAACAAATGGAAAATTCTTTTGAAAAAAAAAAACCGATGAAAAATTTGTATGAAAATACCCATTTGTCCGACTAGTCAAGCGTTTTGACCAGAATACAATTTCAGAGTATTTGCACCCAAACATGTAGATAGAATATTTTATGGTCCAGGAAAAAGGTTGAAAATTTTTTCGAAAGAAAAGAAAAATCGGGTATATTTTGTACGAAAATGCCCCTCGGTCCAATTGGTCAAGAATTTTGACAAGAATGCAATGTCGCCTTTTTTGCCCGAAAACTTGTATATAGTATATTCAATGGTATGAGAAACAAATGGAAAAATCTTTTGAAAAAAAAAAACTCGTTAAAAATTTGAACGAGACTGCCCTTTTGTCTCGTTCAAATTTTTAATGAGTTTTTGACCAGAATAAAATGTCGGCGTTTTTGCACCCAAATTTGTAGACTAAATATTTTGTGCTCTTGGAAACAAGTGGAAAATTTTTTCGAAAGGAAAGAAAAATCGGGAAATTTTTTTACAAAAATGCCCCTAGGTCCGGCTGGTCAAGAATTTTGACCAAAACGCAATATCGCCGTTTTTGCACGAAAACTTCTATATAGTATATTCAATGGTCTGAGAATCAAATGGAAAATTCTTTCAGAAGAAAAAATCGGTGAAAATTTTGTACGAAAATACCCTTTCGTCCGACTGGTCAAGATATTTGACCAGAATACAATTTCGGAGTTTTTGCACCCAAACAAGTAAATAGAATATTTTATGGTCCAGGAGACAAATAAAAAAATTTGTACGAAAATACCCCTAGGTCCGGTTGGTCCAAAATTTTGACCAGAATGCTATGTCACCGTTTTTGCGCCAAAACTTGTATATAGTATATTCAATTCTCTGGGAAACAAATGGAAAATTTTTTCGAAAAAAAAAAAAAAGAACCAAGGAAAATTTGTACGAAAATACCTTTTTGTCCGACTAGTCAAGAATTTTAACCAGGATACAATTTCAGAGTTTTTGCACCCAAACAAGTAGATAGAATATTTTGTTTTCCAGGAAACAAGTGGAACATTTTTTCGAAAGAAAAGAAAAATCGGGTATATTATGTACGAAAATACCCCTAGGTCCATCAGGTTAAAAATTTTGACCAGAATGCTACGTCGCCGTTTTTGCACCAAAACTTTTATATAGTATATTCAGTTGTTTGAGAAACAAATGGAAAATTCTTTCGAAAAAAAAAACAACTCGTGAAAAATTTGAACGAAAATGCCCTTTTGTCCTACTGGTCAAGAATTTTGAACGGAATACAATGTCGGCGTTTTTGCAGACAAACTTGTAGAGCGAATATTTTGTGGTCCTAGAAACAAGTTGAAAATTTTTTCGAAAGGAAAGGAAAGTCGGGGAATTTTTTTACGAAAATGCCTATAGGTCCGGCTGATTAAGAATTTTCACTAGTATGTAATGTCACCTTTTTTGCACGAAAACTTGTATAAACTATATTCAGTGGTCTGAGAAACAAATGGAAAATTCTTTCGAAAAAAAAAAAAAAGCTACTCTTGAAAAATTTGAACGAAAATGCCCTTTTGTCCGACTGGTCAAGAATTTTGACCAGAATACAATCTCGGCGTTTTTGCACCCAAACTTGTGGATAGAATATTTTGTGGTCCTAGAAACAAGTAGAAATTTTTTCAAAAGGAAAGAAAAATCAGGAAATTTTTTTACGAAAATGCCCCTAGGTTCGGCTGGTCAAGGATTTTAACCAGAATGCAATGTCGTCGTTTCTGCACGAAAACTTTTATAAACTATATTCAGTGGTTTGAGAAACAAATGGAAAATTCTTTCGAAAAAAAAATAAATAAAGATACTCATGAAAAATTTTTACGAAAATGCCTTTTGATTGACTGGTCAAGAGTTTTGACCAGAATATAATGTCGACGTTTTTGCACCCAAACTTGTAGATAGAATGTTTTGTGGTCCCAGAAAGAAGTGGAAAATTTTCTCGAAAAATCGGGTAAATTTTGTACGAAAATGCCCCTCGGTGCAACTTGTCAAGAATTTTGACCAGAATGCTATGTCGCCGTTTTTGCACCAAAATTTGTATATAGTATATTCAGTTGTCTGAGAAACAAATGGGAAATTCTTTCGAAAAAAAAAAAAAAAAACTCGTGCAAAATTTGTACGAAAATGCCCTTTGTCCGACTGGCCAAGAGTTGTGAACAGAATACAATGTTGGCATTTTTGCTCCCAAACTTGTAGATAGAATCTTTTGTGGTCCTGGAAAGAATTGGAAAATTTATTCAAAAGAAAAGAAAAATCGGGAAATTTTTTTACGAAAATGCCTCTAGGTCTAGCAGGTCAAGGATTTTGACCAGAATGCAATGTCGTCATTTTTGCATGAAAATTTGTATATAGTATATTCAGTGGCCTGAGAAACAAATGAAAAATTCTTTCGAAAAAAATAAGAAAAAACCGGTGAAAGATTTGTACGAAAATACCCTTTTGTCCTACTGGTCAAGAATTTTGACTAGAATACAATTTTCGAATTTCTACACCCAAACTTGTAGATAGAGTATTTTGTGGTCCAGGAACCAAGTGGAAAATTTTTTTTAGAGGAAATAAACATCGGGTATATTTTGTACGAAAATACCCCTAGGTTCGGCTGGTCAAAAATTTTGACCAGAATGCTATGTCGCCATTTTTGCACCAAAACTTGTATATAGTATATTTAGTTTTCTGAGAAACAAATGAAAAATTCTTTTGAAAAAAAAAAAGAAAAAAAAAACTCGAAAAAAATTTGTACGAAAATGCCCTTTGTCTTACTGGTCAAGAGCTTTGACAAAAATACAATGTCGGCGTTTTTGCACCCAAACTTTTAGATAGAATATTTTGTGATCCTAGAAAGAAGTGTAAAATTTTCTCGAAAGGAATGAAAAATCGGGTAAATTTGGATGAAATTGCCCCTCGGTCCGACTGGTCAAGAATTTTGACAAGAATGTAATGTCGTTATTTTTGCCCGAAAACTTGTATATAGTATATTCAGTGGTCTGAGAAACAAATGAAAAAATCTTTTGAAAAAAAAAAAAAAAAAAACTCGTCAAAAATCTGAACGAAAATGCCCTTTTGTCCGACTGGTTAAGTATTTTGACCAGAATGCAATGTCGCCATTTTTGCACGAAAACTTGTATATAATATATTAAGAGGTCTAAAAAATAATTGGAAAATTCTTTCAAAAAAAAAAAATAGAACTCGGGTAGAATTTGTACGAAAATGCCCTTTTGTTCGACTGGTCAAGAGTTTTTTCAAAAGTAAAAAAAATTCATGAAAATTTTGTATGAAAATGCCCCTAGGTCTGACTAGTCAAGAATTTTGACCAGAATGCAATGTTGCCGTTTTTGCACGAAGAACTTTGACCAGAATGCAATTTTGACCAGAATTTTGACCAGAAAAATTCTTTCAAAAAAAAAAAAAAAAACTCGAGTAAAATTTGTACGAAAATGCCTTTTTGTTCAACCGGTCAAGAATTTTGACCGGAATACAATGTCAGATTTTTTGCACCGAAACTGTTATACTGTATATTTAGTGGTCCAGGAAACAAGTGGGAAATTTTTCAAAAGTGAAAAAAAAAAAAAATTCGAGAAAATTTTGTACGAAAATGCTCCTAGGTTTTACATGTCAGGAATATTGACCAGAATGCAATGTTGCCATTTTTGCACAAAAACTTGCGTAAAGTATATTCAGAGGTTTATGAAACAAATGAAAAATTCTTTAAAAAAAAAAAAAAATCTCGGGTTAAAATTTTTTCGAAAATTCCCTTTTGTACGACAGGTCAAGAATTATGATCGGAATACAATGTCAAAGTTTTTGCACCAAAACATCTAAATAGCATATTTAGTAGTCCAAGAAACAAGTGGAAAATACTTTCGAAAGAAAAAAAAAATCGGGTAAATTATGAAAATGCCCCTAGGTCTAATTGGTCAAGGATTTTGACCAGAACGCAATATCGGAGTTTTTGCACGAAAACTTGCATATAGTATATTCAGAGGTCTATGAAACAAATGGAAAATTCTTTCTAAAAAAAAAAATAAAACTCGGGTAAAATTTGTACGAAAATGCCCTTTTATCCGAAAGTTCAAGAATTTTGACCGGAATAAAATGCCGGCATTTTTGCAACAAAACTTTTATATAGCATATTTAGTGGTCTAGCAAACAAGTGGAAAATTTTTTCAAAAAAAAAAAAAAATGAGGAAAATTTTGTACGAAAATGCCCTTAGATCTGACTAGATGTAATGTTGCCGTTTTTGCACGTAAACTTGTATATATTATATTTAGATGTCTAAAAAACAAATGGAAAATTCTTTCGAAAAAAAAAATACTCGGGTTGTGTAGAAGTTGTTCTAGCCATACGACACTTGTTGGACTGTTGTATCCTGGGGGAGACAAGTCAGAGACGGTCTGCATCGATTACAAAGTTTAGCCAACCAAGGGCTTGAATCTCTTTAAAGAGAGCAAATGTCGCGCCTCAGTCCAAATAGTGTTGTGTACTTTCTTTCTTTAAATTAATAAAATTCAGAAGTATTATTCAGTTTCTCTTTGTGTATTTTTCATTATCATTGTATTTGCACCATCAATTTTAAGGAGATTCATCACATGGAGTCTACACAAGAGAAACCAAATGAGCTTGTTGGAGATCTTAACAAGCCCTCTCGCTTTAAGGGAGCCTACTTCAAGAGGTGGAAAGGAAATGTCCTCTTCTACTTAAGCCTTCTCAAAGTCGCCTACATTCTCACTAAGAAGAATCCGTCAAAGGTTCCTACCGATGAGATGAGTGAGGAAGAATATATTCTCCATCAAGAAAAAATAGATAAGTATACAAAAGATGAATATAATTGTCGCTCTTTTCTATTGAATTGTCTTGCCGATCATTTTTATGATTTTTATGATACAACTTATAACTCTGCTAAGAAAATTTGGAAAGCTTTACAAAGCAAGTATGATACCAAGGAGGCAGGTGCAAAGAAGTATGTTGCTAGTAGATTTTTCCGTTACCAAATGGTGGATGGAAAATTAGTGGTAGATCAAGCACAAGACTTCCAAATGATTGTAGCTGAATTGAGATCCGAAGGCATAAAGATTGGAGACAATTTGGTGGTAATTGGCATAATTGACAAACTACCACAATCTTGGAGGGAGTTCCAAAAGACTTTGCGGCACAAACAAAAGGAGACATCCTTTGAGACTTTGATCACATGCATCCGTGTGGAGGAGGAGGCTAGAGGACAAGATGCACTCAAGACACAAGAGAGCAATGGTAATTCCACCACAAAGGTAAACCTTATTTCATCCAATAATAATATGTCCAAAAATCATTTTCCTAGAAATAGTCAATTGAAGCCCAAAAAGAGAGCCTTTAAAAATAATAATAGACCTCAAGGAAGGGGAAACCCGAATAAAAACTATAATAAGAACCAAGGACCCCCTTCACAAGATCAATTTAATAGATCCTGTTTTGTCTGTGGCAAGAGTGGGCATATTGCTCGATTTTGCAAATTTCAGAAACATGAATCTGTCCCGCAGGCTAACGTAACCGAAGAGCCTTTAGTGGCTATGATTACAGACATCAATATGGTGCATTATGTTGAAGGGTGGTGGGCAGATTCTGGTGCTAATGGGCACGTCTGTTATGACAAAAATTGGTTCAAATTGTACTCCTTTTGAAGAAGAAAAAACTGTTATGCTTGGTGATTCTAGCAAAACCAAGGTTCTTGGGAGTGGTGAGGTTGAATTGAAATTCACTTCTGGATGTGTGCTAACATTGAAAGATGTACTTTACACTCCGTTCATGAGGAAGAATTTGATTTCAAGTTTTTTCCTTAACAAGGCTGGCTTCAAACAAACTATGGAATCTGATAATTATGTAATCACTAAAAAGGAATTATTTGTGAGCAAGGGTTATGCTTGTGATGAATGTTTAAATTGAACGTTGAGAATAATAAAGCATCTTCCAGTTCAATTTATATGCTTTCTTCTATTAATTTTTGGCATGCTCGTTTGTGTCATATAAATAGTAGATATATGAGAATCATGAGTAGTTTAGGATTAATTCCAAGACTGTCAAAAGATTTTGAAAAATATGAAACTTGTAGTCAAGCTAAGATTACAAAAAGGCCTCATAAAAGTGTTGTAAGAAATACCGAATTGCTTGAGTTAATTCATTCTGATTTATGTGAGTTTGAGGGAATTTTAACTCGTGGAGGAAATAGATATATTATCACTTTTATTGATGATTTCTCAAAATATACAACTATTTATTTGTTGAAAAATAAAAGTGATGCTTTTGAAAAATTTCAAGATTTTTTAAAAGAACTTGAAACTACTGCACCATATTCACCTGCTTCTAATGGTGTGGCTGAAAGAAAAAATAGAACTTTAATTGAGTTAACAAATGCCATGTTAATTGAATCTGGTGCACCTTTACATTTTTGGGGTGAAGCCATTTTAACTGCATGTCATGTTTTGAATAAGGTGCCACATAAAAAGTCACACACCACACCTTTTGAGATGTGGAAAGGACATAAGCCAAGTTTGGAATATTTGAGAGTATGGAGCTGTCTTGCTTATGTATGGCTTACTGACCCTAAAATGCCTAAATTAGGTATAAGAGCTACTATCTGTGCTTTTCTTGGTTATGCGTTTAATAGTGCAGCCTATAGATTTCTTGATCTTGTAAACAAAATATTTTTTGAATCTGGTGATGCAATTTTTCATGAAGAAAAATTTCCTTTTAAATTGAAAAATAGTGGGGGTGAAGAAAATATTGTGTCAAAACCTAGTTCTTCTACTTCACATCTACAAAATCAAGAAAATATTGAAATGGAACCTAGAAGAAGTAAAAGAGCTAGAGTTGAAAAGGATTTTGGTCCTGATTATTATGTTTTTAACATTGAGGAAAATCCCCAAAATTTAAAAGAGGCTTTAACATCACCTGATGCTATATTTTGGAAAGAGGCTGTAAATGATGAGATAGAATCTCTAATTTCTAATAAAACTTGGAAATTAGTAGATCTTCCCCCGGGTTGTAAGACCATAGGTTGTAAATGGGTCCTTAGAAAAAAGTTGAAACCAGTGGATCAATAGATAAGTTTAAAGCTAGACTTGTTGCAAAAGGCTTTAAACAAAAAACTGATCTTGATTTCTTTGATCCATTTTCTCTGATAACAAGAATTACATCTATTAGATTGTTAATTGCTATTGTTGCAATCTTTGATTTGAAAATTCATCAAATGGATGTAAAAACTGCTTTTCTAAATGGGGACCTAGAGGAAGAGATTTATATGGATCAACCCGAAGGCTTTGTAGAGCCTGGACAAGAAAGCAAGGTATGTAAGCTAACTAAATCCCTATATGGCTTAAAACAAGCACCTAAGCAATGGCATGAAAAGTTTGATTCCTGCATGAAAAATTGTGACCAGAATGCAGTGTGGCTGTTTTTGTGCGAAAAATTGTAGATAGTATATTCAATGCAATAAGAAACAAACCGAAAATTCTTCCAGGAAAAAAAAAAAAACTCGGGTTAAATTTGTACGAAAATGTTTTTTTGTCAACCCGGTCAAGAATTTTGACCAAAATACAATATTAGCATTTTGGCACCAAAACTTGTAAATAGAATATTTAGTGATCCAACAAACAAATGCAGAATTCTTTTGAAAGAAAACAAAAAAACTCGAGTAATTATTGTACAAAAATGGCCAAATCTTCGACTGGTCAAGAATTTTGACGAGAATGCAATGTCGCCATTTTTGCACGAAAACTTGTAGATAGTATATTTAGAGGTCTGAGAAACACATAGAAAATTCTTCCGAAAGGAAAAAAAAAAATTCGGATAAACTTTGTACAAAAACGCCCCTAGGTCCATCTGGTAAAGAATTCTTACCAGAATGCAATGTCGTCGTCTTTGCACGACAACTTGTAGATTGTATATTAAGAGGACTAAGAAAGAAACGGGAAATTCTTCCGAAAATGTATTTTTTTCTGGTAAAATTTGTAAGAAAATCGTTTTTTTCCGACCGATCAAGAATTTTGACCGAAATAAAACGTTGGCATTTTTGCACCAAAAATTGTAGATAGCATATTTAGTGGTCCAATAAAGAAATGGAAAATTCTTTCAGAAGAAAAAAAAAAAAAAAAAACTCGGGTAAATGTTGTACAAAAATGTCCCTAGCATCGACTGGTCAAGAATTTTGACGAGAATGCAATGTCATCGTTTTTGCACGAAAACTTGTAGATAGTATATTTAGTGGTCAATGAAACAAATGCAGAATTCTTTCCAAAGAAAAAAAAATTTTGGACAAATTTTGTACGAAAATGCCCCTAGGTCCGTCTGGTTAAGAATTTTGACCAAAATGCAATGCGGCCGTTTTTGCATGAAAAATTGTAGATAGTATATTCAATGGACTAAGAAACAAACGGAAAAATCACCATTAAAAAAAAAGCTCGGGTAAAATTTGCACGAAAATGTCTTTTTGTCCGAACGGTCAAGAATTTTGACCGGAATATAATATCGGCGTTTGGCATGATATCTTGTATATAGCATATATAAAGATCCAAGAAACAAATGGAAAATTCATTAGACGAAATTGACTCTCGTGAATTTTGTATGAAATTAACTCTCATGCGCAATTTTGTACAAAATTAACTCCCGTAAATTTTGTACGAAATTGCCTTAATGTCTGCCAAGTCAAGAATTTTTACCAAAATGCAATGTTGGCGTTTTTGCATGAAAACATGTAGATAGCATACGTAGAGCTCCAAGAAACCACTAAAAAAATCCTTTAGATGAAAAAAAAAAAAAAAAACTCGGATAAATCTTGTACGAAAATGCCCCTAAATCCGACGGGTCAATAATATTGACCAGAATGCAATGTCGGCATTTGCATGATAACTTGTATATAGCATATATACAGATCCCATAAACAAATGGAAAATTCATTAGGCAAAAAAATAAAAAAAATCTCATAAATTTTGTACGAAATTGCCCCTATGTCCGACCGGTCAGGAATTTTGACCGGAATGCAACGTCGGCAATTTTGCATGAAAACTTGTAGATAGCATATATGGAGCTCCAATGAACAACTGAAAAACTCTTTAGATGAAAAAAAAAACTCGGTTAAATCTTGTACGAAAATGCCCCTAGATCAGACTGGTCTAATTTTGACCAGAATGCAATTTCGGCGTTTTTGCAAGATAACTTGAATATAGCATATATAAAGATCCCAGAAACAAATGGAAAATTCATTAGGAAAAAAGGAAATAAATCTCATAAATTTTCTATGAAATTGCCCCCTATGTTCGATAGGTCAAGAATTTTGACCGGAATGCAACGTCGGCGTGTTTGCATGATAACTTGTTTATAGCATATATAAAGATCCAAGAAACAAATGGAAAATTCATTAGATGGAAAAAAAAACTCGTAAATTTTGTACGAAATTACCTTAATGTCCGCCCGGTTAAGAATTTGACCAGAATGCAATGTCGGCTGTAAGAGCACAAATCAAACTAACCCAAGGTTCGTCCAATGGACCAGCCCAATGAGCCCTGAACAATGGGATGAGGAGGTAAGACTGGATCACGCTAGGAAGATACTGGAGCTTAAGGAGAAGAAGCTCCAAGAGGTGACCACCAGCCTGGGCAATGCGGCGAGTGAGAGGTCAGGTCTGGAGGCTGAACTGAAGAGTATCACCAGGCAGGCCGAGGATCAGAGGTTGCAGCTCAAGCGCGCCAATGAAGATCTCGCTTCGGCCAGGACGCTGGCAGAAGGCCTTGCGAAAGATCTTACGGCGTCCGAGGAGGCTAAGGAGGAAGCTCTTAAGGCCAAGGAAGAGGCACTTGCCAAGGCACAAGCAGCCGAGGCAATGGTTGACGAGGCTAAGCAGAGCGGCTATGATATGGGCGTAGCAGAAACCACGGAAACATTCAAAGCCCAAGTGCCGGGGGTTTGTAGGGACTACTGCCTCCAGGTGTGGAAGGAAGCTCTTTCCCAAGCCGGGGTTGATGCTTCCTCTCCCCTATGGAGGGTGGAGAACGCCTACATCCCCCCTGCAATCCGCGTGGCTGCCTCTAGCTCAATCAAGGATGATTCCCCTCTTTCCTCAGCTGGGATGCAAATAGAGGAGAGTGTTGCCGATGACGCTGCCCCTACTACCCAAGTTGAAGATGCACCGCCTCCTCTTGCCCCCAAGGAGTTGCCCATCAACCCCGAGGTTAGCGGGACTATGGAGCTAGTCCTAGCGACTTTGCCCATAAAACCTAAGGAAAAGGTTGGGGGATCCTCGGCCTCAGTGGTGCCTCCTGCCGATTCAGAAGACCAGACCCAGCCCAAGCCATAGTTACTTGTGCCTTAGCCGCTTCCCGTTCCTTTTCTTTTTTTCGTATTTGCCTTTGTATTTTTACTTCTTAGTTTCGGTTTTTTACCTTCTTTTCTTTGTAACTTAACGAATTTGGTTATGAGTGTATTGACAAATCTTTCGTTCAATGAAAAGAATTCCCAATTTAAACTGATGTTGTGTGTTATGTCTGGTGCTGATATCTTATTTCGTTGTTACACATGTAATATGGCACTGCAACAACTTGGATCCACAGCATGTATTTATAATTTTCTACCATTAGTCAAGGAAATTTGTGCAACTCATATACGTGCAAATGCATTAAGTGATGACTACCAACTCTTATTCAATTCTGAGGACAAACGAAACACTAAAAAAGTAATACATTAATGTGGAATTCGTTTGTTTAGGACTTACTTAACAGCTATTTTCATAACAACATATTAAAAAAGAACGTAATGACATATTTCACATCTGAACTAACAGTACCTCAAGCTTCGCGCTTAGTACTTAGCAACAATTAAAGATCCGTTCACTTAGTAGCTTCGACGTTGTTTTTACATCAAGGAGAAGGATCCGAGACAACCTTACTTCTTTGCTTCAACTTAAGATAGAGGATCTAACGATCCGGCGTAACCTTAATTAAATTTGGAATAAGGTAGAGGATCCGAGGACCCGGCGTAACCTTACTTTTTTGTTTTAAATTAAGATAGAGGATCTGATGATCCGGCGTAACCTTAATTAAATTTGGAATAAGGTAGAGGATCCGAGGACCCGGCATAACTTTACTTTTTTGTTTTAAATTAAGATAGAGGATATGATGATCCGGCGTAACCTTAATTAGATTTGGAATAAGGTAGAGGATCCGAGGACCCGGTGTAACCTTACTTTTTTGGAATAAGGTAGAGGATCCGAGGACCCGGCGTAACCTTACTTTTTTTGTTTTAAATCAAGATAGAGGATCTGATGATCCGGCGTAACCTTAATTAAATTTGGAATAAGGTAGAGGATCTGAGGACCCGGCGTATCCTTACTTTTTTGGAATAAGGTAGAGGATCTGAGGACCCGGCATAACTTTACTTTTTTGGAATAAGGTAGAGGATCCAAGGACCCGGCGTAACCTTACTTTTTTGTTTTAAATTAAGATAGAGGATCTGATGATCCGGCGTAACCTTAATTAAATTTGGAATAAGGTAGAGGATCCGAGGACCCGGCGTAACCTTACTTTTTTGGAATAAGGTAGAGGATCCGAGGACCCGGCGTAACCTTACTTTTTTTGGAATAAGGTAGAGGATCCGAGGACCCGGCGTAACCTTACTTTTTTTGTTTTAAATTAAGATAGAGGATCTGATGATCCGGCGTAACCTTAATTAAATTACGACTAAGGTAGAGGATCCGAGGACCCGGCGTAACCTTAGGCACAACAGAATCAATGGTACAAAAATGATAGGAATAAAAATGACAAAAACGCTTTTCATTAATAATAATATCGTCTCAAATTACTTACATTCCAAGGATGGGGTACAACCTTTTCATCTAAGTCTGCCAGGTAGTAAGCTCCTATTCCAGCTATTGCCGTGATGCAATACGGTCCTTCCCAATTAGGTTCGAGCTTTCCCCATGCTGGATTTTTGGTGTTGCCCACTACTTTCCTCAGCACTAAGTCCCCGAGAACAAGCGGTCTTGAGTTTACATTCGAGTCATATCCCTGCTTCAGTTTTTGTTGGTAGTAGGCCAGATGAATCATGGCAACCTCTCTCCTTTCCTCAATCAAGTCTAGGCCCTTTTCTAGCAGTCTATCATTGCTTTCCGGAGTAAAGGTATTTGTCCTCATTGTTGGAAAACCAGTCTCCAAAGGGATAACAGCCTCGGCGCCATAAGTCATCGAGAATGGTGTCTCTCCCGTTGATCGGCGGGGTTTGCTCCGGTACGTCCATAGGACATGGGGTAACTCCTCCACCCATCTCCCTTTGGCGTCCTCCAGCCTCTTCTTCAGCCCGTTCACAATAACTTTGTTAATAGCCTCGGCCTGCCCATTTCCTTGCGGATAAGCCGGAGTGGAGTACCTATTGGTTATGCCGAGGCCACAACAATATCGCCTAAACGCCTTGCTATCAAACTGTAAACCATTATCAGAGATGAGGGTACGAGGGACACCAAATCGAGTGACGATATTCTTCCATACGAATTTCTTCACATCGACATCCCTGATGTTTGCCAGGGGCTCGGCCTCTACCCACTTAGTAAAATAGTCAGTGCCGACAACCAAATATCTTCGGTTTCCAGGCGCCTTTGGTAAAGGACCCACAATGTCCAAACCCCACTGTGCAAAAGGCCAGGGACTCGTCAGAGGATTGAGCGCACCTCCAGGCTGATGGATGTTTGGTGCAAACCTTTGACATTGATCGCACTTCTGCACATAACTCTGAGCTTCTCGCTGCATGTTCGGCCACCAATACCCCTGTGTTAGGGCTCTGTGAGCCAAAGACCTTCCTCCTGTATGACTTTCACAGATTCCTTCATGTAACTCTTCCAAAAGTAGCTCTGTTGCCTCAAGATGCATGCATAATAGGTATGGGCCAGAGAAAGACCGTTTATAGAGTTTATGATCCTCGGCCAACCAGAATTGGGAGGCTTTTCTACGTATCTTGTCCGCCTCAACTTTTTCCTCGGGCAGAACATCATCTTTCAAGAAGGATATAATGGGGTCCATCCAACTAGGCCCCACTCTAATCTGGTGTACATGGATAACAGCTCCAATCATTTTTGCAGGTTTAGGTAAGTCCTCAACTAGGATAATCCGAGGTAATCCCTGTGCCGACGACGTGGCAAGAGTTGCTAGGGAATCAGCATGCGTATTGCCACTTCTGGGGACATGAGTCAAAGTAAGGGATTCGAATTTGCGTTGTACAGCTTTGACTTGATTCAAATAGTCCTGCATCCTCGGATCTCTGGCCTCCACTTTTCCATCTACTTGGCTCACAATTAGTTGTGAGTCTGAGAACACTTGCACGATCTTCCCCCCCAACTTATGGACCATATCCATCCCTTTCAGCAAGGCTTCGTACTCGGCCTCATTATAAGTAGCCGAGAATCCCAGTCTTAAGGACTTTTCCAGTGTGAGGCCTTCTGGGGTCGTAATTACCACACCCACCCCGGATCCTCTTTGATTAGCAGCCCCATCAACGTGAACAATCCATACCGCGTGACCTTTGCATGCGACCATACCAACTGATTTTTCATCAATGTCCCTGTTGATCACACTACTTTCCATTGTGGGTTCAGTAAATTCTGCGACAAGATCAGCCAACACCTGACCCTTTATTGCTGCGCGAGGCATGTACTTGATATCAAAAGAGCCCAAGATGGTTTCCCATTTTGCAATCCTGCTTGTATAATCTGCACTCCGGAGTATAGCTTTGAGGGGAAGCTGAGCCAGAATAACCACCGTATGGGACTGAAAATAATGGGGGAGCTTACGTGTACCACGCACCACGGAAAGGATTGCCTTCTCTAATGGTGGATAACATACCTCGGCTTCATGCAAGGACTTGCTCACATAGTAAACTAGCTTTTGTACGTCCCCGTCGACCCTTATTAGCACCAGACTAACGGCGTGGGCTGCCACTGCAATATATGCGAATAGGACCTCGTCGACTTCGGGCCGAGACATAATAGGAGGATGAGCAAGATATTCTTTAAGTTGCTGAAAAGCCACAGCACACTCTTCCGTCCACTCGAACCCCTTCCATTTGTTTAACAATTGGAAGAATGGCCTGCACCGATCAGCAGATCTTGAGATAAATCGGTTGAGGGCAGCCGTCATCCCAGTCAATTTCTGCACTTCCTTCGGGTTCCGAGGTGGCTGTAAGTTATTGATGGCCTTGACCTGAGCGGGGTTGACCTCAATTCCTCTATGCGTCACCATGTAACCCAAAAATTTGCTAGATCCAACGCCAAAGGAACATTTGGATGCGTTGAGGCGTAATTTATGCTTCCTCAGCATTTGGAAGGTGTCGTCGAGGTCTGGTATGTGAGCCAAGATAATTTTACTTTTAACCACCATGTCATCTACGTACACCTCAATCGTCTTTCCCAGTTGCGGTTCAAACATCCGCATCATCATTCTTTGATAGGTAGCCCCGGCATTCTTCAAGCCGAAGGGCATCACCTTATAGTGATAGTTCCCTATGGGAGTGACAAAAGCTGTCTTTTCCTGGTCTTCTGGAGCTAAGGGTATTTGATGGTAACCTTGGAAAGCATCTAAAAAACTCATCCGAGGATGCCCTACAGTAGCATCCACCAACTGATCTATGCGGGGCATTGGAAATGAATCTTTTGGGCAAGCCTTATTCAAGTCTGTAAAGTCCACACATACCCTCCATTTTTCGTTCTTCTTTTTCACTACCACAGTGTGGGCCAACCACTCTGGGTAAAACACTTCCTTAATGGCCCCTGCTTTCTTGAGTTTCAGCACCTCTTCTTTAACGGCGTCGGCGTGCTCTTTAGATGAACGTCGAGGTGTTTGCCTTCGCGGTACTGCAGCCGGACTGACATTGAGGTGATGACAAATAAACCCCGGATCGAACCCTGGTGCTTCGTATGCATCCCATGCAAACACATCGACGTTTCGCTTCAAAAATGCAACCAGATCTTCCTTCTTTTGTGGGGGCAACCGACTTCCTACCTGGAAGAATTTCTCCATATCATCTGCAATAACTATCTTCTCCAAATCCTCACAGCCCGGCCCTTCAGCCTCGGCCTCATTTGGTTTGGCCGAGGATACTAACTGCTACAAATTCTTCTCGACCAGGGTTTGAGACTCCTGTCTCGTCTGATGTGTAATGGCTGCTGTTATACATTGCCTCGCCATGGACTGGCTGCCTAGTATTTCTTCAACTCCATCCTCGTACGGGAACTTCACTTTAACATGCAGAGTTGACGATACGGCACCTAAGGCGTGCAGCCATGGTCTTGCCATTATGGCTGTGTAAGGGGAGTAGGCGTCTACTACGATGAAATCCACGTCCACTACCACTGGTCCTGACTGTACAGGTAGTCTGATTAACCCCTTTGGAATAACAGCCTTCCCTTCAAAACTTATCAATGGGGAGTCATAAGCCGTGAGATTTTCGGACCTCAAATTGAGGCCTTTGAACAAATCCGGGTACATAATGTCAACCCCACTCCCTTGGTCAACCATTACTCTTTTCACATCGTAACCCCCTATCCTTAATGTAATGACCAACGCATCGTCATGTGGCTAGATAGTGCCAACCTTATCTTCCTCAGAAAATCCCAGCACAGGCAGAGGATTCTTCTTGATCCTCTTCGGCTCGGAGTTGAGGTCCTCGGCAGTGGGACGTAGTACTGACATTATTCTAGTAGGGCAAGACCCAGTCCGACCTGGCGCCGCAAAGATGACATTGATGGTGCCCAATGGAGGTCTTACATTGTTACTGCCTTGGTTCATGGAGCCAGATTGGGTGCCTTGTTCATCAGGTCGATTCACGAATTGTCTTAATTTCCCCTCTTTGACCAGCTGATCCAGGTAATTCCACAAGTTCTTGCAGTTCTCTGTGGTGTGGCCTTTATCTTGGTGATAATTGCAATAGAGGTTCTGATTACGTTTTGTAGGGTCTCCTATCATCTTACGGGGCCATCTAAAATACGGTTCTCGGCAAATCCTTTCCAACACTTGCTGTACCGGCTCACGAAATACGGCGTTCACTGTCTGGGGTGGGGCCGACCTAGTCTGGCTAGTGAAATCTCTTCGCGGCCATTTGCTATTATATCTTTCCGCCTTGAAGTCCCTACTCTCCTGGGGGACACTTTTCATTTTCCCTTTACTCTGCTGCTGATCCTCCTCAACCCTCTTATACTCGTTGATACGATCCATGAGCCGACGAACCATTTTTACTGGCTTCTTGGTCAAGGATTTTCTTAGATCGTGCTCAACTGGAAGGCCAACCTTAAAGGTATTGACCGCTACCTCATCGAAATCACCATCAATCTCATTAAACGCTTCCCAGTATCTGTCCGAGTAGGTTTTCAACGTCTCGCGCTCTCTCATGGCCATGGATAGTAACGAGTCTAGAGGCCGAGGTACTCTACTGCACGTAACAAAACGGGACCCAAATGCCATTGTAAGTTCCATGTATGAATCAATGGAGTTCGCTCTTAAGCCGTTGAACCATCTCATCGTAACGGGTCCTAAACTTGAGGGAAAGACTTTACACATCAAGGTTTCATTCTGTGAGTAAACCGCTATGCGTTGATTAAAATGGCTTACGTGCTCCACTGGGTCTGTTTTGCCATTATAAATGGTGAAGTTTGGCTGCGTGAACCGACGGGGTAGTTTCCCCTTTTCTATACAATGTGTGAAGGGTGATTTGGAGAGCTGGAGCAGTGCCTTCCCCATGGCGTCGCTGCCCGAGCCCCTGTGAGTCGTCCCTCTGCTTCTTCTGTCACGAATACTTTCCCCTTGGTACGAGAAAGTTTCTGTGGGGGGGGGGGGTTCTTGACCTCGGCCTATAGCCACTGTTCTGAGAGTCATCTGATGAAGGGTCGGATATGGAAGGCGTCCTTTTCCGCTCGGCACGACGAAGTTCCTCTTCAGCTGGTCAATCTCTCTCTGCATGGCCCTAGTGTTATCTTCTCTAGAGCCCCTGCTTCTGCCCTGCGAGCGGTTACCAACTGTTCGCCCCGAGTGCACACTGCCCTCTCGATCTCCAATTTGCTCTACCTGTTGTAATGGATCCTCGTGCTGAGATCCTAGAGACTCTGCATGGTCTGGATTCAAATCCGTCATCACGTTATCTGCGCCAAAAACTCAAGAATTTCCACAGACGGCGCCAATTGTAAGAGCACAAATCAAACTAACCCAAGGTTCATCCAATGGACCAGCCCAATGAGCCCTGAACAATAAATTTATAGAGAGTGGATGCCTAATCTAGGTTTTTGAGACGATAGATAACACAAAGGTTGGATTGGATCATATAATTGATGCACTGATCTTATATAAAGATGTAATATTGAGTTGAATACACTAGTGCCGAGGACAATTCTTCATGCCTCTCTTACAAATTCTCTCTCTCTCTCTTTCTCTGATTTTCTCTGGTTTTTCTCCCCCCATTCCCTGTCTTCTTCCTTCACCTTTTATAGGCCTGTCTCCTTTTTCCTTTCTTCCACGTGTAGTCTGGATCTTCTTCTTTTTTGGATACTTGTCCCATCATCCCTTTTTACTAAGGTCTCTGGTGGTGAAGATAAGGTTGAAACCCAACGTTCAGGCGTCACTTCTTCATTAATGCGGCCAGAAAAGCAGGTGTAGAGCCTTAAATGCGGTGATAGCAGCTTTTTCCTTGATATTCGCCTACCCCTCCCCTTTATTCTTTACCATCGTTTCCTTAATTCCAGCATCAAAGACCTTCATCGTGGGCGCTGTTGAACTGCTAGATCATTCACATCGTCCTCGGCAACGACTTGCCGAGGACAAGGTTGTCCTCGGACGTCATATTTCTTGGTGTTTTGGTCATGCATGACACCCCTCTTTATTACGTGACCTTGTAGGTTGGACTGATTATGTCCTCGGACCATTTCAAGATGTGGGGTTGGGCTTCTTTCATTGTGAGAGCTTTTGGGCCGGCCCACTGTGTGTACTTCGGGCCCATTGGTACTACATCGGCGTTTTTGCATGAAAACACATAGATAGTATATATAGAGCTCCAATAAACAACTAAAAAATTCTTTAGATGAAAAAAAGAAAAAAAAAAACTCGGTTAAATCTTGAACGAAAATGCCCCTAGATCCGACTAGTCAATAATTTTGACCGGAATGCAATGTCGGCATTTTTGCATGATAACTTGTATATAGCATATATAAAGATCCTAGAAACAAAAGGAAAATTCATTAGGCAAAAAAGAAATAAATCTCTTAAATTTTGTACGAAATTGCCCTTATGTCCGATAGCTCAAGAATTTTGATCGGAATGCAACGTCGGTGTTTTTGCATGATAACTTGTATATAGCATATATAAAGACCCAAGAAACAAATGAAAAATTCATTAGACGAAAAAAAAAAAATAACTCTCGTAAATTTTCTACGAAATTGCACCAATGTTCGCCCAGTCAAGAATTTATAACAGAATGCAATGTCAGCGTTTTTGCATGAAAACTTGTAGATAGCATATATGGAGTTCCAAGAAACCACTAAAAAATTCTTTAGATGAAAACAAAAAAACAAAAACTCAGTTAAATCTAGAACGAAAATGCCCCTTGATTTGACTGGTTAATAATTTTGACTAGAATGCAATGTCGGCATTTTTGCATGATAACTTGTATATAGCATATATACAGATCCTAGAAACAAATGGAAAATTCATTAGGCAAAAAAGAAAATCTCATAAATTTTGATCGAAATTACCCCAATGTCCGACAGGTCAAGAATTTTGACTAGAATGCAATGTCGGCGTTTCTTGGATCTTTTTATATACTATATAGAAGTTATCATTCGAAAACACCGACATTGCATTTCGGTAAAAAAATTTGACCAGTCAGATCTACCGGCATTTTTGTACAAGATCTAACCGAGTTCTTTTTTTTTTTCTCTTTTTCTTTTTTTCCATCGAAACAATTTTTTAGTTGTATCTTGGTGCTCTATATATGCTATCTACAAGTTTCGATGCAAAGGTGCCGACATTGCATTCCGGTCAAAATTCTTGACCGGGTGGACTTAAAGGCAATTTCATAAAAGATTTAACCCTGTTTTTTTTTTTTTTTTTTATCTAAAGAATTTTCCAGTTTTTTCTTGAAGCTCTATATATGCTATCTAAAGTTTTTCATGCAACAACGCCGACGTTGCATTTCGGTCAAAATTCTTGATGGAACGGACATTGGGGCAATTTAGTACAAAATTTATGTGAGTTATTTTTTTTTTTCGCCTAATGAATTTTCCCTCTATTTCTGGGATTCTTATATATGCTATATATAAGTTATCATGCAAAAACGCCGACATTGCATTCCGGTCAAAATTCTTGACCAGTTAGATTTAGGGGCAGTTTCGTACAAGATTTAATAGAGTTTTTTTTTTTTTTTTCATATAAAGAAATTTTGAATTCTTTCTTGGAGCTCTATATATGCTATCTAATATTTTTCATGCAAAAATGCCGATGTTGCATTCCGGTCAAAATTCTTGAACGGACGGACATAGGGGCAATTTAGTACAAAATTTACGCGAGTTATTTTTTTTTTTTTTTCGCCTAATGAATTTTCCAATTTTTTCTTGCATCTTTATATATGTTATACACAAGTTATCATGGAAAAATGCCGACATTGCATTCCTGTCAAAATTCTTGAGCTGTCGAATCTAAGTGCATTTTCGTACAAGATTTAACAGAGATTTTTTTTATATTTATTTTTATTTATGTAAAGAATTTTTCAGTTGCTTCTTGGAGCTCTATATATACTTTCTACAAGTTTTCATGCAAAAACGCCAACGTTGCGTTCCGGTCAAAATTCTTGACCGGATGGACATAGGGGCAATTTAGTACAAAATTTACACGAGTTATTTTTTTTTTTTTTGCCTAATGAATTTTCCAATTGTTTCTTGGATCTTTATACAAGTTATCATGCAAAGCATTTGTCGCTTCCTTCCCACCGCTCGAGATAGATGAATAGATTTCTATTTAGAGTTGCTTTTTACATTTCTTCACTGAATTCAGTTCTTTTGCCTCTTCTGAGATTGAGTGGGATTAGGGTTTGGAAGAAAATTGACGGTGGCTGCTAAGTAGGGGTGTGTCGGTTCGGTTTCGGTTGGTTTTTTAAGTGTTGGCCAACCGAAACCGAAATCTTCGGTTTGTAAAATTCTCAACCGAAACCGACCGAAGTAATTGGAAATCAATCGGTTTCGGTTGGATTTCAGTTTCGGTGGGTTTTTTCTGTTTCCTTATCATTTTTTTTTCTTTTTCTTTTTTTATCACACTTGTCATTTATTTTCTAAGAAAGCAAACAAAGAAAAAAAAAAAAAAAAACAAACAAACCTAGAATATAAAGAGAGAAGAAATTGAAAAACTAAGCAAACCCAGAACATAAACAACCAAGCACATGGGTTTTTTCAAAACCCTAACTTTATTTGCACATAAAAATTGAAAAAATAGCATTGATTCAATATTAAACAAAGTAACAAACCCAGAATATTAAAAAGAGAGAGGAAACTATGGAGAAATTAAAGAGAGAGAGAGAGAGAGAGTGTGTGTCACTGTGACTCCATGAGAATAAAAAGATTAGGTCGGCGTAGGGAGACCGGTGTGTGGAGACTGGCATGTGGAGGCCGACGTGTGGAGGCGCGTGCAAGAAGGCAGACGTGTGGAGGCGCCAAGGCAGCATGTGGAGGCGTGGAGCAGTGAGAGGTGAGGAGTGGAAGTTTTTTTTTTTTTTTTTTGAATATCTGAAGAGTGGAGGCTGTGAGGAAGAAAGGGGGTTGTGGGTACTGGGTAGGGTTTTTAACCTTTTGCTTTTATAGTTAAATTAGATTTAAGTTTAATTAGTTTAATTAGATATCTAATTAGTAATTAGTTTAATTATACTTACTTATTCTTAAAAAAAAAAAAGAATGGGGGTTTGGGTTTGAACTTAATAGATTGAAAGGGGAAAGGGCCGGATCTTTTTTTTTTTTTTTCTTTGATGTGAAAAAGGGCTGGATCTAATAAAAGAAAAAAAAGAAAGGCCCAAATGGTTTTTAAAAAAAATGAAAAGGCAGGCCCAAATATTATGTATTATATATTTTATGTAAAATATATTATAATATGTTCGGTTCTGTTTCGGTCGATTCGGTTTCATTCGGTTCGGTGTATTCAAACTAAAAACTGAAACCGAACTGAAATTTTCAGTTTTCAAGTATTAAGAACCGAAACCGAACCGAACCGAACCGAAACCGAATCGAAATTTTTACAACGGTTCGTTCAGTTTCTGTCGGTTTTTTCGGTTCGTCGGTTTTATGCACACCCCTACTGCTAAGTGACTGAGTTCTGAATCTCTAGGTGAGAGCAGAAGTTTTACATGATGTGTGGGGCTGAGATCAAAAGAGAAAAAAAAAATTCTTGCACAGAGACAGCAATGACTCCAACTCAAACAGTGACAATATGGCATTTTTTTTTAATTCTTATTTACTCCAATCTTTTTTAATATATATATATATATATATATATATTATTAAAAAAGTAGTGGCAAGACATAGGGACTAACCCATATGGCACCCTTTTTTCTTTTCTTTTTTTGTGAAAATGCATTTTTCATCCTTACATTTTGAGTCAATTTTCATTTTTGTCCAAAAATTGATTTCGTAGCAAATTTCATCCTTAAAAAAAGAAAATCGTTTTTAAAATGGTCTCTGCCGTCAACCCACTAACGAAAATCTCTTACGTGGCAGACAGAATACCTTGTTTGCTAACATGGTGCTAACATGACCATCAAAATATTATTAATAATAATTGTAGGGCCAATGGGCCCAAGATATGTGTTGGGCCAGCCCAAGAGTGCTTGTAAGGTTGAAAACCCAACCCAACAGTATAGATGGTCCAAGGACGTGAGAAGGGTCGCCCATGAAGTAACGTAAAAGGAGGAAGAAGTCATATCCTGCTAAAATATTCAAAGGCATGATGTCCGAGGATGGGGATATCCTGGCCGAGGACGAGAGGAGTGATCTGGCAGTTCGGAGGCATCATTACTGAAGATCTTGGGTACGAAGGCAAAGGAATGATGGTAAAAGATAAGGAGAGGGGATGTAAATATCTAGAGTAAAGCTACTACCACCGTGGAAAAAGGGGGAGAGGGAAAAATGCAATATAAAGGGCGAACGATAGAAAAAGAGAAGGGGAACACACACACACAAGAGAGAGAATTGTAAGAAATATCCAGTGATTGTCCTCGGCATTTATATACACTAAGAACTTTCAGCTACGTAAAGGTGTTATGCATGTATTTATGATCTGGCTTCAAGTTCATGTTACTCCACGTCTACAAACCTAGATTCGAAGTCCATTCTCTATAAATTCATTGTTTTAGGCCCTTTGGGCTAGTTCCCTTGGTGCAACTGAGATCCAGTTTAACTTATGTCTTTACAATAATTATTTGAAATTTTTAAATGCCACGTCAACATTTTAATTTTTTTTTAAATAGATCCACGTGAGAAAATTTATATAAAAAAGAAATTACTTTTTTTTAAAAAGCTTAAATCTAATTTAATTTTTAAAAAAATTACTTATCATTATTAATTTTCACTGTTCTTCTTGTTCTTTCCAAATCAATTGCAGCAACGAAGAACTCAAACTCAGATTACAAAGAACACAAACCCACAACCAATCACTCAAACCCAGATCACAACAACACAAACGAAAAAAGAAAACAGAGATCAAACACTAACACAGACCCTGATCACAAATAGAGATCAAACACAGACCCAAATTAGAACAACACAAATGAAAAAAAGAAAAAAGAAAAAAAAAAGAAACAGTGATCAAAAAATTTCTTCATGGTCTTTCCTCAGTTGTGTTTGGTTGAGAGAGTGGAAAAGTAAAAGAATGAAAAAAATGTTGGTTTGGTTGAAAATAAGGTTTGTATAAATTTACCATCATGTCCTTCTTTAAATAAAAGAGAAAGTAATACATTATACTTTGAAAAAAATTTGTGAATTTAAAAAAAATAATAAAAATTAAGTGAAAAAAAAAAAGAGAAGAACCCACCACCTAACCAAACAAAAGAAACAAAAAAGAAAAAAAAGCAAAAACAAAAAAAAAAAACAACTTTAGTAGAAAGTCAAAAGAGAAAAATAAATAAAAACCAACGTTACTGTGAAAAAAAAAAAAAAAAAAAAAGTGGGGCAGTTTTGTCAAATTTTTTTTTTTTTTTACTTTTCACTCTAATTTGGAGAGATTGTATTTTGAAGAGGAAGGAGAGAAAACTCGTGGGTCTCACCACTTTTCTCTCCCCCTTTCCCTTTCAACCAAATAGCAAAAAATGTTATTTTTCATATTATTTTTCTCTCTTTATTTTTCATGTTACTGTTTTCACCTAACTAAACACACCAATGATTTGACATACCTGCCTCCATTCTTTAATTGAAATGATAGAATGCAGCACAATTTATTTTCAAATTGGTTTTATTGAATGGTTCTTGTCAATGTTGTATAAAATTACATTAAAATACTAATGTTTTATTGGGAGCCGGGAAAAGATGGACGTAAGTGTTTGGCGTGTGTTACATTATTTGTATTTTTTTTGGAAAATATTCGTGCATATAAAAATTCTTGCAATTTTATTTAAATATTAAAAGTTGTTGTATTAAACGGCTCCAAGTAATATCTAATTAGTTTTATCTAAAGTCTGTTTCTAAAATTTGAAAAAAAAAAAAATTTATCTAAAGTCACTATTTAGATATAGCTTATTTTGTTGAAATTAAAAAATTATTGCTGAAAATACGGTAGATAAAAATAAAAATTAGTTAAAATAGTATGGCAAGGCTTGTGAATAATGTCAAATGTACAGTAGAACTCATAAATAATAATAAAAATAAATTAAATAATGAAATAATTTTTAATTATAATCTCAATCCAAACGTATGCTTTATCCTTTATTTTTTAAAATTTTATTTTAAGTTATGAACCGTTGCTACAGTGCCAAGTTTCATTAAACTCTGCACTGTTGCTGCTTTCCTATGTACATCTGGTTGGTTGAAAAGCACAAATATATTTAACTACAAATAATCTGCAACTTTTGTTTTCTTTTACACCTTGTGCTGTGGTTTCACCCACACATATTTTCACAAATATTTTTAATAATCATTTTTAGTTTTTAACGATTTTTACGTCTCTGTTCTGTCCTAAAGATCGTTGAGAGCCAAGAAGATTAAAAAATGTAGCAGTTGAAGTATGAAATATATTATTTTTTTTATTCAGTGAGGCCCGCTTTTTTTAAAGAAAGAATAAAAATTAAATAAAGTTGTAAAAAAAAAAAGAATAAAAATATTTATGTGAAATCGTAAAAAAATAGAATACTTTATGTTTGATATATTGTAAAATGAAATGTTAAAATTGTAAATATAATGTTTTGAAATTGTAAATACTAAAACTTTTACCATTATTGATAAAAATGCTCTTAAAATAACATAAACTCCATTCAAAACGTCCTCGTTCACTTTGAACAGCTCCTGGACCGCGTGTGTTTCAGTTAGATTTTGCTGGTCACGTGAATCATCTCTAGCATCCATGCTTATCTTACTTTTTCAGTATTTCCAAATTCAGATCTAATGGGCTGTAGAAGATTTGATGAATTAATGGACAATACAGCGCGGATCTAATTCTCACCAGCTCTCTCTAAGTGACGCACATGGCGAGGTTTTACCTCGAGCTCCGCAAAAGGGAGACCCAACTCCCAGGCTTCCCCCTCAATAAAACCCCCGTACTTTTTTTTTGTGGCTTCCCAACACCAGTCAGCCCAAACCCACCTCCACGCGCAAGTTCCACAATTAATGGTACAATACATTTCAATCAATCAAGGAATGGAGGCAGAATGCATTTAAGGCACTACAACAACTACTCCAAAAAGGGAAAAAAATAAAAAAAAGTTTTACTGATAGCTCTCTAGGCTCTGGGCCAGTTTTGAAGCCGGTAGGCAGCATGGAAAGTACAAGTAGAAGTGAAAGCTCACACGAGCTGGTTAGTACCATAGCCCCATTTTCACTCTCAGATTTTTTTGTTTTGCTTTGCTTTTGTAAGTGCACTGTGGATGGCTGTGTACATCTGGTTGGTTAAAAGCACAAGTATATTAACTACATAGTGCCCCTAATCAATCTGCAACTTTTGTTTTTTTCTACACTTTACATCTCTCTATTCTGTCTTCTCTTCAAATTTGTGAAGCATCAAGCATCAATGGCAGCGCTCAAGGATTTTGGTTATGTACTTATAATATCTTGTAAAATCTTTTTTTTTTCCCTCATAAACCCAGCGACAATTTTTTGGTTTTTCTAAAGGTTTTGTTAGCGTTGTTTTGGTACTAGATAGTTTGTATGCTAATCTTGTGTTTTGGGTTGTTACCTACAGCAAAATGTGGATGCCGGAAAAGCATTTTGGAGCAATCCCGAAGTCACAGAATCTTATCGTCAGTTGTGCATGGAAAGAGTCGAAAGATACGAAATGATGGACATACCTGAGGGGCTATTTTATGTTACAAATGAATTAAATAAGAAATATCAACCGAAGCTTACGGTCTATGATATTATTGATAAATATACGGAACTCCTTTCAAGTTGGAAAATCTGGATAAAATTGATCAAGGATGAGGAGAAGTTGGTCGCTCTTGATTGGGTTAATGGTAAAATTACTACGGCAGACAACTCATGGTGGGAAAGAAAGTTAAAAGTTAGCTTCCATTTCTGTTCTTGTTACATCAAATTGCAAGAAAAAACTTAGGAAAAAGGCAACTTGACAAAATTATTTAGTCCCGTTTGGTACACATGTTTTCAAACACATTTTGTTTTTAGTTTTTAAGTGCATGGAACAAACACACCAAAGTTATGTAGCACATTTTTCTCTAATTTGTGGAATCATTAATTGAAGTTTGTAATCCATGCTCATGCAGGAGTTCCCTGAGGCGGCTTTTATACGTGAAGTAGGTCTGCCAAATGTAAGTATTTTAGACATTATATTTGACAGCGTTACAATGGTGGTACCAAAGGGCGTAGGAATGGACGAGGCAAGGGTTTCTCTTGAGGACTCGGACTCGGAGGCTAGTACTGCAGGTTCAGACAAGGTTGAGCTGATGAAGAAAGTAAAAAGGAGGTTAGCCAAAATTCCTGAATTGAAGTCAGATGAGGCCCTCGCTATGTTCTGTAACGAACTGTTTGTTGATCTATCTAAAAGAGCCTGGTTTTGTGCAATCCAACCGAACCAGCGGTTGTTGTGGCTCCAGAGTGAATTCAAAGAGTTTAACAAAAGGCAGCAGGAGAGTGAAGCAAATGAGAGCCATTCTGCCATTGCGAGAGAATCACACAGTGACGCAGAGAGCTTCAGTGAATCACTCAAAAAGTCAACCAATCATTGTGATAGTTCAAAAATGTAATGAACTTAAATTAATCAATTTATTATTCGAGTGAATTAATTAGATTCAATTTCATGTAATAAATGTGGTAGTACAAATAGAGCACTAACTAATTTAAATGCAGCGAAAAATAAATTTAATACAGATATTTATATAATTTTATCAGTTATGTTTGTATTTGTATGTTGATTGATTGATTTCGTTCAAAATAGTTTTTAATTGTTGAGTGGTATAACTTGAATAGTTGATTGTGAAATTGTATCTTGATGTCTTTTACAACTCTAGTATACAAATGTACATTGTCTACATAGATAATAAAATGAAGGATGATGGTTAGGAATTTAGGATGGTGGTTATAAAAGCATCTACAGTAGTGGAACTAAAAATTTAGTGCTACCATCAATCTCAACCACCACCACCACCATTCCACAGCAAGGGAAAAAAAAAAAAAAACCACCAACTGAAATCTCTAATTTTTTGCCTCAACCCAAGCCAAACAAAATCATCAATCACAACCAAAATAAAAAATCACCAATTACAAAGCTGGGCTTCGGTGAGGAGGATAGTGTCAGCGTGGGTCTGATCGGTGGAAAAGCAATGCAATGGTCTGATTGGCGTTGGGTGAGCGTTGAGATGTAGGATTAGGCAGAGGCATGGGTCAGATCGGCGGAAAACTAAAGCAATGGTCTGATCAGCGTTGGGTAAGCGTTGAGAGGGAGGATTGGGCAGAGCCGTGGGTTTGATCGACGGATGGGTCTAATCAACGGAAACCCAAAGCAATGGATCAGTAGCTTAGGGCTTGGATCGGCTTGGGGTGGTGACGTTGAGGCTAGTAGAGGCATGGGTCGGAGACTTGAGAAAGAGAGAGAGAGAGAGAGAGAGAGAGAGAGAGAGAGAGAGAGAGGCACGGAGTGACTGAGATAGAATTTCACTCAAGTAAAATTTGTACGAAAAATGCCATTTTGTTCAACTGGGCAAGAATTTTGACCGGAATACAATGTCGGCATTTTTGCAAAAAAACTTGTAGATAGTAAAAAAAATAAATGGAAAATTCTTTTAAAAAATAAAAAAAAGCTCGAGTAAATATTGTACAAAAATGCCTCTAGCTCCGACTGGTCAAGAATTTTGACCAGAATGCAATGTCGCCGTTTTTGCACGAAAACTTGTAGATTGTATATTCAAAGGTCTAAGAAACAAATGGAATAGTCATTCAAAAAAAAATAAAAATAAATACTTTGGTAAAATTTGTACAAAAATGCCCTGTTGTTCAACTGGTCCAGAATTTTGACCGAAATACAATGTTGGCATTTTTGCTCCAAAACTTGTAGATACCATATTTAGTGGTCCAAAAAACAAATGGAAAATTCATTCGAAAGAATGAAAAAACTCGGGTAAATATTATACGAAAATGCCCCTAGCTCCAACTGGTCAAGAATTTCGACCAGAATGCAATATCGCCGTTTTTGCATGAAAACTTGCAGATAGTATATTCAAAGGAATGTCACTGACCAAAGGAATCCTCCAACTTAATGCATCTAAAAGCACGGTATTTCTTCCTCCCATCTAAAAAATTGAGAAATGATAGACATTGTCTTGATGTCCCACTCCCGGGATTCTAGCTATCTGTAAGTTATAAATATATATATATATATATATATATATAATGTAATAATTATATATTACATATAATAATCTGTGAGGACCCGATGACCCGAGGATGACGTTATCCTCGGGTCAATAAGTATCTTATAGGAAGCCCTACTCGGGTCGGAGCCCGAGGACCCGAGAGGCGGTGAACTGACGGAATGAGCCCTCTCAAATATCTGGATACATTGAATGCAGTAGATAGAAATTCCTGACCGTAATAAATGTGGAAGCAGCAGCCTTACTCCTAACATTAATGAGGAAATGACCTGAACAGTGAATCTCTAGATATTTGAGTAAATATTGTACAAAAATGCCTCTAGCTCCGACTGGTCAAGAATTTTGACCAGAATGCAATGTCGCCGTTTTTGCACGAAAACTTGTAGATTGTATATTCAAAGGTCTAAGAAACAAATGGAATAGTCATTCAAAAATAAATAAAAATAAATACTTTGGTAAAATTTGTACAAAAATGCCCTGTTGTTCGACTGGTCCAGAATTTTGACCGAAATACAATGTTGGCATTTTTGCTCCAAAACTTGTAGATACCATATTTAGTGGTCCAAAAAACAAATGGAAAATTCATTCGAAAGAATGAAAAAACTCGGGTAAATATTATACGAAAATGCCCCTAGCTCCAACTGGTCAAGAATTTCGACCAGAATGCAATATCGCCGTTTTTGCATGAAAACTTGCAGATAGTATATTCAAAGGAATGTCACTGACCAAAGGAATCCTCCAACTTAATGCATCTAAAAGCACGGTATTTCTTCCTCCCATCTAAAAAATTGAGAAATGATAGACATTGTCTTGATGTCCCACTCCCGGGATTCTAGCTATCTGTAAGTTATAAATATATATATATATATATAATGTAATAATTATATATTACATATAATAATCTGTGAGGACCCGATGACCCGAGGATGACGTTATCCTCGGGTCAATAAGTATCTTATAGGAAGCCCTACTCGGGTCGGAGCCCGAGGACCCGAGAGGCGGTGAACTGACGGAATGAGCCCTCTCAAATATCTGGATACATTGAATGCAGTAGATAGAAATTCCTGACCGTAATAAATGTGGAAGCAACAGCCTTACTCCTAACATTAATGAGGAAATGACCTGAACAGTGAATCTCTAGATATTTGAGTAAATATTGTACAAAAATGCCTCTAGCTCCGACTGGTCAAGAATTTTGACCAGAATGCAATGTCGCCGTTTTTGCACGAAAACTTGTAGATTGTATATTCAAAGGTCTAAGAAACAAATGGAATAGTCATTCAAAAAAAAATAAAAATAAATACTTTGGTAAAATTTGTACAAAAATGCCCTGTTGTTCGACTGGTCCAGAATTTTGACCGAAATACAATGTTGGCATTTTTGCTCCAAAACTTGTAGATACCATATTTAGTGGTCCAAAAAACAAATGGAAAATTCATTCCAAAGAATGAAAAAACTCGGGTAAATATTATACGAAAATGCCCCTAGCTCCAACTGGTCAAGAATTTCGACCAGAATGCAATATCGCCGTTTTTGCATGAAAACTTGCAGATAGTATATTCAAAGGAATGTCACTGACCAAAGGAATCCTCCAACTTAATGCATCTAAAAGCACGGTATTTCTTCCTCCCATCTAAAAAATTGAGAAATGATAGACATTGTCTTGATGTCCCACTCTTGGGATTCTAGCTATCTGTAAGTTATAAATATATATATATATATATATATATATATAATGTAATAATTATATATTACATATAATAATCTGTGAGGACCCGATGACCCGAGGATGACGTTATCCTCGGGTCAATAAGTATCTTATAGGAAGCCTTACTCGGGTCGGAGCCCGAGGACCCGAGAGGCGGTGAACTGACGGAATGAGTCCTCTCAAATATCTGGATACATTGAATGCAGTAGATAGAAATTCCTGACCGTAATAAATGTGGAAGCAGCAGCCTTACTCCTAACATTAATGAGGAAATGACCTGAACAGTGAATCTCTAGATATTTAAGTATCAATGCTCCTTGCAGAAGGGACGACAGATGTCACCAGGGGAAGAGAGAGGGGAAGTAAGATGAAAGGTGGAGATGGAAAGACTTTAACATATAAATAGGAAGAGGGGGGAAACAGTGAGGGGGTCGGAAAAAAAGCGAGAAAGAGAAAAAGAACAGAAACATCTGAAAAGGAAAAGCTGGTGAGGAGAAAGGGAAGAAGGAATTACGGCTAACGGAGGGTATGACAGGCCTCGGACATGCATGTTTCTCTATTGTATAGTTCCCTCTCTACAAATTTCATTGTTTTGGGCCAAAAACCGAAGTGGGCCTTAATCTTATCAAGCCTAAGGGTGAGTTTCGGCTCAAATTGGTTTCCTGGACCTTACAATTGGCGCCGTCTGTGGGAACAACAAAGTAGAGCGTGCTGTTTGGAGGACAAATGGCAAGTGCAAATCAAGATAGGGGGGAGTCATTGGGCTCGCAGAATGAAAACCACCGAAGGGATGGTACGCCAAGTGTGGTAGTGGAGTCACATCCTGGTGGGCAAGCGCGGAGAAGCTTATCGTCTACCGGAGATCGGACCTCCTGTGATGATGAAATGCGAAGAATGCAATCAGAGATAGAGCATTTACGGAGGAGGTTAAAACGGAAGCGAAAGGCTAGGGGGAGTCCTTCTTTTTCGTCCAGTGATAGTTCAGAGGCTGATGGGGAAGGAGATGATTGTCGAAGGTCAAAATCCTCTACGGATAAGTCTGACCCTAGTACAAGCGCATCTGACTGGGTTAAGGGTGATAGGAGTAAGCGTATCGGGGGGTGGTCATATCAGGGCACGGGGAACGACGCTATGAGCAAAGCTTTGAGGCAGATTTCCAAATCCCCGTTCGCGAAATGGATAAACAGGGCGAAGTTACCCCATAGGTTTTCTCAGCCCACCTTTACCATTTACAACGGTAGGACTGACCCCGTGGAGCACGTGAGCCATTTTAACCAGAAGATGGCGGTTCATTCGTGTAATGAGGCGCTGATGTGTAAGGTGTTCCCGTCCAGTTTAGGACCGGTGGCCATGAGGTGGTTTGACGCTTTGAAGGAGGGGTCGTTAGGATCTTTTGGAGAATTAACCAAGGCGTTTGGCGCGCGGTTCCTGACATGTAGCAGGGTACCAAAGCCTTTAGATGCGCTGTTGTCCATGGCCATGAGAGAAGGCGAGACTCTTAGAACATATTCAGATAGGTACTGGGAGACATACAACGAAATTGACGGCGACGTGGAAGAAGTCGCGGTGAGGACTTTCAAGGTAGGACTCCCGACTGAGCATGGTTTGAGAAAATCTCTGGTGATGAAAACTGCAGTGAATATGCGCCAGCTTATGGATCGTATTGATAAGTATAAACGGGTGGAGGAAGATCAAATCCAGAATAAGGGCAAAGTGAGGGTGTTTCCCGAGAAGAAGGATTCAAGGGGCGGGGGATTTCAAGGCAATCAGCCTAGGAGAGACTTTGCGGGTCATCCGCATGTACCTAGGACGCCCATGGTTAAGGCCTTATTTAAAGAACCAGTATACCAGATACTGGAGAAAATACGGGACGAGCCTTACTTTCGATGGCCTAATAGGATGAATGGAGACTCGTCCCAGAGAAACCAGAACCTTCACTATCGTTACCATCAGGATAAGGGGCATACCACTGAGCAGTGTAGAACGTTGCGTGATCATTTGAACCAATTGGCGAGGGCAGGAAAGATCAATCATTTCCTAGTACAGCCGGGAGGACAATTGCAACGTGATGGAGGATCCCGACCCGATAATGTTGCTCGGCCAGCATTGGGAACAATCAATGTCATCTTAGCTAAGCCAATGGGAGAATACGTAACCCCTTTTCGGGTCATGTCCGTACAGAATAGTCTGGAAGGGGATGCGGAATATTTGGATAGCCAAGTCAATAAAAAGATAAGGGTGGGCCCAATTCCTACCTTGGGATTCTCCGAGGAGGATAAAGAGGGAACCCTGCAGCCACACGACGATGCTTTGGTAGTCACCATTAGAATTGGTGGATTCGATGTCAAGCGAGTCTTGGTAGATGAAGGAAGTGGGGATGAGATCATGTATCCCGATTTATTCAATGGCTTGGGATTGAAAGCCGAGGATCTCAGGACGTATGATTCCCCACTGGTCGGCTTTGATGGGAAGACTGTGGCCCCTCAAGGAACGATTAGTTTGCTCGTTCGGGTAGGGGACGAGGAAGTACAGGTTAATTTCATAGTTATCAAGGCCTATTCGCCCTACACTGCGATATTGGCTAGACCCTGGCTTCATGCTATGGGTGCAGTATCCTCCACTTTGCATGTAAAGGTTAAATATCCCACTAGTGGACGGGTAGGAGTATTGACGGGCAATCAGTCAGTGGCAAGGCAGTGCCTGGTGATGGCAATTACTAAGGTGTCAGGAGGTGGGGAAGAAGAAGCCGGTCGGAAGACCTCGTAGCAATCAAAGAACCTGGTCGGGGAAGGAAGCACCTCGGGGGCGGGGGGTTCAACCGAGGACCTACAGGAAATTTCAATAGGAGGGAAAGGGAGGTACTTCCGCGTGGGTTCTCAGTTACCCGACGCGGAGAAAGCTAAGTTACTGGAATTCCTGAAGGCTAATATGGACGTCTTTGCTTGGACGACGTATGATGTACCGGGAATCGATCCCGAGTTTATCTGTCATCGCCTAAATGCGGATCCTAAGGCCGTCCCTCGCAAGCAGCCTCCTCGGCGGATGTCGTGTGAGCATGCTGACGCTGTTCGGGAAGAGGTAAACCAGCTGAAACTTGCTGGAGCCATTAAAGAGGTTTTTTATCCCGAATGGCTTGCAAACACTGTGGTAGTGAAAAAGAAAAACGGTAAATGGCGAGTTTGTGTGGATTTCACTGACTTGAACAAGGTTTGTCTGAAGGACCCTTTCCCCGTTCCTCGGATTGATCAACTAGTGGATGCAACTGTGGGGCATTCTCGAATGAGTTTCTTGGACACATTCCAGGGATACCACCAGATTCCCATGTCAGTGGCCGACCAGGAAAAGACAGTTTTTTGGGCTCCTAGTGGAAATTATCACTATCGGGTAATGCCATTCGGTCTCAAGAATGCAGGATCTACTTATCAAAGGATGGTGACCCGAATGTTTGAAGGGCAACTGGGGCGAAATATGGAGGCCTATATTGACGACATGGTAATAAAGAGTAAAAGGGTAGAGGATCACTTGAACGATCTGGAGGAGACTTTTTCGGTGTTAAGGAAGCATCGGCTACGTTTGAATGCCTCCAAGTGTTCCTTTGGAGTTAGCTCGAGAAAGTTTCTCAGGTATATGATTACTCATTGGGGAATTGAAGTCAATCCCGACCAAATTAAGGCCATCATGAACTTACATCCACCGCGAAATCCCAAAGAGGTGCAAAGGTTAACTGGGATGGCTGCGGCCCTAAATAGGTTCATTTCACAGTCCGCGGATAGATGCCGGCCATTTTACCAACTCTTGCACAAGTGGAAGGACTTCCGCTGGACAGATGATTGCGTCCGTGCTTTTGCCGACTTGAAGCAGTATCTTGCTAGCCCGCCGATACTATCCCGACCTGAGAAAGAAGAAGTGCTGTATGCTTACTTGGCGGTCACGGAATACGCTGTTAGCCTAGTGTTGGTCCGCAGTGCAGATGGAGTTCAGAAGCCCGTGTATTATATCAGCAAGTCCCTACAGGAGGCGGAAATGCATTATTTGCCCCTAGAGAAAGCAATCTTGGCAGTTGTGCATGCCATGAGAAAACTCCCACATTATTTTCAAGCTCATACAGTGATTGTGCTCACTCAATTGCCGCTGCAGGCTCTTATGAGGAAATCGGACTACACGAGTCGAGTCGCGAAATGAGGAACAAGGTTGGGGGCGTACGACGTCAAATACATGCCCCGTACCGCTATCAAGGGGCAGGTCCTTGCTGACTTTGTCGCCGAGTTTACAGATGCTAACTTACAGCAGGAAAAAATGGTCCTAGCCATTGTGGCAGCAGTGCCCGATTTGATTCCTCCGTGGGAAGTTTATACGGATGGAGCATCTAACCGGAAAGGGTCTGGAGTCAGCATCGTGATAATCACTCCTGAAAAACTGGTTATAGAAAGGTCATTGAGGTTAGGGTTTGTAGCCACCAATAACGAAGCCGAGTACGAGGCTATCTTAGCTGGGGCTCAACTTGTCAAGCATTTGGGTGGAGAAGTGGTGAAATTCTTTTGCGATTCTCGGCTAATCGTCGGACACATTAATGGAGATTTTGAGGCTCGGGATGAAAGAATGCAGAAGTACCTCAACAAGGTGAAGGCCGTGTTGTGCTGGTTCAAAACAGTTGTGATCGAACAAGTCCCCAAGGGGCAGAAGGCCCACGCCGACTCATTGGCTATGCTAGCCACCTCTTTGGGGTCGAAGCTTCCTCGGGTAGTTATGGTAGAAGATATGATGATTTCCAGCCTTGAAAGCACCCCGGCTATTGGAGTTCATAATATAAACGCAGGACCAAGCTGGATGGATCCCATTATGACTTATATAAGGCATGGAACATTGCCTGAAAGCCAAATGGAGGCGGAGAAGGTCCGTCAGGCAAGTCCTCGCTACTGGCTGTCCAAGGAGCATAAGTTGTACAAGCGATCCTACTCGGGACCCTATCTTCTATGTGTGCACCCTGAGGCCATAGAGCCCATATTGGAAGAATTGCACGAGGGCATATGTGGAAGCCATACTGGAGGAAGATCCTTGGCACATCGGGCCCTAACCCAAGGGTACTGGTGGCCAAACATGCAAAAAACTGCCCAGGACTATGTTAAAAAATGTGACCAGTGTCAACGGTACGCCCCGAATGTGCATCAACCAGGCGGAGTCCTCAACCCGCTTTCCAGCCCATGGCCTTTCGCTCAGTGGGGCTTGGATATCGTCGGGCCATTTCCCCAGGCTCCGGGGAACCGAAGATTTCTCCTCGTTGGTACCGATTATTTCACTAAGTGGGTAGAGGCCGAACCGCTGGCCACCATCAGAGATGTAGATGCCAAGAAGTTTGTGTGGAAGAACATAGTGACGAGGTTCGGGGTCCCCCATACATTGATATCGGATAATGGGCTTCAATTTGATAGCAAAGCTTTTCGTCGGTACTACGGGACTATGGGTATAAGAAATGGGTATTCAACGCCGGCATACCCCCAAGGGAATGGTCAGGCGGAGGCCACTAATAAGGTCATCTTGGTCGGGATAAAGAAGAGGCTGGATGATGCCAAAGGCAGATGGGTGGAAGAGTTGCCTCATGTGCTATGGACTTATCGCACTACGCCCCGGAGGTCGACGGGGGAGACCCCTTTTTCAATGACATATGGTATGGAGGCGGTCATCCCTCTGGAATCCCTCTTGCCAACACTAAGGTAAGAGCAGTACGGTGAGGAAAAGAACCACAGGTTGCTTCGGGATAGCTTGGATACCATTCAAGAAAGGAGGGAAATAGCCAGCGTGAGGTTGGCCAGTTATCAGCAGAAGCTCAAACAAACCTATGATAAGGGAGTGAAGCCAAGACCCTTAGTGCCGGGGGACCTGGTGTTGAAAAAGGTAGTAGGGTCAACTAAAGACCAGGCGTGGGGAAAGTTAGGGCCAAATTGGGAAGGGCCCTATAGAATTACGTCTGTCGCTGGTATCGGGGCTTATCGTCTGGAAGACTTAGATGAGAAGGTGGTACCTCGCCCATGGAATGTAAACAATTTGCGCCGTTATTATTACTAGTAATGAAAACTTAGCCGTTTTTGTTAAAAATGATGCATGTTGGTTATTCTTTGTTGGTGGTTATGGGATGGTAGCAAAATTATGTGAGTGTTAAACTGAACCTAGGACTTGCCTGGCTCCTCGGGTCACAAGCCTAGGGAAAATTAACATCATGACAAAATTATGTGAGTGTTAAACTGAACCTAGGACTTGTCTGGCTCCTCGGGTCACAAGCCTAGGGAAAATTAACATCTTAACAAAATTCTTTGAGTGTTAAGCTGAACCTAGGACTTGCCTGGCTCCTCGGGTCACAAGCCTAGGGAAAATTAACATCTTGAAAAAATTCCTTGAGTGTTAAACTGAACCTAGGACTTGCTTGGCTCCTCGGGTCACAAGCCTAGAGAAAATTAACATCATGACAAAATTATGTGAGTGTTAAACTGAACCTAGGACTTGCCTGACTCCTCGGGTCACAAGCTTAGGGAAAATTAACATCATGGCAAAATCTCTTGAGTGCTAGAATAAATCTGGGTTTTGTCTGGCTCCTCGGGTCATAAGCCCAGAAAAAGTTAATTTCATGGTAAAATTCTCCTACTGCTCAATAGAATCTAAGTATTCTTCTCGGCTCTCCGGGCCTTAAGTTTTAAGGAAATAAGAGTGACCATAGGATGATCCCAAATAATATCCTAAATATGGTGTAAGCATAATGTAAGTTTCATAGTAGCAGTAGAATCAAGTTAAAAAAAAAAAAATGATACGAGACGTCAATCTAATGAGCATCGGCATTGCAAGTTATATAGACGGGGACTTATACATGGAATGAAATTTACCGGAAGTAGATCGGGGCCATAATAAAGGAAAAGATAAGGGCATTGAAGAGCAGTTATAAGAATATGAAGCAAATAACAACTATAGATAAATTGAGAGTATTATTAAAGTTAAGTTCATGGAGTACAACGGATAACAACCTGTGGCTTCCCTTTCAAAACAAAAATTAAAGACAAAATGGCTGCCTTAGTACAAAATATTTCTAAAACTTAGGTCAAGCCTCTCAAACAGTGCACTATTGCTCGTCATGCTCCCTCACTTCCTTCTCTTTCAGGCTATCTTTTTTCTTTCTCTGTGTCAGCGCAATCTCTTCCTCCTCTTCCTCGTCCTCCACGGCAATTACGATGGACTGGGACGGGGGGGTAGGATCCTTACTTTGACCTTCCGGAGAGTTAGGATGAGGGACTTGTCCTGAAGGCAGAGATGGAGGTGAACGAGGAGGGCTAGGGTCCATGGCAGGCTTGAGGGGCGGAGGCGCCAGTTGCAAGGCGGGAGGATAGAACACTCTGCTCGGGTTGCGAAGCTCCGAGTCAGCAGAAACACCCGCCGCGTCTAGAGCGTACCCCTAAACCTCCAAGCAAAAATCGCGGGCAACACCCCGAAGTTGGGCAGTAAGGCTTTCTGCAGTTTTAATCATCCCAGCGTCATAAGCAGCTTGTTCTGCTTCGGCCTTCTCTTGTTCCATAGCCTCCAACCTTTTGTGCGCCTGTTTAAGCTCAACCACTGTTAGCGCGAGGCGGTTCTGGGCGTTTTCTGCGCTTCCAGGGCCGAGCTGGCTTGTTTCTCAAAGCTCTCAAGGGCAGACTCGGCGTTTTTATGTGCCTTCTCTGCCTCGGATAGCCTACCCATAACGTCCTTCAGCTTCTGCTCGGCCTCGGATTGGGCCTTGACAGCAACCTCGGTGTTATGTTCGGCTTTTCGAGACAAGTCCAAATAGTGGTCGACCCACTCCTCAGCCATGAAGGACACTTGAACGGCCTATAGAAAGTATGAGTCAAAATTAAAGGGGTAAACGGCAGTTATACAATAAGGGAATGATTGAGTAAGGGAGGAGGGGTTTAATACCTTCGCTAAGTCTTGCTTCAGTGATAAAAAGACCTCCCTCTTTCGGAGAGATCGCAGCTCGGCCATATCCTCTGGAAGGCACAAAGCCTTCTCCAAACACTCAGCAACTAACCTTGAGCTCCCTTTCTGCGGGTCTCGGAGGTTAGCGTCGTCCAAGACAGGGCTACCTGAGCTCAATGTGAAAGAAGGACGCCAGGCGGAAGCCCTTTTTGTTTGGTTAACCCCCGTTTCCTTGGACGTCCTAGTGTGGGTTGATTTTTTAGAGTGGCCTTTGCGCGGCCGGGCCTCCTTGGCGGGAGGTTCAGTCACCTTTCCCTCCTCGGGCTCGAAGGGGCGTTTGCTACCTTGCCCTTTTTTCTTCTTCTTCTCGGCACCATCAGTATGCGCTGATTGAGAAATCGCAGGCGTGATGGGCCGAGGGGGAACAGCAACAGCCGAGGTAGAACCCCCAGCGTGGGATTGAAGTAGAGCAAGCAGGTCCGGTTCTTTTTCCTGGTACCCCATTGTACCCGAAGAGGACGGCACGGAACTGCTGGGAGCGTCTGTTCGGTAAAAGGCCTCAAAGTCCTTGTCGTGCACTACGGTCTGCCGAGATTCAGGGGACTCCTCCCTAACTTCCTCCTCGGCAGCAGCAGTAGGTACCTGGGGGTGGACTAGTTGAGCTGTCAGGGATGCCGAGAGCTGGGCGTCTTGAACACAACGAGGAGGGGGTGTGTCCAGCAGGAATCCCGACACGGCGACGTTTATTTTTGCTAGACGGATATCCTTCGCCCTAATAACGTGTTTCGGACTCTGGAAACACTTGGTGGAGGGCTTATAGCCTAAGATTACGTGAGCTGCTCTCAACTGTCCATCCGTATGAAGAAAAATTTCCGACCTGAGGATGTAATTTAATTCCACGAAGTTTACTAAGTGTTTGGCGGGCGCAGTATGAAATTCGTCTGTCAGGAAGAACGAGTATTGTTAGAAAGAAAGACTAGTGCAAGTGTAAAAAATAAAGAAAAGGAAAAACCTAATGGTTTAGTCTTTGCACTGACAGGAGTACTACCTGGTTCCCCCTCTTGAGTGGGGCAGTGCAACCCGTCATGCCAATTCCCGGACACGATGAGAAAATCTTCATCCATGCCCTTGCTCAAATCGGGTAGACAAGAAATTAGCCTAACGGCGGGAACCCTACACCTCATGTAAAATTTAGTCTTTTCCCCCTTTTGACACTTGTATACCCAATTGATGTCATGCCACGTCAAATTGGTCCCCATTTTTCGGTTCAAGGCATCTACGCACCCTAAGATCCTAAGGACGTTGTTAGAGCATTGGTATGGGGTCAATCTAAAGTTTCGAAGGAAGTTCCGGGTCACCCTACCCATGGGAATCTCCATACTGCCCTCAACGAAAGCAATCATTGGGATTATAACCGACTCCGGAGGACGGGAAGACAGTAGCTGTTGGAAAAATATAATACGCAGCGGAAGAAAATATAATGTAAACGGATCTACTTCATACATACAAGTTAACATGGGCTATTTAAGTTTCAGAATTAGAGAACAAGAGAGTGTACCTTGGAGCGGTGAATTTCAAAACTTGATGATTAGATGCACTTGGGAACACTTTCAATCTTCACTCGAATTCCACTAACGCCCAAGATGTGTGGTCTCTCAATCAGTTCCAAAGGGAGAAAGTCCAAAAGTGTCTAACACTTTTTCACTACTTTTCAAGAGTATTCTCTCGAACTCTCTCTATGAATTCTCTACAAAAATCTCTACAGAAAATTCTGTATGTTTCTCCCTTTGTATCTAACTGATTCTCTAATTGGGCCGGCCTTTTGGGCCTTTCCAATTGGGCTTAAGTGTGTGGCTTGGAGTGGGACCAAAAGGGACCAATAAGACACTAGCTCCAATGGGCCTTGGGCTTTTCTGTCAACTCTTGACAAGTCCAAAGTTACCATTAACTATATTTAATACCACTATATAAATATAGTTGCACTCTAGGCCTTATTAATAAATTATATCCCAAGACTTTATTATACATGCAACCCCTTCATAAAATATTCATAGTAATACAAAGTCATGAAAGAAGACTGCCACTTTGTATATTACTACATCTTAATTCCTTGAGTACCCGGTTTAATCCTTTAAGTTATTCATCATATATTTATGAAATCCAATTCCATAAATATATACTTTAGTAACTCCTTACTAAAGTGGTTAGGCCCAACTCTCTGAATAACAAACACATTAAACTTATCTCAAGGGAATATTTTATATCTCCGTTAAGAGACTATGAATTCCATCTTGAGAATATATGTTTCATCTACACTAAATGTGGCTGCCCAACATACTGAGATTTTGACCGTTACTATAGATCTCACTCCTGATATATCAAAACAACCTACACTTCATGATCAAGTTCATTATCCTCTCAGGATTAAGAGTTCATGCAAATATAAGTCGTGAGTTTATTATTCAATTGACAGTCGTTAGGAGAATAATAAATCTCACGCCGGTCCAGTTCAATATGTCTTAACTCTTAAAACATATCAACATATCAACTAGAAATCTCCATTTCCATGATCAAGACAAATCATCTTAGTTGATATGTTATAGCCTTCGCAGATGAAATGCCCAATTTCATCACCGACTACAAACTATAATTCTGAGTTTACAAAGAACTTGTGATTTATATCTTCTGTGACTAAATCACATAAATCACATACTATTGCATCTCATGGACTATATGATAATGTCCCAATATTCATGTTACCATTATTTTCAAATAATAATACAACTTTATTAACCAAAACATTAAGTCATACATAATATCTTACATAATAAAATACATAGCATCATACAATAGGATTTAAGGACAAATATCCCAACAGTAGCCATTCCCCCTCCTCACAGTGTTTAATTTTGACATCGTCGGGGATCCTATATTGGGCTTTAAATGCGGCTTTAGCCTCATCGGTTTTGACTAACTTAGCATACCTACCCATTGAATCCTACGAAAAATGAGAAAACAACAATAAAATGAGCGACAAAGGGATGCTAGTGAGAAGCCTAAACACACCTCTTGTAAAACGCTTAGTTCGCTCCTCGGGAGTTTTCTTTTCTTCTGAGCAAAAAATGAACCCCAGCTAGTTCATTGTCATGTATATATAGTGGTAAAAAAGGGCGCGGATTTTTTCCCGCTCAGTAAAAAGTAAATCTGAGCCGTACGTTTTTAATCACACCGTAGAACGTGGGCAGACATGTAGCCGCCTGACACCATAAATAACTGATTATGGATACCGAAGCGCCAGGGACGTGCGTTGGCTTACGAAAAGACAGCCTCACGTGGGAAACTGACTGGTACGTAGATGGTAATAAATTAAAACTTATCCTCTGATCTAATATCAATAGCATAAGTTTTAAGGGGCTATTGTGAGGACCCGATGACCCAAGGATGACGTTCTCCTCGGGTCAATAAGTATCTTATAGGAAGCCCTACTCGAGTCGGAGCCCGAGGACCCGAGAGGCGGTGAACTGACGGAATGAGCCCTCTCAAATATCTGGATACATTGAATGCAGTAGATAGAAATTCCTGACCGTAATAAATGTGGAAGCAGCAGCCTTACTCCTAACATTAATGAGGAAATGACCTGAACAGTGAATCTCTAGATATTTAAGTATCAATGCTCCCTGCAGAAGGGACGACAGATGTCACCAAGGGAAGAGAGAGGGGAAGTAAGATGAAAGGTGGAGATGGAAAGACTTTAACATATAAATAGGAAGAGGGGGGAAACAGTGAGGGGGTCGGCAAAAAAGCGAGAAAGAGAAAAAGAACAGAAACATTTGAAAAGGAAAAGCTGGTGAGGAGAAAGGGAAGAAGGAATTACGGTTAACGGAGGGTATGACAGGCCTCGGACATGCATGTTTCTCTGTTGTATAGTTCCCTCTCTACAAATTTCTTTGTTCTGGGCCAAAAACCGAAGTGGGCCTTAATCTTATCAAGCCTAAGGGTGAGTTTCGGCTCATATTGGTTTCCTGGACCTTACATAATCCATATATTATATTACATATATAGTATAATATAGGTTTATAATGTAATATGGGTTTATTATCATTATATATATTTATATACTAATGTTAGGATTATGAAATTTATTCCTAATGAGATTAAGGATTATGTTTTCAAAGTATCTAGCATTATTATGGTTCTTGATCTTAAAAACCTTTAATTTAAAATATCTAGTGGGAGAGAGATACAGGGGCTGCATCTCACGGCCTCCATTGTTGGTTCATAGTAGTGTGAAATATATACTTTGTCTTTACCTCGAGCTTAGCATTCCATGTGGAGAGTATTTATTTCATGGTCCTACAAGATTGAATTTTCTGGTTTATAGTGATTTTCCGGTCAAGATTCTTGGTGAAGAGGACCTCGGGGCATTTCTGAACAAAATTGGACTGATGTTTTTTATTCTTCAAAAGATTTTGCCATTTGTTTATTGGACCTCTAACTATGCTATCTAAAAGTTTTGGTGCAAAAATGCTGTCATTGTTTATCAGTCAAAATTCTTGACTAGTAGAACCTAGCGGCATTTTCAAATAAAATTTACCCGAGTTTTTTTTTTTTGGCAGAATATTATTTCATTCGTTTCTCTAATCACTCTATCTGCTATCTACATGATTTCGTGCAAAAATTCCTACATTGTGTTACGGTCCAAATTCTTAGCGAGTATATCTCACGAGCTTTACCGAACAAATATTGACCAAGTTATTTTTTCTAACAAAACATTTTTATGTTTGTTTCTTTGACCTCTAAATATGATATCTACAAGTTATTGTGCAAAATCGTTGAATTTGTTTTCCGGTCAAGATTCTTGGCGAAGAGGACCTAGGTGCATTTTCCATACAGAATTGGACTGATATTTTTTATTCTTCAAAAGATTTTTCCATTTGTTTATTGGACCTCTAAATATTCTATCTAAAAGTTTTGGTGCAAAAACGCCGACATTGTTTTTCAGTCAAAATTCTTGACCAGTACATCCTAGCGACATTTTTCGAAAAAATTTACCTGAGTTTTTTTTTATTTTTTTGCTAGAAGATTATTCCATTTGTTTCTCTAATCACTATATCTCCTTTCCACATGATTTCGTGCAAAAATGCCGACATTGTATTACGGTCCAAATTCTTAGAGAGTATGTCTCACAGGCTTTTCCGAACAAATATTAACCTAGTTATTTTTCCTAACAAAACATTTTTACGTTTGTTTCTTTGACCTCTAAATATGATATCTACAAGTTATCGTGCGAAATCATTGAATTTGTTTTCCGGTCAAGATTATTGGCGAAGAAGACCTCGAGGCATTCCGAACAAAATTGGACTGATGTTTTTTATTCTTCAAAAGATTTTTCAATTTGTTTATTGGACCTCTAAATATGCTATCTAAAAGTTTTGGTGCAAAAATGCTGTCATTGTTTTTCAGTCAAAATTTTTTACTAGTACAACCTAGCAGCATTTTCGAATATAATTTACCTGAGGTTTTTTTTTTTTTTTTAGAAGATTATTCTATTTGTTTCTCTAATCACTATATATGCTATCCAAATGATTTCGTGCAAAAATGCCTACATTGTATTACGGTCCAAATTCTTAGCGAGTATGTCTCACGAGCTTTCCCATACAAATATTGAACTTGTTATTTTTTCTAACAAAACAATTTTACGTTTGTTTCTTTGACCTCTAAATATGATATCTACAAGTTATTGTGCAAAATCGTTGAATTTGTTATCCAGTCAAGATTCTTGGCGCAGAAGACCTCGGGGCATTTCCGAACAAAATTGGACTGATGTTTTTTATTCTTCAAAAGATTTTTCCATTTGTTTATTGGACCTCTAAATATTCTATCTAAAAGTTTTGGTGCAAAAATGCCGACATTGTTTTTCAGTCAAAATTCTTGATTAGTACATCCTAGCGGCATTTTTCGAAAAAATTTACCCGAGTTTTTTTTTTTTGTTGTTGTTGTTGTTGCAGAAGATTATTCCATTTGTTTCTCTAATCACTATATATGCTACCCACATGATTTCGTGCAAAAATGCCAGCATTGTGTTACAGTCCAAATTCTTAGCGAGTATGTCTCACGGGCTTTACCGAACAAATATTGACCAAGTTATTTTTTCTAACAAAACATTTTTATGTTTGTTTCTTTGACCTCTAAATATGATATCTACAAGTTATTGTGCAAAATCGTTGAATTTGTTTTCCGGTCAAGATTCTTGGTGAAGAGGACCAAGGTGCATTTCCGAACAAAATTGGACTGATAATTTTTTTTCTTCAAAATATTTTTCCATTTGTTTGTTGGACCTCTAAATATGCTATCTAAAGGTTTTGGTGCAAAAATGTTGATATTGTTTTTCAGTCAAAATTCTTGACCAGTACAACCTTGCAGCATTTTCAAATAAAATTTACCGATTTTTTTTTATTTTTTTATTTTTTGCAGAAGATTATTCCATTTGTTTCTCTAATCACTATATCTGCTATCCACATGATTTCGTGCAAAAATGCCTACATTGTGTTACGGTCCAAATTCTTAGTGAGTATGTCTCATGGGCTTTACCGAACAAATATTGACCAAGTTATTTGTTCAAAAAAAAAAAATTTACGTTTGTTTCTTTGACCTCTAAATATGATATGTTTCTAAATATTGAAGTGTCGGTTAAGAAGTTACAAGGAACATATATTACTAGGAACAAATATATTTCATGAGATCAATTCAACGACTGAGATTAAAGTAATTGCCTCCCGAGCCATGCCAAATTTTTTTTTTTTTTTTTTTAAGTTGAAACCTTCAAGTTCTCATCTACTCGTGCGAATCTTTTAAGATGTGAAAGCAATTATGACCTGAATGCCCATCAGATTTGCTTATAGAAAAGAGTTGCTTTACGTCAAATTTAAAGTTAGCTCTCGGTAGCTTAAGCCTGGAGTTGTTTACCATCCTAAGAGCATCCACAGCAGTGGAGCAATATTTTTAGCTATTTGACACTACAAAAAGTTACTTTATCTATTTTACCTACACACTTGCTGCAGCAGTGAATCTATTTTAGCTTTTAACGCAATAAAATAATATAAACACCACAATAAAATAATATATCTCTTACAATAAAATAATACAAATCCACAACCAACACAAAAGTAGGTGAGAGGAAACCTTATTTAATTGAAAAGGTAAATAAAATATTATTATTTTGGTATAGATGTGAGCTACAGTGCACATGTAAAGATAGATGTGCACTGTAGCTCAATAGCAAAAAATTTTAGATTTGCCTCCACTGCTGTAGCTCTAATTTTTCAGTTTGTGGAGCTAAAAATAGCTTTTTAGCTTTTTACCACTACTGCTGCAAGTGCTCTAATAAATATCGGCACTGCATACAATGGTTTTGGCGTTAAAAGTACTCAAAATCTCTGCTTTGCTTTCTTGCTCCAGCCATGGAAAGTTAACTTTGATTTTGACATAAAGCTGCTCTTTTCTATTTTATAGGCCTTAACAGTGTAGTGTATCTGCAGCAGTAGCTACAATAATCAATTATGTCGTAGTTGTAGTAAGTGTCTGTTCAATAAATTCTCAAGTCTCTGAATTTTCAACCACCAGAATTGAGATAAGGTGCAAGCTGTTTAGGAACTTCTTCTTTTGCTTCTTGTTCAATATTTTAAGCAAAGAGTCCGGTTAATGTTTATCTTTAAGCACATATTAACGTGTGTCTTGATGCATTTTGAAGATGCTGTTGTAAGAGCATCACCAACAGTTTCTCCATATCTTTGTATTATTTGGACAATTAACATTAACATTTAACTTTTACCTATCACTTTTTCAAATACATCTTCCAACAGATTCTCTATCCTTTCCTCTATCACATTTAAATATTACTTCTTCATTCTTTTTTTAATCTTTCTTTATTCACCCCCACACAGTCACTGCCGCTGTCACCACCACGCCACTACCACTGCACCGCAAACCCACATCCACCACCACTACCGTCAATCACCCCACCCCCACAACCAACACAGCAACCCCCCACCACATCAGTCATAAAACTTAACCAATCCCACACCCACGCCCACACTCATCTAACCTGATAGGCCACAAATGCGATGACCCCTTGTGATGAATTAAATTGATTAATTAGCCAAGTTATTAATTAATCAAATTATCATGCAAACAGCGTGGTAGCACAAAAAAATCACCAATAATCTAGAGTATGCAGCGGAAAATAAATTGACACGGTAATTTTGTTTACGAATAGGGAAAACCTACACTACAAAAACCCCACCAGGTGATTTAAGGCCTCCACTCCCGAAACTCCACTATTATCACAACAAGCGGTTACAAGTAAAGGAATCCCAATACCTTACTAACCTACAGTTGAACCCTTACCCCAATACCCAATTGGACTTGTTCTGTAGTGACAGTTTCTCCTTTTGATGCACGGCTCCCAGTACGTGACTAACCAAATGCACAGATCTCAGTACGTGACTTTAATTCACCAACTAGAGAGAGAGAGATGTTGGCTGCAAAGTTCTTCAATTCATCCACACGATGAAGATCAAGAAGATGCTTGGTTACAAAACCCTACGGTGCACATTACACAGCAACTTTTTCACAAGAAATATGAACTAGGGCATGAACTTTGTCTTGGATCACAAATTGCTTGAACAAGGATTTCTCAATACTTGTGAAACTTGTGTACTTGTGCATCCTTTGACGGCCCTTAAAATAATCATTTTATATGTCTAGGGTTAGAAGAAGAGAAGTCCCAAAGACATATTCACGGATTGGAATCAAAACAGAACTTAGAATCTGTTTTCCTTAAATCTTGACAGATAGAGGTGTCGAGCAGCTGTCAAGCCTCAGGGCTAAAACAGCTTCTTAAAGCTCGATAGATGCATGTGTCGAGTCTAGGTGTCGAGTCTAGGTGTCGAGCTTTAATAACTTGCACTTTCCAACTTGTTTCTTGGACAGACTTGATGACTTCAACACTTGATCATGAAACACAGTTTCTTGAAGCATTATCCTAAATCTACCCAATTACAAGTAAAGTGTGTTTTGTCAAAGGATAAGCCAATTACATAAAATAATGACATATGTTTAAAACAACTTGAACCACATATGTCCTAACAATCTCCCCCTTTGGCAATCCGTGACAAAACCACAACAAACAAATGCAGATATGAGAGAAGTCATAAATCACTCAACTCATATTCACTTGTTGAATACAATAAAATCTATCCTAACACAAACTCTTGAAAAACTTTGCAAAAAGAGAGTTTATGGCAAGTAGACTTTGACAACCTGTATTTCTGAAACACTTTTAAACAAAACATATCAAGGCATCTTTGTGTGAAGCAGAAATAATAGATTGCATATAAGTAAAGAAACATGTGTATAAAGACAGAAAAGAAACAACACATGAAAAGGTAGGTGAAAAAAACATACATCATCATATATATATCAATGATAACACTATGTATGTAAAAGGTACAATAGCAAGTATCTCAAAAAGAAATAAAAGAAAAGAAATATATGTAAGTCCTCACTACATCCCTCATAGCAACACTCCCCCTATCAAAAATGTCCTATACAAGCTCTCCCCCTAAGGATTACTACTCTCATAACCCAAAACTACTCCCACTTTTTGTCACGAGTGACAAAGGGTAGAGTGTCAAGTAGATATCTCATCAGAAGAACTAACATCTTCATTATCATCATCCGAAGCATCATCGTCATCACTATCATCATCCTCAGTCTCAGAAGCCACATGAGAAGGTGGAGGAGAAGCCTCAGAAGCAAAGCCGCCCATGGTCGCCTGTCGCCTGTCGCCTGGTAATGCAACCAACACGAACGTTCACCTGATACAACTCCATAGAGAGCGTATTGAGGCTAGCATCCATGCGCTGAAGTTGCGCCATGATATCTCTAAGTGACACATCGCTTGAGGAAAAAGGGGGAGCAGATATGGCTCTAGCAGATCTGGATGGAGCCAGACGGGAAGAAAGAGCTACTGAATCCGACTGTCTCGACCTAAACTACGCCTCACTACATTTTACGGTAGCGGAGTCTATGGCAGACATGACATGGAAGGGATCGGACGAAGGAAACGGGACGAAGAAGCGGTGGAGAATCCTCGTGATAGCAGAAGGAAAGATGAGCTTATCACGGGTAGCCGTATCCCTATAGACATCTATGATAGAGAAGATGAAATGTGAAGGAAAGTCTATAGTGAGGTGCTCTAAAAGAGACAACAAAAACCGAGCACGAGGTTCTGTGATGGAGTTGTAGTGAGAGAGAGGGTGCAAAACAAATGTCATTACTATGTTCAGGAAACGTGGACCTTTAGCAAAAGGCCTACATGGTGTGTACTGATGCTCACCCCAATCAGAGGGGCGCTCACAGAACGCAGAAATCATCTCGTCTTTGGACACAGTCCATAGACGCTCACAACCAGGGTAATTAGGATGATCAACCCTCGGAACATAAAGCACCTCGAAAACCAACTCCGGAGTGACTACAATGCGTGTACCTCGAACGTGAGTATGAAGGAGAGGTACTAAAGAATCAATCTCGTGGATGTTGGAGTAAAACTCCTGGAAGGACAAGTGACCAGGACGTCACACAGTGACTCCCAAGCCCGACTGTGAATGATATCAGGAAGGTCAGTGTCGGCAAAGTCTGCCAGAATAACTTGGCGTTTCAAATGAACACCTCATTTAGAAAAGTTCTCTAAGAAGTCCTGTTGGGCTTTCTCATCACGGAACCGAACAGAAAGAGGAGTAAGATCAGAAGATGAAGAGCCCCTAAAACGAAGAGGGTTCTGGGACGGAATGGATTTATGATTAGATGCCATAGACACTACTAACGCAAACAGAAAGAGAGGGAGAAAGAGAGAGACACTCAGAAAAGTCCCAAAACAGTTTCAAATATGACAAGTATATTGAAAAAAGAGAACGTATGCATGAGGAATACATAAACATGTGACATGCAACAAAATGGCATCATGAGCTCAGCCCAATCCAATCCTACCAGCACACAACAAGATAGCACACATCTATATGCATAAAAATAGTATTAGAATGCTAATGTGATGTAATGCATGTGGTTTTAAGATTAAATCTATAAAACCAACCCAAAAATTGCAATAAACACTCATCAATTTTGAAAAACCCCAAAAATTTTCAAAAACCCCAAAACCTAGGTTTTAAAACATGAAATGCATGAAGAAAGAGAGATTAGAAGCTTGCCAAGTGAAGAAAAACTTGAAGAAACCTTAGGAAGAGGTTTGGAGTGATTGAGAGAGGTTTTGGGAGGGAGAGCACGAAGGTATCGAGAGAGAGATCGAGAGAAATGAGAGAAAAGATCGTGCAAAATATATATATACACCTTCAGTAATTCTCGACAGATGCAAGTATCGAGAGGTATCGAGAGGTCTATCGAGGTAGGTATCAAGAAAAACTACTTCGATAGATACAGCTATTGTGAAGGTGTCGAGAAATCCACCAGCTGTCGAGAAGCTATCGAGAGGACAGAAAGTTTCTCGATTGATCCACCAGGTGTCGAGAAGATGTCGAGATTGCGATAAGAAAAAGCTGAGAAGCTCGATAGACAGCCAGGTATTGAGGAGGTGTCGAGTAGGCTTTAAAAAGCAGTTTTTTTCAAGAGAAGAAAAACATAGACATAAATGCAATCACGCATGCAACTCAACCAATGATCCAAACAACACATTAAGCTCTCAACATCATCTCTCAACAACAATTTTAAGCACATGGATCCCAAAACACACACACACACTAAATAAGTCTAATCGATTTTATATTTCAAAAATGAGTTAAGACAGTTTAGTGAGCATACATTAACGCATGTAAACCTTGTGATGGCCAAATCACATTGTACCTGCACTTGTATCAAGAATAACAAAGAATATTGCGTGTTGTGTGTGAAAAATATCGCAAAATTGTATAAGTGTCTCAAAGTTATGACAATTTGAGATATGAGAAAATCACTTTAACTCACACACAATCATAACTGTTTGATGGGGACTATCATCTTCGAGGTATATCCTATAACTCCCACATCTCCTAGAAAACACGCTTGCAATCATATTTTTAAAGTATTTTGATCTTTTTGCTTTTTAATTCTTTGCATATTTTCGTTTCTTAAGCATAACATGCATGGACATATAAGATAGAAAAGAAATACCTAATTATGTTAAGCTTTTGACATTGCACTTTTGCTATGTCGAAGCATACAGATGTCATTTCATGATTGGCGGGTAACAGTGGTGAGATGGTTATTTATGCCTTTCTCTCAGGATTTTTTAGTCCTACTATTCAAAAAGAGTGATACGAGTGTTAAGTACAAGAGATCATTTAATCTTACTCATCACAAACAAAGAGCTACAAAGCTCACTTGCTTAGTTGTGCATAAGGATGCTCATCTAAGCTACAAGAGATACAAAGTTTAGAAAACTCTGTTTCAATAGCCATTTTAAGGTTCACAAAAACCAATATATACAAACACACACTGTTTTTGTATTTTTCAATTTTTTTTATTTTTATCAGAAAAGCAAAAATAAAATACAAAACTGAAAACACACAAACAAAAACATGTTAAAGAAAGCAAAACAATGCATAAAACTAGACTGACTCAAAACAGTAAAGCAACACACAAGTAATGCAAAAATAACAAAACGGGGAGAGAGAGAGAGGAAGTGAACAAAATCACTTAGAACCCTTTTCCTTCCACACCTTGGAAGAACCTTTCCTTTTTGCCAACCCTTGAACCAGTGAAAAGGGGGGAGAATTGAAATCGTTCAAGTTCGAAAGGAACATGAGGGCTTTGAGAATATCTCCAAGAGGAGCAAGAGAGGTTTGAAGCTGATTCTAGTTTCCAGATGCTATCATGCCATTTCTTTGTTGAGTGGCTAACCACTTATAGCAATTTGGTCGAGTATGACTGGCAACACCACAGTGATAACAGAGATGCTGCTTCTTCTGTTTAGGCTTTTGAGAGTTAGCCATCTTAGTCCTAGGGTTTTTAGTATCCCTCTTCTCAAGCTTAGGGGGTGCTCCTAAGATGGACTTAACCTTGTCTAAGTTCTCACTTGCTAATTCAGTTTTAACATCTTTATCCTCCATTTTAATGTTATTAGCAAGAGGAACAAAAACAGTAGTACAAGCGGAAGGAGTATTAGAGAGAGAGAATGCATACCCCAATCCTGTTCGATTCGAAGCAGATTTCTGAATATTGAGCATCTCATCCAGCTTAGCACTTGATGTCCTCTCCAATTGTGCTCTAATTTGAAACAGCTCCGCTTCAAGCTTCTTGGTCTTCTCAGCCAAGAAATTATTCTCGAATCTCAGTGCCCCAATGGTCTGATTTGCTTCATCAAACTTAGTGGAAAGCTCCTCACGGTCAAGTTCCACATCACTGAGTTTCTTGGTGGCCAGCCTATATAGTTTCTCATGCTTCTCAGAAAGCTTGTACAGTTTCTCATAGGTAGTATGGATATCATCTTGGTCATCCATTGTTTCAAACTTAGCATCCACCAACTCTTTTTCTTCATCTACACCTTCAGTAGGATTTACAGAGGCAGTGAAGGCATTCAAGATTCTGTCATCTTCATTGTCGGAATCATCCTCGGGCTCAGTATCGCTCAAGGTAGCAGCAAGTGCCTTGCTCTTCCCAATGCTCTTGAGGTATGTAGGACACTCTTGTTTTATGTGTCCGAAGCCTTGACACCCGAAGCATTTCGATCCAGTAGGAACAGTGTACTGACCGCCATCCCTGGTATCCTTTTTCCCTTTATCTAGGTTCTTGAACTGAGAAGAACTGGATTGCCTACGGTCTTTATTGAAGCCTTTTCCATTGGCATTTTTCATAAATTTCTTGAATTGCCTAGTAATGTAGGACTTCATCTTAGAATCTTCATCATCTGAAGACTCATCTGTATCACTGCTCTTGGCCTTTAGTGCCATGCTCTTGCCTTTGCTTGACTTGCCCATTCTTGTCAACCCTAGCTCGTAGGTTTGCAGATTGCCAACCAGCTCAGTCAGAGGAATCTTGTCAATATCCTTCGATTCCTCTATCACCGTGATCTTGGCATAGAATCTCTCGGGCAAAGATGTGAGCACTTTTCTTATTATCTTGAGTTCAAGAATGGTTTCCCCAAGATTGAAAGTTGAGTTCACTATGTCTTTGAGCTTTACATAGAACTTATCGAATGACTCATCCTCCTCCATCTTAATTTCTTCGAAGCTTGTAGTGAGTCTTTGTAGTTTCGAATCCTTGACAGCCTTTGTTCCCTCATAGGTTGTCTGGAGAATGGTCAATGCTTCCTTAACAGTTTTCGTGGAGGAAATCTTCTTGATCTCCTCATTGGTGACCGCACTGAATAGGGCATTCAATGCTCTGCTGTTGAAATTAGCTGTCTTGATCTTGGCATCATCCCAATCGGTCGGCGCTTCTGTAGGCCCAGTCCAGCCTATCTCCACAGTTTGCCATACATTTTCATCCAGTAACTACAAGAAAGCTCTCATGCGTACTTTCCAGTATAAATAGTTAGTACCATCAAATAATGAAGGTATAATAAGAGACTGACCTCTATCCATGACAAACAGAGGTCAATGGATCACACACACAAGGATTAAACCCTAATCTGAGTGTGCCTGCTCTGATACCACTTGATAGGCCACAAATGCGATGACCCCTTGTGATGAATTAAATTGATTAATTAGCCAAGTTATTAATTAATCAAATTATCATGCAAACAGCATGGTAGCACAAACAAATCACCAATAATCTAAAGTATGCAGCGGAAAATAAATTGACATGGTGATTTGTTTACGAATGGGGAAAACTTACATGGCAAAAACCCCACCGGGTGATTTAAGGTCACCACTCCCGAAACTCCACTATTATCACAACAAGCGGTTACAAGTAAAAGAATCCCAATACCTTACCAACTTACAGTTGAACCCTTACCCCAATACCCAATTGGACTTGTTCTGTAGTAACAGCTTCTCCTTTTGATGCACGGTTCCCAGTACGTGACTAACCAAATGCGCGAATCCCAGTACCCGACTTTAATTCACCAACTAGAGAGAGAGATGTTGGCTGCAAAGTTCTTCAATGGCGAAAACCACATTTTCGTCCCTACATTTTCACGCGATTCTCATTTTGGTCCCTATATTTTATTTTCACCACTTTTAGTCCCTGTTTAGAAAAACGCCTTCTATTTTCGTCCTTTCCGTCAGTGCCCTAACGGCACTGACCTACGTGGCAAACGGAACCTTAAAATAATAATAATAAATTTTATTTTGACATTTAAAAAAGCCACGTCAGCATTTAAATTAAAAAAATTAATTTACTAATTTCAACTAAATCAAAAACAGAAATAAAAATCAAAAACCACATTTATTGAGATCAAAATGTGTCTGAAACAAGAACAATAAAAACACAATATTAAACTCCAAAAAACACAAACCCAGATTTAAGAACATAAAATTAAAATCTCAAAATCTCAAATCTCAAAATCTCAAACCCAAAAACACATACACAAACACAAGCCCAGCGTCAGATTTTTCTTGTCAACCAAACGCAAAAACAACAAACACAAACCCAAAAATTGATGCTCTCGTCCCTCTGGGTTTATGATTTTTGGAGAAAAAAAAAAAAAATTCCTCTACAAATCCAAACAAAACATCAAGCATTTCATTTTCACCCCCAAGAAAAATTCACTCTTTTTTCTTTTTCCCAAACTTTCCACCGAACCAAATACAATTGAAATGGAGGAGAGAACGTGAAAATCGTGGTCACCGGCGAGAGCATGGAAAGCATACTCGAGCTCGGAGAAGGCGTGCATTAGGTTTTGGGGACGTATTTCCCACCAAACTTGCCGAAACGGCCGAATGAATCAGGTCACTGGAGTTGGGTGGAAGACTCGCTGTCGTCCATTCGGAGCTCCGGGGTATCACGGGTGGAGATAGTGCAAGAGATAGCGATCGAAGAAGCAGAGGGGTAGGTGGACGTAAATTTGCGGAAGCTGAAGGGCAAATGTATAGAGGGCTTGAAACGGTGAGTTCTAAGAGAAGAAGAATGGGTTGGTGTGGTGGTGGTGCCGGCTCCAAAAATCACAAACCTAGAGGGACGAGGCTCTGCGCGAGAAGGAGGAGGGTCGAATTTGGGTTTTTTTGGTTTTCTGAAGATGGATTGCAGGTGTTCTAAGGATGGATTGCTGGGTTTGTGTTTGTATTTGTTTGGGTTTGTGTTTGTTGTTTTTGCGTTTGGTTGACAAGAAAAATCTAACGCTGGGCTTGTGTTTGTGTATGTGTTTTTGGGTTTGAGATTTTTAGATTTTAATTTTATGTTCTTAAATCTGGGTTTGTGTTTTTTGCAGTTTAGTATTGTGTTCTTATTGTTCTTGTTTCTGACACATTTTGATCTCAATAAATGTGGTTTTTGATTTTTATTTCTGTTTTTGATTTAGTTAAAATTAGTAAATTAATTTTTTTAATTTAAATGCTGACGTGGCTTTTTTAAATGTCAAAATAAATGTCAAAATGCTGACGTGGATCTGTCGAGAAGCTGTCGAGGCTCGGGCTAAAACAGCTTCTTAAAGCTCGATAGATGCATGTGTCGAGACAGGTGTCGAGCTTTAGTAACTTGCACTTTCCAGCTTATTTCTTGGACAGACTTGATGACTTCAACACTGAATCTTGAAACACTGTTTCTTGAAGTGTTAAAACACATCCTAGATCTACCCAATTACAAGTAAAGTGCGTTTTGTCTAAGGATAAGCCAATTACATAAATTAGTGACATATGTCAACAGATTGAACTAAATATGTCATAACAGTCTAGGCACACCCAGCAATGAGGGTCTAGCTTGATCTTGTGCCCCTTTATTGCTTTTCTTGCAGCTCAATAGGTATTCCTCTTGGATCTTTGCCAATCCAAATGCAGCAATAAGAGTAGGGGGATTCAACATCCTAACAGGCAACCTCACCTCATCTTTTAAACCACTCAAGAAACAGCTTTGTTTATGCTGAGTAGACGAACCTTTAATCTGATTAGCCAAAGCTTCAAATTCACCCTTATAAAGAGCCACAGTAGACGTCTGCCTCAACCTAGTCAAAGCCTCCATCGGATCATCATAGGCTGTAGACCCAAACCGAATCAACATTGCCTGAACCAAAGCCTCCAAAGTACCAAAAACCCCAGTCTCTTCACCTTCTTGAAACCAGACCAAGGCGTCTCCTTCCATATGAAAAGATGCCATCATCAACTTCTCTGATTCTTGAATCTTGTAATATTTGAAATACTGATTTGCCTTGTAGATCCACGAAGTTGGTTCCTCCCCACAGAATCTGGGAAAATCCAATTTCACTGGCCTTGAAAAACTTGGAACAAGTTGGTGACAAGTACGATCCTCTGGGCTGTGCAAACTCTCGGGATTGCGACCAGTTGGCTCCCCATTCTCGATTGCATTCAGTTTCTGTAAAATGGTAGCCAATTGTTAACTCATCATGTGAGTGATTTTGTGAAATTCTTGGATATTTTTATTGTGGTGATCAGTTGTGGATTTGAGGGAAGCTATGGTTTCATTGAGAGCTGTTGAAGAACGGGTTTCAGTCATGATGGGACTTGTAATCACAGGACAAGCCTGCTCTGATACCAATTGATAAGACCCTAAAGGATCTGATGAGAATGTAGCTGAATTCAAGGACAGCCAGCCTCCAAGAATAAGAGTAGAGAAGATAGAAAGAACAGAGCAATGAAAGGGACGAAGTAACAGTGTGTATTTTCATATATCCTTCTTCAGTACAACCCACCCATTTATATACAAATTCCAATGTGACTAATCAATCTCTAATCATGAATTACAACATACTAATCAATGCTTAACAGTAGCTAAGAACTAACTAACTACTCTCAACTACCTGTTCTAACTGCCTAACTACTGACTACCCTTGTAACCACCTCATCAGCAAGCCCTGCATCTGATAGCAGCAGTCCACGCACACTAATGCCCACCTATACCAGCTGTAGCACATATACATCCTTATTCCCCAACTACCTCAGCACGTGCCACAATACTCAGGCTTGTATCACAGGCTTGTATCATGGGACCAAAAGGGACCAATAAGACACTAGCTCCAATGGACCTTAGGCTTTTCCGTCAACTCTTGACAAGTCCAAAGTTACCATTAATTATATTTAATACAACTATATAAATATAATTGCACTCTAGATCTTATTAATAAATTTATATCCCAAGACTTTATTATACATGCCACCCTTTCATAAAATATTCGTAGTAACACAAAATCATGAATGTAGACTGCCACTTTGTAAATTACTACATCTTATCCTTGAGTGCCCAGTTTAATCCTTTAAAGTTATTCATTATATATTTATGAAATCTAATTTCATAAATATATATATTTTAGTAATTTCTTACCAAAGTGGTTAGGCCTAACTCTCTGAATAACTGAACCCATTAAACTTATTTTAAGGGAATATTTTATATCTCCATCAAGAGACTATGAATTCCATCTTGAGAATATATGTTCCATCAACACTAAATGTGGTTGCCCAACATACTGAGGTTTTGACCGTTACTTTATATCTCACTCTTGATATATCAAAGCAACCTACACATCATGATCAGGTTTATTATTCTCTCAGAATTAAGAGTTCATGCAAACAGAAGTCGTGAGATTTATTATTCATTTGACAGTCGTTAGGAGAATAATAAATCTCACAACGGTCCAATTCAATATGTCTTAACTCTTAAAACATATCAACTAGAAGTCTCAACTTCCATGATCAAGACAAATCATCTTAGTTGATACGTTATAGTCTTCGCAGATGAAATGCCCAATTTCATTACCGACTACGAACTATAAATTCTGAGTTTATAAAGAACTTGTGATTTATATCTTCTGTGACTAAATCACATACTATGCATCTCATGAACTATATGATAATGTCTCATATTCATGTTACCATTATTTTAGATAAAAATAAAACAATTTTATTAAAACACAACATTAAGTCATACATAATGTCATACATAGCATCATACAATAGGATTTAAGGGCACACATCCTAACACTACCTTGTTTGGATGTTTTTAAAATTAGTAAGAAAAAATGAAGTAATTAGTACTTCCTCTTGTTTGGATGTTTTAAAAATTAGGATAGAGAAGAGATGAAATGATTTAAATAGACAAACTTACCCCTATTTGAAAATAGACTTGCAACATTGGTCTATGATTAAATTATCAGTTTTGTAAAGTCTTGAACCTAATTATCATTCGTCCAAATCTTAGAATATAAACACAAAACCACGATTTTCAACAACTAGTGCAGTTCATACATACAAACGCATTTCTAAAAATTCTATTATCACATATCATGCCAAAAAAAAATTTGTTAATTAAAAAAAATACAAGAGAAATTGCAAGTTATGATTGTTTTTTAAATTCTATTATCACAGATCATGCCAAAAAAAATTGTTAATTAAAAAAAATACAAGAGAAATTGCAAATTATGTTTTTTTTTTGTTGAAAATTAATAACATATTACGAAAAATCATCAACCAAATTAGCATACTATATCTGAAATTCAATAATTAACATGTTAATTTCCTAAACAAAACGCACATAGGAAGCCAAAGTTGAAGCAAATCCACAAACTTTAGCAGATTTTTCGTAAAAACTTGGAAAAGATCGCTGTGCACATTCTACACAGAGCAAGGATTGCCGGTTTGATGAATTGGATTGAACACGAACCGAACGACCTTGAAACCGAGGCTATGAAGTCGGCGAGCTCGATTAGGGTTCGCCTTTTGACGTCCTTTTCGACCGAGTTCTTCGACAAGTAGATGAAATCGAAGGTGATGCAGTAGAGACTCACTTTGCTAACAAACAGGATCATCTTCTCGAAGTTCGGTACGTCCTTGAAGGGAACCAACGGCTCGATTCCGGCCACCACGCTCGCCGGAAACACCCCCGTGCGCTTTCTTCCTCCTCCGTCGTTGGATTGCGATTGCGATGTTGCGCGTGGCGAGCTGGAGTAGCGAGTTGACTCGGCTGATGATTCGTTGCTCAATTTCGATGACTTCCGAGGCAATTTGCTCGATATTTGCTTCAACATTGTAAAATTTTTTGATCAAAATCAAATACTTTTTTTTTCATTCACCTTAAATTTTCTCAGCAAATAAACAAAGTTTATTTATATAATCGGTTTGTAATTTTGTTAATTTAAAAAGGCCAAATTGGGGAATTCATTTTGTCAATAATTTATCTACTTTACTCTCCCTCCAAATCTCTCCAATTTTGAAAAATTAAAAATGAGGGGTTAAAGGTAGTTGAAACCCTTCTAAACTAGAGATGGCCATACCTATTTGGTAATGGATATCCTACCCTACCCGATCCAAATGTTTTGGATAATACCCGGTTTTTCATGGGTAGAACCTAATTGGGTAGGGTATGGATATTACCTGAATAGTTCGGGCAGGGTATGGATAATATCCATACCCGACCCATATATATATATAAACCCTAACTCTCTCACTTTCACTCTCTCTCTCTCTCTCTCTCTCTCGGCCATCGACTCGGCGAGTCGCGAGAAATTGCCCTGGTCCATCTGCTCTGATTGCACTAGTGCAGAGCGACGAGACGAATGTGAGGGAGGGCATTGACGCCGAGAAGTGCAAAGCTCGACTGAGACTCTTTGAACTCGATGTCGCAGAAGAAAAGGTTGGGGTGCTAGGGCTAAGGTTAGGGTTGTTGGTGATGAAGGATTGGGCAAGGAGAGAGAATTCTTCATGTGTTGCTTCTTTATTTTATTTTATTTTAATTTTTTATCTAATAAAATTTCAATCTCTATCTCACAAAAAAAAAAAAACTAATTAATAATTTTTTTTTATATATTTTTTATTGATTAGTTTTTTCTTTTTTAAGATAAAGCTATTAGTTATTTTTAAGTTAAAATGTTTTGGATTAAAAGAAAAAATTAAATGGGTTTCGGGTAGAGTATGGATATTTATGGATAATACATTCGGGTAAGATTCGGGTATGGATACTAATAGGTATTGATATTCGGGTATCCATGGGCAAACTTTTCGATAGGGTATGGGTCGGGTATACGCATACCCTACCCATGGCTATCCCTACTCTAAACCCCTCCTCGCTTCCTTAAAAAACTTCAAAACAAGGTAATTAAATTACTCTCCCTCCCTTTGCTCTACCCCCTCCTCTTTTTAACTTCCAAACAGGCCAAAAGTTAGCTTTCCGTTACTTGATATGATAATTTATTAATTTCTCTCCCTTAAAGAACACAAGTTACTTTTTTACATGTAGGAAACTAATCGATAGCGATGCACACCGTAGGAAACTAATTGATTTTTGTTTGTTATTTTTTGATTGGTATTTTTATAAAATCATATATTAAATAAAAAAATTGCTAAAAGAAAGGTTTAAGCAAATACACATTAAATAAGTACAAAAAGAGTAATAATCCAATAACCAAGTATACCTTATATTTGGTTATTTATATGATATATTATACGTTTGGATCAGCTTTAATAATAAACATGAATGAATTTTTGTCAACAATGATTTATCATACTTTTTATTTTGACAAGGCACGATATATACTTTGGGTAAAGGATAAAAACAAAAACCATCCATTGTCAGTTACTGCTCATGTCTGGTATACAAAGGCAAGTTAATGGCTGGAAATGGTAAATCATATCACGCTTGTCGGTGTGTAATTTTAATCAGGGGAGTAACATGATTTTTTTGGTCAATCGTTCGTGGCCAGGGCTCTGTTGAACTGGATAACACCCTCCTAGTCCTATCTTTGTAATGAGAAATTACCCCCCATTTTCCTTTGGATGGCCATAAGGGCGTCGGTGAAAGTTTCTTTATCTGATATTTATTAACATGGTGTTTACCTCGCAGTTGTAGACTCCACCATGCACTATGGTCCACATGCTCAATTTGTCCGATTCTGGACTCGGAATTTGTGCAACTAAATTTCTCACGAGTGTAACCAGCTCTTCCCACTAAACACTTCTGCGTGGTTGAGAAACCAAGAAGAGAAAAAGGCTTTAAAGCATAATAGAGATTCTGAGTATTTGTCACGTCAAAATGATCGTGTGCAGTGCCAAAATAAATCATTCGGTAAAAAAAATTTAAAAATTAAAAAAATTATCAACATTTTTTTAATTTTTAAAAAATTCTTTTTGTAAAAATGAATAAATGCAAATATTAGCAAAATCCTTATTAGGAGGGTAGACAACTCCAGGCTCACGTCAAAACATTTATATTGCACGGAAAGCTAACTTTGACTGCGATATAAAACTGCTCCTTTCTATTTTATAGACCTTAAAAAGTGTAGGCAGCAGCAATAATCAATTGCAGAGATTTGAATGGCACGGAAAGCTAACTTTAACTTTGACACAAAGCTTGTATTTTTTATTTTAGATTTTGTTAATGTGTGACTTTAGGCATACAATAATTAATTATTTTTTTAAAAAAAATTATAAAAATTACAAAAGTATTGGTAATTTTTTCAATTTTTAATAAAATATTTCTAAAAATAGATGGTTTTAGGACACAAATTAATTGGAACCTTCTATTTTATAGGCCCTAAAAGTGTTGTTTCAGTGGTAGCTATAGTAATCAATAGTTGAAGTATAGCAATAATTAATCGATCGATACAGGGATTAAGATTAGGTGCAATACTTAGAGTGTTGTACCTGATGTAATTCGTATATGTAAGGGCACGGTTCGCTCCCAAAACCTAAAAGAAAGGTCAATGGTCCAAAGTTTCCAAATCAATGAATTTGTAGAGAGTGGTCTTGAAACTGAATTTTCAATGAGTTAGGTGTATAATGATCACAGTAGGTTAGTTGCAATTGAAAAGCCTAAACAAACAATTTTTGAACAAGGAAAATTCTCTTCGGCAAAGTCCAAGGAGGGTTGTTCTTATATATTTTCCTAGAACTTAACCACAATTACAGTTTTTGAGTGCATAGCCATTTCTCTCCCGGGATTTCCCTTCTTTATATTCCCCTTCCTCACTTCATCTTAGCTCTCCACGTGTGCACCGTAGAGTTTTGTAACCAAGCATCTTCTTGATCTTCATTGTGTGGATGAATTGAAGAATTTTGCAGCCAACAACTTTCTCTAGTTGGTGAATTGAAGTCGTGTACTAGGATCCGCGCAAATTGGTTAATCACGTACCGGTGAGCCGTGCATCAAAAGGAGAAACTGTCACTGCAGAACAAGTCCAATCGGATATTGGGGTAAGGGTTCAACTGTAGGTTGGTAAGGTACTTGAGATTTCTTTACTTGTAACCACTTGTTGTGATAATAGAGGAGTTTCAGGAGTGGTAGCCTTAAATCACTCGGTGGGGTTTTTGCCGTGTAGATTTTCCCCATTCGTAAATAAATCACCGTGTCAATTAAATTTTCGCTGCGTACTTTAGTTTATTGGTGATTTGTTTGTGCTACCACGCTATTTTCATGATAATTTGATTAATTAATAACTTGGCTAATTAATCAACTTAATTCATCACAAGGGGTCAACGCATTTGTGGCCTATCAATAAATCACTTGGATAAATATTTATGATGTGGTATCACATTTTATTCTAAAATTAAAAAATAAAATTATTTAAGAATAAATAATTTAAGACACATGGCGCATAATTGGAACTCTAATTTGAGTTTTTCTCTGCTTCATCTATTATTATTACTAGCTTGTAACCCCATGCATATGTATGGATACACTTACAAATATACAATAAGATTCATAATATAATTTAAATATTGTTGATAGTCATTTTCATATTTTGTTAACTATTTAAACATTTTTGTAAGGATATTATTAGGTATAAAATATAAATTGTCCTTTTTTTTAATTATTGTGAAGCATTTTTTTTTTATAATTCATTTATTTTAGACACTTTGGTTTTTGTACTTAAGAACATACTTGGATTAATATTTATAATGTGGTCCTTCATTTGTTTCTAAAATTAAGGGTATATAGGAATCCATCGACTCCAATGCTCACTTCTCACTCACTGTAAGTGGAAAAAAAAAATTATAATATGTTTCCTTGGACATGGTTTTTAGATTTTTATTTAATCCAGTTAACATAATTAGAGTCTACTTCCTCTACAAAAGCTAATTAAAGAACTTGTACTTTTACATGGAAATTTTTTCAAAAAAACTCATTAATGAGCTCCACTTTCTTGCAATAGAAGTCTTTCAGAAGTCAATTTTGTCACAATTATGGGTCCATACACTTTCTATGAAGCTCCAATTAATGCCATCATCTTTTGGATTGTTTTTGGAGAGACTACCATCTTTCAAATTAGAGTCTACATCATTCTACAAAAGTTAATTAACAATGAGCTTGTACTTGCATTAGTCAATTTTGTCAATACACAATTAATGAATTTCTACTTTCTTTTAAAAAAATAAATGAATTTTTTTTTTTGCGTGAGTAATGTAAATACTCTAAAGAAGCTAATTTTCTCTCTCGTTTCTTTTCTCTTCCCTTCCCTAGCTACAACGAACCAAAGGTTATAGCTTTCGCCTTCTAGTTCGGTCACGTCACACTACTTCTTTTCGTGTACATGTGTCATGTACTATTAGAGACTTTTAAGTGTGAGGTATAAACACGTGTCCTATGGGCATATGTTTATAAAATTAATTTTTTTTATATTTTCAAGTGTTTTTAATGTTATTTATTCAAATTCCGGTTTTATAAGATTTTCTAGATGCCTTAGGTTTTACAACAATATTGGGTTTTCTTTTTACTATTTAAGTGTATTGTAGCCTCCAAAAACAATTGAATTTTCAAATTAATAAATATTCTACATAGAAGTTCATGCAAAAATGCCAAATTTTTAGAAACTATATTTAGAGGTCCTAGAAACAAATGAAAAAATATTTTGCAAAAAAGGAAAAAAAAAAAAAAAAACTCGATTAAAACTTGATAAAAAATGCCCCGCGGTCCTACTGGCCAAGAATTTTGTTCGAAATACTATTTCGGCATTTTTACCCAAAAAATTGTAGATGGCATATTTAGTGATCCAAAAAAGTGAAAACCCAGCAGTAATGATATCTTTTGTGGTACCCCATGCAAGTTTATCCAAAAATCAAGTAAGAAAGTGTTGGATTCTAAATTTCAACAGCTAGTATCTATCAATGTTTAAAAGCTGCTGAAGCCCGTAACTCAACAGCTATCTCGATAGATGGCTATTTATCAAGATTTATAAAACTTAGTTTTTTAGAGTTGTTTTTCATCCAATCCGTGAATGTATGTTTGAGCTTTCTTTTTCATAACCCTAAACATGTATAAGGATTAGTTTAAAGGTTATCATAGGTGGCACAGTTGCACAAGAGCACAATTCCACAAGTGTGAAAAAAAGTGTAATCGGAAACCTAGTTTGTCCTAGTTCTTCTTTAGGTTGAAGAAGCTGTTGTGTTTGTACATCGTAGGGTTCTGCAACCAAGCAATTTTGTGATCTTCATCGTGTGATGAACAGAATAACTTTGCAGCCAATATCCTTCTCAAGTTGGTGATTAAGTTGCGTATTGGGATCCGTGCATCTATTGGTTAGTCACGTACTAGGAGTCTTGCAATACAAAGAGAGATCGTCACTACCGAAAAAAAGTCCAATTGGGTATTGGGGTAAGGGTTCAACTGTAAGTTGGTATAAAGTACTGAGATTACTTTACTTGTAACTGCTTGTTCTGATAATAGTGAATTCTCGAGAGTGGTGACCTTAAAATCACCCGATGGAGTTTTTGCCTCAGAGGTTTTCCTCATTCCTAAACAAATTACCATGTCAATTTATTTTCCGTTGCATATTTAGTTATTTGGTGATTTTTTTGTGCTTCCACGTATATCGCATGCTAATTTGATTAATTAATAAACTTGGCTAATTAATCAATTAATCCATCACAAAGAGTTAATACATTTTTGGCCTATCAAAACCAAAACAGCATCACCAGAATATTTTGGAAGGCCTCAATATATAAAATTTAAAATTTGGGCTAAACTTGTTAGGCGTGATTTCTAACAATTCAAGCAGCCAAAAATGTAAATATTTTCGACAAGAAAACATAAGAGCCACAGTTTATATCTTTAAAAATGAACTACAAGAAACAAAATATACTATCCACTAGCAAAATACCCATCTACATAGTCAATCCAAATTTAGAAAAGGCACATATACCTAAAAAAAATTAGGAAAAAAAGAAGAAGAGAAATTTCATAATGATTTTTTAGCATACATCGTAAGTTTTTGACCAAGCAACATAATTTTTGGACTGATGTCAAAGACAACACCACACAACAACTACAAGCATATACTGCTAGCTGTGGCCACGAGGATTCAGCAATGGTGTGAGAGAGATTTTTTTTGTTTGGGTAGCTGAAAGGCAGAGAAAAAAGAGTAAAGAAAGGGTAAAATGTGGGTGTCACGCGGATTGCAGACCTATCCTTATTAGGTGTCAATTTTCTGTACTTTGGATTAAATAAATGGTTGAGATTAAAACTATTGCGCACCGTTATTGCACAGGATCTCAATTCCCTTAGAACATTCCCATCAAGTATGTCAATTGCTAAATATTTGACATTTGACACACCAAACTCTAAAAAACCACTTTCACGAAGTGTTTGAAATGTCATAATATTTGGTATTGATGAACAGTGCAATCTCAAATTTGAGACCACACTGCTAAAAAATTGTAAAACTTATATTGTTTTTTTATTCAAGTGGGGCTTGCTAACTATTAAAGAAAGTGTTAGGTTTTAAGTACTTAGGAACTAATGTATTAGAACTCTAATGTGTTTAGTTGGCAAATCATGATCAAAACGTTTAAGTCGTATTTAGACTGCTCAAAGTATGTGTCTTTAATATAAAGTTGGAATCGAGTTAACTGCAGAAGTTACTATGCATTTCTGCTTGACTCGATCTATCGAGAATTGGACTCGACCAATTGAAAGTCGTGCAGATTGTTTTTTTTGCAGAATTTCCAACTCAGGCCTAAGCCCATATAACGTGTAGGGTTTTGTGTTTTGCCCTAGGTATAAAAGACAAACTCTAACCACGTTTTTTAGGTTGCCCATATTGCTGTTTTTGTGAATCTCTTGTGAGATTTGAGAGGTATTTGCCTTCACACAACCTTAGGATTATCAAGAAGGAGATTTCTTCGATAGCATGATAATCATTCAATTGCTGTCATAAGAGCTTAAGGATACACAAGCAGGAGTGCTTGTACTTGCTAAAGAATCCAAGAAAAAAGGAGTCTGTGGTCTCGGAGATTGCATGTGGTCATGTCAGTAAGTTTTTTACTGGTGGGTAGCAATAGGATGTTATTGGTCTAAGTCGCTATTGTATAAACTTCGATTCTTTCATAGTGAATTCAAGTTTATCTTGAGGGTAGCTAGATTAAATCTTCTCCAGGTTTTTTTACTGGTTTGGTTTTCTTGGGCCATCATATTATTGTGTTCTTTATATTTTCGCTGTTTTGCATAATATGATTGTTTTGTGTTAACCTAGACTTGCATAATTTATCTAAGTTAATAACTTGGCTAACTAACTAAGTTAAACTGATTGTTTTAAGGGGTCTAAATTCTATTAGAAAGAATAAAAATTGAATGAAGTTGTAAAAAAAAATGAATAAAAATGTTAAAGGGAGAATATTTAAATGAAATTGTAAAAAAATAAATTGAATATTTGATGTTTGGTACATTGTAAAATGATGAGTTAAAATTGTAAAAATAGTATTTTGAAATTGTAAATACTAAGAGTGTTTGGTAGCAGTGGCGACGCCACTCAGAAGCCAGGGTGTTCCTAGGAACACCCTGGCTTGAATTTTTTTTTTTATATATAATAATTTAATTTTTTTTTATTTGTTTACCCTTAAAAAAAATAGAAACACTTTCAAGCAATATCATGAACACCCTCAAAAATTTTATGCAAAACAAATTTTGAACTAAAAGGCATGCAGAAGCAGAGGTGTATGCACATATGAGGTGTGTGCTAACACATAGTGGGGTGTGTACTAGACTCCTAATAGTTAGTAAAAAAATGAATGAAGCAACTAAACACCAATAATTAATAATTTAATTAACTAATACATTATAAAAGACAAACAAATTAAATTATGTTAGGCTAAACAACAAATAATAATTTAATAATTAATGAAACAACAATACAACAAATTATAGTTTATAAAAGACAAAAAAATTTATGAAACAACTAAACAACAATAATTAATAATTGCATTAATATTTCAAATGAACTTATAGTTTATTGTACTGGTACCTTTATTCATTAATTTCTTTTCTTTTTACTTTTTTTTATTTTTTTTTTCCTTTTGAGGTTTTTCAGTGTACAGAATGTAAATTTGTTTTGGTTTTAAGAAAATTTATTTTTCTTAAGTATAAACTTCATACTTGCCAAATTTTGAATTTCGGCCAGTATTTCCTGAAATATCCCGAAACACCCGAAATAGACCAAAATGACCCAAAACTTTTTTGAAGTGAAATAGGAACACCCTGGACAAAATTCCTGGAGTCGACACTGTTTGGTAGAGTAGTTTGAGATAGGTTTTTTGTAGTTTTTTGAAATTTGTGTAAGTAAAAATATTTGTGAAAACATATGTAAAGTTGTTTAAAATAAAAAAAAATGTGAGTTTAAAATTGTGTAACAAATTCACCATAAAATTTTTACAATTATTGATCAAAATGCTCTTAGAATAACAGAAACTGGATGCCGAAAGTCCTGGTTCGCTTTGAAGAGCTCCTGAACTGCGTGAGTTTCTGTTACATTTTGCTGGTCACAGGAATCATCTCTAGCATCCATGCTCATCTTACTTTTTCAATATTCCCAAAGTGAGATCTCTTCGGCCGTAGAAGATTTGATGAATTAATGGGACAATACAGTACGGATCTAGTTCTCACTAGCTCTCTCTAGGTGACGCACATGCCGAGGTTTTGCCTCGAGCCCTGCAAAAGGAAGACCCAACCCCACCATCGACACACCCTTCCAGGCTTCCCCCTCAATAAAACTCCCTTACTTTTTCTTTTTTTTTTTTTATTTTGCTGCTTCCCAACAGCAGTCAGCCCAAACCCACCTCTACAATTAATGGGACAATACATTTCAATCAATCAAGGAATGGAGGCAGAATGAATGAAGCGTTTAAAGCACTACAACAACTACTCCAAAAAGAAATAAAAAAAAAGTTTTACTGACATGCCTGGTGGATAGCTCTCGTGGGCTCTTTGCCAACGTTGAATGTCAACTGCCAGATCTTTTGCTTGAAAAAAATAGTTTTCTCACCAGTTACCGATAAAAAAGTTACCCATCAATAAAAAAGCTTCGCACAAAAATGATAAATGTATTTAGAATTTGGTTAAGGTGTGTTGTAAAGGCGCACAATAATTTATTTATTTTTAAAAATATTTTTTTAAAAAGTAAAAAGTTGGTAAAATTTTTGAAATTTTAAAAATTTTTTTTTTAAAATAATAAATTATCGTGTACCCTAAAGACACAATCGGTAAAATCCATGTATTTATTGTTACTGTTGCCAACTTTTTAAAGATGACTGCTGATGTACGTGTGCTTCACTATTTGAGAGAGCCTTCAAAAGTGTCACCGGTTCACACTTGCCGTTGACAACAATAATATCTCTTTTAATTCCTTTTTTCGTAGGAGACTAGAAAATAATATCTAGATGAGTTTTCAACAATCTTTCACGGTGAGAACGAGTGGCTTTAACGAAGTACCCTTTCTCAACCGCTTCGGCCACGTTTAGGAATATTGTTCTAATAATATTATTTGTGTTTTTTAAAAATATATTTTGGTAAAAATATTAATAAAAATATATATTATATTATTTAAATACTAAAAACGGTTATTTAAACTCATCAATCAAATACATAGTCTCTTATTTTTCTGTTTACTTGGGGGTATTTGGTACACCATCTTAAACAATAACTTTTAATTTTTAAACAATACTACTCGTTTTTTTATAAATTTTTTTATGCACACGTATTTTTACACCTATTATTAAATAAAAATTTTTAATTTTTTAATGTATGTGTATCTACCGAACAGTCCATGTATTTTTCCTCTGTCAGAGTCAGATGGCCTTCATTTATTTTGTTTTCAAATGGGTCGCCAGCATTTTTTAATTATTGTGGTCCCATGGTTGCATCTGAATTATTGTGTCACATTTAGGTGGGAATTCGGGATTTGGGGTTTTTTTTTACAGGGCAATTTTGTCAAAAATTCAATTAATGAACTCCTACTCTCCTGCCAGAGACGTCCTACAAGAGTCAATTTTGTCTCAACCGTGGGTCTATACATTTTCGGCTGCTATCAGAGTCATGTGACCCAAGGCCTGTCCTAGCCCTATAGAGACAGAACCCTATACTAACATATAGAGAGTGACGTGACCCTTTGGGGAAAGATATCGCGGGTTGGGTCTCGTTTACAGGGCCTGAGGCAAAACCTCGGCATGTGCGTAACCCAGAGAGATCTGGTGAGAATAACATCCGCGCTGTAATACAATACCATCCACTATTTATTAATTAATTAATGGGTTGTGGATGTGCCGTTAATAACATATTTTTGATAATTTTTTGGGTAATTTATTTTTAACTTTTGGCAGTTTTTTTATTTTTGGTAATTTTTTTTTCTCTTTTTATAATTTTTTTAATAATTTTTTTTCTTTTTTTTTAAGTTAAACACAAAAAAAGAAACATTAACAAGCACTGCCAATGCTTGTTAACATTTCGCTTAATTAATTAATTAATTCATGATATCTGTGAGACTGGCAGACTGTGTGAGAATTGGACCCACATAAAATCTTACTAGCCTCGTGAGATGAGACTTTTTTTTTTTATATTTATTTAGCGGTAGTAGCACAAAAAAAAAATCTATGTTTTTTATTATATATATAATTTTTATTTATAATTTATAAGTGGATAAATAAATTTGAAAATTAATAAGAAAGTGACTATTTTTTGTAGGCAATATTTTAGTGGAAGTTAAGATTGTATTTTAACCATATTGTCCTTTAGTTTTATCTCTACTTAAACATAGGAATGTAAGAGTATTTAAAAAAAAAAATCTAAATTGTCCTTTAGTTTTTTTTTTAGATTTTTTTTATATATATTTAGATTTGTTTTTGGATAAGCGTAGAGTATTTAACATATTTTTCTATTTAAAAAAAAAAACAATAAACGTATAATTACTTTGAAGAAGTGGGTTAGTGGAAAAATGTTCCTATTTTGTAGGTAATATTTTAGTTCAAGTTAAACATATATTTTTACCAACCTATCCTTTAGTTTTGTCTCTACTTAAATCTAGGGATATAGGGGTATTTAGGAACAAAAAAAAATCTTGTCCAAACAGATCCAGCCGCTTAAATAGTAGTATAGATAAAATCCAAGTCTTTGCACTTATTAATAATTCTATTCCCATCATGCTATGAATGATGGGAATAGAAAAAACAAAACCCAAGATTTTTTTTTTTTTGTTTTTTGAAAAAAAGGCAGATATATTTCTAAAATTAAGAAATGGTTTGTCCGTAACGTATTGAATTGTAGGGTCTTTATTTAGATTATTTTATCGGCAACTTTATTGGTTTATCTATTGAAAATTAGTGAAAAAAAAGGCGAAAAATTAATTTTAGTCCCTACATTTTCATGCTATTTTCACTTTGGCCCCTAACTTTTTTTCCCACCAATTTTAGTCCCTAACCTGAAAAACGCATCTCATTTTAATCTCTAACGTTACAACAAAGACAGAAAGTGCACAGTCGACAAACAGAAAAAATTAAAAATATTAAAGTAATGACTATTCTGTCTACGTGGCTTTCCATGTGGCTTTCCACGTTAGCCTCTAAATTAAAAAAAAAATTATTAATTTTAACTAAATAAAAAAATTAATAACAGAAATAAAAACCAAACAAGCAAGAATAACAAATTTAAAACCCAGCAAGAACAAGATCAACAAAACACAAACTAACAAATTTAAAACCCAAAAAATTAAATTCAAACCCATATTCAAACCCTCGCGGATCCTCTAGCCGGATCAAGCAGCTGATCGTGACGATCACGCGCTTGTTGTTTGCGTTGGTTATGCTTGATTCTCTGAACTCGGCCGACCTCGCAATAAAGACCAGCGATTGAGCCGGGGCCGAGGTCTTTGCACTCTACGGCGACGATGAGCAGTTCAAAGCGGAGGACGAGTTCGGACTCGGGTTCAGGTTCGGGTTGGGAGAGAGTTGGTGAGTCGGGAAAGAGGAGGGAGATGAGCGAGTTAGGATCAGTTGGGTCGTGGGTGACGAAGAGCAAGGAGCCGCCTTTGGATTTTTTGTTGGGCTGGGTTTGGTGTATGGGTTGGGAGAGGATAGAGATACGGCCGAAGCAGGAGCTGGTGGTGAAGTAGCAGGGGAATTTAATTCTTTTGGTGGTGTGGGGCTTTGAAATATGGGTTTGAATTTAATTTTTTGGGTTTTAAATTTGCTGGGTTTGTGTTTTGTTGATCTTGTTCTTGCTAGGTTTTAAATTTGTTGTTCTTGCTAGGATTGGTTTTTATTTTTGTTTTTAATTTTTTTATTTAGTTAAAATTAATAAATTAATTTTTTTTAATTTAGAGGCTGACGTTGAAAGCCACGTGGACACAGTAAACATTATTTTACTATTTTTAATTTTTTCCATTTGCCAGCTGTGCAATTTTCGTCTCTGATGTAACGTCAAGGACTAAAACAAGACGCGTTTTTCAAGATAGGGACTAAAATCGGTGGAAAAAAGTTAAAAACCAAAGTGAGAATCAAGTGAAAATGTAGGGACTAAAATAAGTTTTTTGCCAAAAAAAATATTATTATGTCTTCAAAAAATGGGACTTGAAAAAAGACACAAATAATTAAACAAAAAGATATATAAGAAAAAAAAAATCCAAACTTGTTATTAGTATCCAACCTCCCTCATGTTTTTATTCTTTTTTATGGTCCAAATATTGATAGTTGAACTTGTTTATATTTTTTCAAAACTCTATTGTTTAGAGAAAGTTTCTGTTGAGTAGGAACTAGAAATAATAAATATATATAATGTAAGTGATGGACTAGATGTGAATTAATAAGAATTTGTCACTTTAAACAAACTACTAAAATTGCTAACACACACATATATAACTAGTGGCTAATCCGTGCGATATACAGGATTGTTTTAAATCAAATGTTAACATGTTCATGTTTAAATATTTCTCTAATTTAGTTATTAAAAGCTAAATTGACTCTAATACAAGATGAAACATGTAGTATGATGAAACTATCAAAATTTCAGTCATTGTAAAAATAAATAAATAAATAACTCTGTTAAATTTTGTTCAAAAATCTCCATATAGATCCTACTGGCCAAGAATTTTAATCAGAATACAATGATGGTATTTCAGTAATGAAACTGGTAGATAACATTAAATCTTTTGCAACGAAAAAAAAATTCGGTTTAATTTTGTTCGAAAATACACCTAGGTCCTTTAGCCCATGAATTTAGACCTAGGGATGTCAATTTAGATCCAACCTGCAGATACCCGGCCCGGCCCGACCCAATGGGTCGAATTTTACCCGGCCTAATAAAGAATAGGGTCGGGTATGGGTTTTTTTTAAAAACCCCGAAGCGGGTCCGAGTCGGGTTCGGATTTCATCAAAAAAATCTAGAACCCGACCCGAAACCCGGCCCGGATAATACCCGGTATGTGAAATTGCTAAAACTCTCCCATATATATATATATATATATATATATATATCCTTGTAATTTACAAACCCTAAGTCCTTCAGTCACAGCCGCCTCTCATTCCCATCAGTCCTTAGCCCTTCACGCCTCAGTCACCACACTTCAGCTCACCACTCTTGCACACTCACTCACAATCTCACCGGCGTCGTAGCACTCAAGCGACTCCAGTTTCCACCGATAAGTTCGACTTTAGTTTCCATTGACAAGCCCAACACTCAAGCACCTCGCCGACAAGCCCAACCACAATCAAGGATCGCCGATCATCAGAGATCTTGGTGGTCTGAGATAGAGAGACGCCGAGTAGGAGTCCGAGATCGGAGATAGAGCCTTGGTGGAACAATGTTTTTGGGTTTTTTTTTGGGTTCTCCAATTTTTTTTTTGGGTTCATGTCCTCTCTCAAAATTGAGTTTGTGTCAGTGAATCTATGTTTGTGAATCTGTGTTTGAAAGGGAAACTATTTTTTTTTTTTTAAATATTGTTTTGCAATGGATGCCCTAAAGTGGCTATTGGAGCTCGCGGGGCCCGAAGGGCCTGGTTTGGGGCTAAAAAAAGACCCGTTTATTAAAGGGGCCGGGTCCGGGTAACAGGGGAAGACCCGCGGGTCGGGTCCTGGTATCCAAAAACCCGCCCCGAACCTGACCTGTTGCCATTCCTATTTAGACCAGATATGAAAAAAATTTAAAAAAAAAAGAAAAAAAGAAAGAAAGAAGGGTACATAGGAATCCATTGAATCCAATGCTCACTTCTCACTCACCGTATTTGGAAAAAAAATTATATAATATTTCCCTAAACGTGGTTTTTAGATTTTTATTTAGTCCGGTTAACATAACTAGAGTCTACATCCTCTACAAAAGCTAATTAATGAACTTGTACTTTTACAGGGCAATTTTGTCAAAAACTCATTAATGAACTCCTACTTTACTGCAATAGAAGTCTTTCAGAAGTCAATTTTGTCACAAATGTGGGTCTATACACTTTCCCTAAAACTCTGATTAATGCCATCATCTTTTGGATTTTTTTTGGAGAGACTATCGTCTTTCAGATTAGAGTTTACATCCTTCTACAAAAGTTTATTGTTTATTATTAATGAGCTTGTACTTGCATTAGTCAATTTTGTCAATACACAATTAATGAACTTCTTCTTTCTTCTACAAAAAAAATAGATGAATTTTTTTGCACAGGTAATGTAAATACTCTAAAGAAGCTAATTTTCTCTCTCCTTTCTTTTCTCTTCACTCCCCCAGCTACAACGAACCCTTTCTCAAAAAAAAGAAAAAAAAGAAAAAAAAAATCTTTTCACCTTCTAGTTCGGTCATGTCACACTGCTTCTTTTCACGTACATAAGTGCCATGTACAATGAAAGGCTTTTAAGAGTGAAGTATAAACACGTGTCTTAAGGGCATATGTTTATAAAATTAATTTTTTTGTATTTTCAAATGTTTTTTTTTTAGAAATACTAAATAATTGTATTGTATTTTTAGTAAAAGAATATACATGAGTGTTTTTATATAAGAGATATACGAGTGCAGTACAGTAAGAGAGTAGTACTAAAACGTGTACTACTATCAATTTATTCCTCCTAATGGTGAAACTAGAAGTTTAAATGAAGTACTACTATCAATTTTGTGGAACTGCTAGATTAATGTTGTTTTGTTCTGTTGCAAATATGTTTCTAAATACTAAATCTGGCTTGGTAATGTAATATGTTTCTAAATACCAAATCTGGCTGGGCAATGTAGTTGGCAATTTGCTTTCTCTCGTCTAGACTGTTTTTCTGCTAATTTTCACCTTATAATGGTTGGACTTTGCTGGGTTTTTATGCAGCATCATTTTTCTTTGAGAATTATGACCCCGTAATCCGTACGGATGAAAAATGGCATTTTCCCTTGATTTAATTGAATTAAAAAAGAAGTTAACGTGTGTCAGGAGTAAAAAAAAACGTGTCTGGATAAATTGTCTCATCACTGAGTTGTCTTTTCTAATTACAGTCTTTTCGTATGGGTTTATAGTCTTGCCACTTGCATTTTTAATCCCTATATTTTGATATATATTTTTTTAATTTTGGTTCTTACATTTTAATTTTACAACTTTTAGTCCTTAAACTAATTAACAAGTGTTATTTTCGTCCTTTCCATCAGTCAACCGGCGGAAATAGCTGAGGTGGCAGCTGAAGGAATTAAAATATTATAAAAAATGCCACATCAACATCTTTAAAAAAAGAAAAAATAGAATTAAAAACAATAAAATACATAAATTTAGATCTAATTCATTTTGAACAAGAACACACAAGAACATGATCATAGATTTAAACTTTAACACAAGAACATAAGAGCATAAACTCCGAATCAAACACAAACTCAAATTCATAAACACAAAGAACACAACAACAAACCTAAGCTATTTACTCTCAAAAAAATTAAATCACAAGAAAATAAATTAAATTAAAAACCCTCACACAACACAACACAACATAGTCCAACTCCAAACTCCAAACTCCAAACTCCAAACCCCTCATTGCGTTTGCAAAAGTAGAAGAAGAAATGGCGAGGTGGTGGCGCTCCGCTACCAACAACCTAAGAATCGCTGTGTCAAGCCACAGTTCATCGCAACCATCATCGGCTGTGTCAGGCCACAAACGCGTTGACCCCTTGTGATAATTTAGATCAATTAAATTAGCCCAGTTATTAATTAATCAAATTAACAGATAATATCACGTGGCAGCACAAACAAATCACCAAACTAAGATATGCAGCGGAAAATAAATAACACGGTGATTTGTTCACGAATGGGGAAAACCCTTAAGGCAAAAACCCCACCGGGTGATTTAAGGTCACCACTCCCGAAACTCCACTATTATCACAACAAGCAGTTACAAGTAAGGAATCCCAAGTACCTCACCAACCTACAGTTGAACTCTTACCCCAATACCCAATTGGACTTGTTCTGTAGTGACAGTTTCTCCTTTCAATGCACGGCTCCCAAGTACGTGACTAACCAGATGCGCGGATCCCAGTACGCGACTTCAAACACCAACTAGAGAGAGAGAGAGAGTTGGCTACAAAGTTCTTCAAATCATCAGAGATGAACTAGGGCACGAACTTTGTCTGTCAGATCACCAATTGCATGAACAACAAGTTCTCAATGAATGTGCAACTTGTATCTTGTGATCTCTTTCTTGACGGCCCTTAAAATAATCCTTTTATATGTCTAGGGTTAGGAGAAAAGAAGTCTTAAAGACACACTCACGGATTAGACTTGAAACAGAACTAGAAATCTGTTTTCTTTAATTCTCGATAGATAGAGGTGTCGAAAGGTGTCGAGACAAGCTGTCGAGGCTCGGGCAAAACAGCTTCTTTAAATCTCGATAGATGTATCTGTCGAGATATGTGTCGAGATTTAAAAACCAGCACTTCCTTGCTTGTATCTTGGACAGACTTTGACGGCTTCAACACTTAACCTTGAACCACTGTTTCTTGAAGTGTTAAACTCATCCTAAATCTACCCAAATACAAGTAAAGTGTGTTTTGTCTAAGGATAAGCCAATTACATAAAATAGCGACATAAGTTCACAGACTTGAACTACATATGTCCTAACAGGCTGGGTACCACACGATCCAGGCAATCCCTAAGGAGTGCGTAGGGAACAGAGTGTCGTTGAGGGACAGAGCTCAAGGTCGAATCCCAGCCGTCGTTATTTCCCAACAACTCCTCCAGAAAGACTCCACAGCCCCACGATCCATGTCCAGGAAGCACCTGGTCATCATTGAGTGGAAGCAAATTCAAGCCATTCTCAAGGCTGTTGAGCTCCCATTTTTCTACTCCACCACTTTCCCTTTTTAGATCCGAGCCAGTTTGGGATCCTCTCACCTACTTGAATCTGGCAGATTCAAGCCAATTTTTTTAGAGTAAATAGTTTAAAAACACAAAGCCAATTTTTTTAGAGTAAATAGTTTAAAAACACAAACCCAAATTTAAGAGTACAAACCAATCTAAAAAGTGGTGGTTTGGGTTTGGGTAGAGAGAGGGGCTGAGGTCGGCGGTGGTTTGGATTTTGGTTTAAAGTGCATTTACCTCCAATCTCTCATAGATCAATGGGTATCTATTAGATCGGTGGGTCTCTCTCTTTCATCTCTCAATCTCTCAGCTCGGTGGTAGAGATTGCGCTGGAGATAGGTGGTAGAACCGACCCCTTGGCCCAAGGGCTAAGTACCTTTGCCTTGGGCAGAGGTACGACCTGGCTAACTGGCTCGCCCGACCCCTTCTCGGCCCCTTCCTTAGAGGCAGCAACCTCTTCGGGGGGCGGGACTTAATCTTGGGAAGAGGGAGGCAGTGTCGGGGCCACAATCTCAGGAGCAACCAAAGTGACAGAAGCGTCTTTGATAAATCTGATATCCTCGGGATACCAGACCTTCTCTGCTGCCCTCTACTCGGAGTTGGCAGGGACTCCCGCAGCATTTAGGGCTTCCACCCAAACTTGCTGGTAGTATTCCCTGCACAGCTCGGCCAGCTCCTCGGTCAGGCAGTTCTCCGTCGCCTTGACCCCTTCATTATAAACGGCTTTGGTGGCGGCCTCTACGGTCTCTCTTATGGTGTGAGCCACTTCTTTGGCCTGCGCAAGCTCTCTTTTTAAATCCGAGATCTCCTGCCCTGATTTGGACAGTGCCTCGTCCTTTTGTTGCAAAAGCCTGGTTTGGCTTTCCACCTGGGCCTCCGGCCTCTTCAAGCCTGCATCCAGGCTCCTCCAGGTCGCCCTTCTCGGGTTTGGCGCGACCCAGTTCCTTCTCGCCCTTCACCTTGGCTGCCTGTTCAGCACCCACCTAATTCTGGTAATGCCCTACCAGATACTTGACGGCGAAAACCTCCTAGATGGCCTGCGGAGAGAAGTCATAACAGATGCATAGTGAACGGGAAAGTGAAATACATAAATGCTAAAATAATGACAACAAAGTAAAGGGATAGCGCATACCAGGCCTAAGTTCCTCTTGAAGGAAAGAAAGAGGCGCGTCCGGCCCATCTTCCCCAACTCCTCCATGTCCCTTGGCAGGAGGTGGGGCTGCTCCAGAGCATTTGCCAGATGAGGGGTGTGACCTCTCTGAAAGTCCCTGATGCTTGCCTGAACAAGTACCAGAGCCCCCTCCACCTCCAGAGCAGGGGACCAGCTGGACTCCCCTCGGCAGACCTCAACTAGCCCGCGGATCTCCCCACTCTCAACGGACAAGGCTCGCCCTCCGCCTTTAGCAGCATGCTGTTGCTGCTTTTGGTGCTTTTGCTTCTTCTCCTTCTCCCTATCCGCCTCCTCATTCTCGTTCCTCCTCTTCTTTAGGATGATAAGGGTAGGAGGGAGTGGGTCCGATGGAGGGGAAGGCAGAGGCAACTTTGGCTGGGACCCAGAGGTGTCCACTTTGGAGACTTGGGTGCCCCTTTTCCTTGCAAAAAGTGTTTTCAAACTCGCCATGTCGTCGTCGTCCTCTGAGCTGTCTTCTGGTTAGGCGATCACAAGGCCTTTAACGCCCGAGCCTCTGTCCGAGGTGTCCTCCTCGTCCGAGATCTCGACTATTGTATCCTTCAAGGGCCTCTCAGCCTCCTCCAAATGGAACCGGTTGATCTCTTTGTCGATGGATGAGGGAGATGCTGCGGATTCTCCTCAGACGAATTTGTCTTCCAGCTTCACCGCTAAAGGGATGGCCTCAACTGTCTGATAGTAGAGGATGGTGCGTCGAGAATAGCTCGGGGGGCAAGGAATTCGGGGTAGCGAACGTCTATCCTCGCGCGCCCCTCTGGTCACCTGCGAGGATAGTGTCTTCAACCTCGCCAAAAACCTTCGATATGGGTTCGTACCCCAATATGAGGTGGGCGGCTCTCACCTGCAGGTCTCCATTTACAAAGACCTCGGATCTCAAAACCCTATTAAGGTCCGAGATGTTGACTTCGCCCAAGCGAGGAGACGTATGCTGTTTGTCTGTAGGAAAGACAGCAGAAGAGCCAAACATGGTTAGATACTAACGACGAATCAAGTAAAGAAAACATCAAATGGCAGTAAATCTACCAAGGGGGCAAAAAAGGGGCAAAACTTTAAAAACCAAAAACTCCTAAATCCTATAGAGTCACACCTGGCTTCCCCTCCCTCACTGGGCAACGGAGACCGTCATACCACCTCCCAGTGGCAATAAGATAATCATCTTTCATGCCTTTATTGGACTTGGGCAAATAGGAAATGAGCTTGACGGCGTTAGACCTCGACTTGAGGTAATAGCCTACATCTCTCAACCGGTGGCACTCGTACAAATGAACGACGTTGCGCCATGTGAGGTGCAGACCCATCTGCTCATTCAGAGCATCAATGCAACCGAATATCCTAAACATATTAGGTGTGCATTGATCGGGACATAACCTATGGTTACGAAGGTACTCGCTGGTCACATACCTCATGGGAAGTGTCATCCCACCCTCTAAGAAGGCGATTATAGGGATGACAACCTGCCCCTCTTTCTTAGAATCTGCTACGGCCTCTAGGGGGCAGTATTCCAGACCCACATCCAGAGGAATGTGATACTTGGCCCAAAATCCTTCCATGCCAGTGGCCATATCAACTAGACACTTAAATCTACCCATTGAGTTGAAAATCAAGGTGAAGAGTTACGAAGAAAGGGAGGAAAGGTTGACAGCCGAGGAGAAAAAGGTTTGAGGAAAGGAGGAACTTACAAGAGAAAAGTGTGCAAACTTTTAAGAGCTTCTTGCAAGAAAATGAGATTGAAAACTCTAGGATATGTTTGCTCTTTGGTGGAAATGACGGGCGACGCGGTTATCGAAGCACTTTGAATGATTGAAGGCCTGCAGTTCGTGAGAAACATCCCGCTCAATTTTTTGGGAATGAACCCGAGCCGTTAGATCCATATCTCACCATTGAACGTACACGGCAGCGAGTTACTCAGTGCAATTAATGTAAGCATTACGTGTTACGAAGCGTCAAAGGCCTTCCAAGAAGACGCGAGTGAATCTCGCACATGCGATAATTATAAGGTCACGTGGAGGAAGGATTCGAAGGTCAAAAACTCATCTGCCTCCTCGGATCAGAGTCAAATACCTTTTTAAGGGGCTATTGTGGGGGGTAAAAATGTCAAAACACCCATGTAGGCCTTGGGCTTGGTCCAAGAATGCAGATTCCATCAAAGGGCCACAAGGCAGGAATAGGGTCACCTAAATTAAAGGGCCCACCGACCAGGCCAGTAGCCAACCAAGAAAGGTCCGAGGAGAGTGTCTCCTCAGACCACGGGAACAAGGGCCGAAGTGTGCAACATGACGCCCAGGGAAGGACTCTTGAGGCTCAACAAGCCATGTTACACTCCAACGGGACGCCGAAAAGGGGAACAAGCAGGACATGCTCTACATAAAGCTACTGCCACCGCATTAAAAGCTTCCCACCTACCCGTCTGGCCGCATTAATGGGGAGGTGAACTCTGAGGGGACGGTGATCAGCTTTGTAGTCATTGGGGAAGGTTTCCAAGAAAAGGATAGATGGGAAAGGTATCTGCATTTATGGCTCTATGAATGGGAGCCAGGAAGGAGGAGTATAAATAGAGAAGGGAAGGCCACTAGAAGGGCACAAGATTTTTCCACAAAGAAAACTTTCCTCCCCATATAGCACAAGGGAAGCAAGGACAGAGACTCCTCAGCCCACGTCCGAGGAGAGCCAAAGTTACCTCTCTAGCTCGTTACGCGCCAACCGTGGACTTGGTCCAAACGCAATCGCTTTCCACCGTCCCAAGAAATCTAGGCTTCAAGCCCACTCTCTACAAATTCTATTGTCTAGGCCATTTGAGCCGGCCCATCACGAACTTAGGTCCAAGACTCGATTTGTGTCCTTACAGGTTTGTTTTTGGGATTAAGCCTACGTATTATTGTTTAACCCAAATTTTTATTAATTTTAAATACTTTCCCATTAGATTTTGCATAAGAAAGTTCCTTGCTCTTTCTTTACAAGTTTACGAAATTTTTTAACTTGTTTTTCGTCAACAAAAATCGTGTTAATTTTGTATTAATATTTTAGTTATAAAGGTTTTGATTATTGGGCTTTCATATTGCACTTAACATTTAGCTAATTAGTGCTTGCTTAAACTTTTATTTTTTGAAAGATTTGGCAATAAAGAGCAAAGACTGGTGGTTCAAGTGTGGGAGGGGGTGGAATAAAGAATGTTTACTGCTACGCCAACGTGTTATATTTGGTGAAAGTTGGAAGAGAACACATTTATTTTGGAATGGAAGGATTTCGAAAGAAGCTAATTTTTCAATTAGCAATCTCAATCTTCTGCTTCCTAATGTGGTTGAAAAACAAGAGTTTGCAACAATTTTTTTATTTATTATTATTATTAGTGTCCTAGACTAGACATATATGTCTTATATTGCCCTATCATGGGTCCAAGCTTGTATCTTATCGCCCTATCATGGACCTAAACTTGTATCCTATTGCCTTCACTTCTTAGGCTCTAGTCTCTATTATTCGTGTTTTTTTTTTTTTTTTTGTCTTTATTTTTTTTACTATGATTTTATCTTCAATTTTGTTTTAGTACGAAGGAAATGGGTAATAAGGTTGCCTTTGACCTTAGCTGTTCAAAGCAATTTACTATTTAGCTGATTTATGTTACCATTTATGGTTTTATTATACTTTTGGTATGAGATATTGTTTTACCTACCTTTTTAGCATTATTTATAGTATTTTTAGTAGAAAATACTTAACTTTTAGTTTCAGTTAAATAAGTTATTCTCAAACATAAACTCCTAAGTAACCCTATCGAACACAACATTTTTTCTCCCTAGGCAACTTTCTTTCTTGAGACTTGAGACGAATGTGAAAATTGTAGAATGTGTCTCCTTTAGGGGCATGTAAACTGGACCGAAAAGGAAATCCTCAATGTATATAATTTTTTTATTTAATATTATATGAGCACGTAAACTGAATGGATTGTTTATAAACAATTCCCTCTCGTTATTTTTTTTTTATAAACAATACTAAATGGATTGGTTATAAAACAATACTTTTTCCATTTTAATATAAGAATTCCATTTAGTATAAGGAATAAGATTAATATATATATATATATATATATATATATATATAATTGCTAGAAGAAAGGTTTAAACAAATACACATTGAATATGTACAAAAAAAGTAATAATCAAATAACCAAGTGTACCTTATATTTTGTTATTTATATGATGTAATATATATTTTTGTCAGTTTTAATGATATTTTATTTCATTAGTTTTCACATTATAATATAAAAAATGATTCTTACAATAATTTTATCAATTTTTAATTCCATCCATATTTTACAAAATTTTATAAAAAAATTTTGGTACAAGTTATTACTTGTGCAATAAGTGATATTTAACCTTTTTTTAGAATAAAAGGCAAAAATTGATGTCAATTGTGTGGTGAGATTGTTCTAAAAATAGAGTCTTTAATTTAAATTATTTAATGACAATAACAAAAAGAAAAATCAAACCATACCACGTATATGACTAGAAGGAAACTAGAATAGCTTTGCTTTTGTTTTTGCTTTTAAAGACAACTTTAATATCTAGCCGACCATGTGTAGGACTTGGAGCACACTATAATTTCAAATTTGTATAATAAAATTTCTTGGAAAGTGAAACATCGCGAAGGACTGTGAAAAATCTCTACCAATGCACTCAGATATTATTAAAAAGCTGAAAAATGTGATTAGTTTAAATACCACTAATACGATCCACGGAATTATCATTCGGATTATAATTAATATAAAAAATGTCACTGCATTTTAATACCGCTTATTGTATCGAAAATTTAAAAAAAAAATTTGAATTAATGTTCACACCAAAAGCATTATTTATTTGCCTATTTTTACTGTTTATGTCTCATGAACAGTGCAATAGACTCTGGTTTAAAAAAAAAAACACTGAAACAACAAACGTGAGCCAATATAATATCATTTACTTGGTCTAGGAGAAATGACAAGTCGCAAAAAAAAAAAAAAAAAAAAAAAAAAAAAAAAGCACAGTCAAACATCTATTAATGTCATCATAGAAATTGCACATATATTAACAACAAAAAATGTACTATACTTTGGAAGATATTTCATAAACGGTTTGGGATCCGGAATGCAGTCACTATGCAATTTACTTTTTTTTTTTTTTTACTTTTACTTATTTATTTTTGCTTGTTTTTTATATTGAATGGTTAAAATCTCAACCATCCATAATTAGATATTGCTTCAGAAACAATATCTAATTATGGATTGAAACATGCTAAGATAAAGGATAGGCCTCTTTCCCTAAAACTATCTCTCGAGACTGGAATCCAAGTTACTGTCTGATTCATTTGACCGAGTGGAGACAGTTGTGGACGAGCAGACTGATACACAAATTGCTTGAACAAACTTTGTTAAACACTTGTGCAACTTATGTCCATTTTGATGGCCCTTAAAATAATTCTTTAATATGTCCAGGGTTGTGAGAAAAGAAAGCTCAAACACATAATCACGGATTAGAGTTAAAACAGAATTGAAAATCTGTTTTTCTTGCTATCTGTCAAGCCACGGGGCTGGAACAACTCTTCAAGCTTGATAGATGCTAACTATAGAGCTTTAATGAAAGGCACTTTTCAGACTTGAACCTTGGACAGACTTGCATAATTTCAACACTTGATCTTGAAACAAAGTTTCTTGAAGTATTAAACACATCCTAGATCTACCCAAATACAAGTAAAGTGCATTTTGTCAAAGGATTGGCCAATTACATAAAATAATAACATATGTTCCTAACAAGTGAATCACATATGTCCTAACACTGTGAACTCCCTTTTTTTTTTTTTTTTTGTAAACATTAATATTTATTGGAACACACATGAAAATAATAATAATAATAATAATAATAATAATAGTGTTTTAAACCGGGTTTATAATACATTACAGAATAATAGGGTTTTTTTTTTTTTTGTAAACTGTGCACTCCCTTCGATTGGTAAATAAAAAAATTTTTAAAAATGGGGGAGGGGGTGGGGGACCAATTCAGGAGTCTTTTGGCTAAATATTGTAAAAAACGAAGTTTATTGGTGTTATAAGTATTATTCAAAGTTATTTGACAAAATGAGGAAAGAGACTAAATTTCGGCAACGGTATTGCCAAAATTGCAAGAAAAAGTACAATATGTCAGGGGAGAGAGAAAATTGAATTTCGGTAATGAGATTGTCAAAATTCTTATCCTGCCCAAGCTCTGCTCATGAAGTGCCCCAAGTGCATGCTATGGGGAGTGCCCGAAAGAGAAAACAATTGTGGCAACCAAGTTGTCGAAATTGTAGGGATGAGGAGAGAGAAAATATGAATTGTGGTAACCAAGTTACTAAAAATGGGAGGAAAAAAGAAAAGAAAAGAATTGTGGCAACCAAATTGCCGAAAATGAAGGAAAAAAAATGCTACGTCTACAAGATTTTTACATTATTTTCACAACAAATTACAGGTGGTTAGTTATTATTGGTTCAAATTTGAACCTAACATAAAGATTACGTTTTTGCCTCAATAATAATAATCAGTAACAACCTGTCACTTAGAATTTTTTGTAAAAATGTTGTGAAAATATTGTGAACATATCATTTCTAAAAAGAAATTGTAGCAATGACATTACCAAAATAGAGAAAAAAAAAGCGATAAATTGATTTGTGACAATAGCATTACCAAAATAGATCACAATAAAGCTATTTGTGGCAACGGTATTGTCAAAAACACTTTGACAAATTGATAAAGTATACAATTAATTGATCTCTATCGCCACGTCAAAAAATATAGAGTCTAGACTAATCTAATGCCCAGCACACATGCACATGAGTGCACGTAACAAAGTCCTGAACAATTTCGGTCAATGAGCAAAATTTGCAGTCATGAAACAGTGAACCACAAGGAGCAGAATTGAAAATAAATTTGTCAAAGTGCCACAAATCACTTTATTTTTATCTTTTTGGGCAATGCTATAGCCACAAATTAATTTGTAACTTTTTTTTCCCCTTTATCTAGGCACCACAATTTTTTGTTAAGGAATAATATGTCTACGACATTTTCATAATATTTTTACAAAAAATCTTAAATGTTAGGTTGTTACTGATTATTATTACTGGGCCAAAAACGTAATCTTAGTGTTAAGTTCAAATTTAACCTAATAACAACTAACCACCTGTAATTTATTGTGAAAATGATGTAAAAATGTTGTGGAAGTAGTATCTTTTTTTTTTCCTTCATTTTCGACAACTTGGTTGCCACAATTTTTTTTTTCCTCCCATTTTCGGCTACTTGGTTGCCAGAATTCATATTTTATCTCTCCTCATCCGTACAATTTCGGTAACTTGGTTGCCACAATTGTTTTCTCTTTCGGGCACTCCCTCGAGCTTGGGCAGGACAAGAATTTCGGTAATCTCATTACTGAAATTCAATTTTCTCTCCCCTGATACATTGTACTTTTTCTTGCAATTTTGGCAACACTGTTGCCGAAATTCAGTTTGAACAGTACCTATAATACTAATAAACTTCATATTTTACAATATTTAGCCAAAAGACTCTCAATTCGGTTTACATAATATATTACATGTTCCATGAAGAAAAAAAAACATGATAATACTACATAATATATTACCCATGAAGAAGAAAAAAATTGCAATTACCAAAGTGGGGGACTGAGCATGAGAATGGTAATTGGCACAGAGGTCCCAGACCAATACATTATCATACTAAATAATATATGAAGAAAAAAAAAAAACATGATTGAGAATGGTAATTGGCACAGAGGTACCAGACCAATACATTATCATACTAAATAATATATGAAGAAAAAAAAATACGTGATAATACTACATAATATATTACATGTACCATGAAGAAAAAAAAAAGGTATTTGCAATTGTCAATGTGGGGGACCGAACAATAGATCGGAAGCTGGCACAGTGGTACCAGACCAATAGACCAAAGAATATCAATTGCGATTGGCCTGACAATAAATTTATTTGCACTCTTCTTGTTCGATGCTTGCATTTTTTATGTTTATAATTACACAGTGGTAATATTTACCATCAGTTATTTTGGATCCTGTATACAAAAATTAGCCTTGGTAGACCATTATAGGAAACAAAAAGTTTGGAAAATAAGAAATTTATGGGAAAAGCACTTAAAAATTCCATATCTTTAAAAATAAGTGGAATTTGGTGAAAAAGTTGGGGCAAACCGCCATGGATTATCATTGTTTATCTTTATACTATTTATATTTAGCTATCATCTTCTCAATTGGATTATCATTCATTACCTCATGTATCTATTAAAAATGTTACTAAAATTAAAATGTAGAAGGATTATTAAAAATAATAATTACAAAATACTTTTTTTATTTTACATCTATTTCTCTTCTATTTCCTCAAGACTCAAACGCAGACTCTGCCAACCCTCTCTCTTAGGGTATGTTTGGTTAGAGTGTAAATAGGAAGAATGGAAAATAAAGAGGAGAAAATAGGATGAAAAATTGCATTTTCTACTGTTTGGTTGAGAGGGAGAGGGGGAGAGAAAAGTGGTGGGGACCACAAGTTTTCTCTCATCCCCCTCCAAAATACAATCTCTCCAAATTGGAGAGAAAATTGGAGTAAAAAGGTAGAAGAAATATTTGGACAAAACTACCTTTACCTCTAATTCACGTTACTGGATTTTTTTTTTTTTTCAATTTCCTTCGTAATTACCGTTGGCTTGTTTTTTTTTTTTTTTTTTTTACTTTTCCAGTTTTCTTTGTAATTTTTTCCAGTTTTCTTTGTAATTTGATATTCTTTTTTTGACTTTTTTTTTTTCAGTTTCCTTCGTAAGCCAAGTAATGTTGGCTTCGCAATTTGATATTCTTTTCTTTTTTTTTCGTGTATCGTTGGCTTTTTTTTGGGGGGGGGGGGGGTTTGTCAGGTGTGGGTTCTTCTTCTTTTCCTTTTTTTTTTAATTTTTTTTTTTACTATTTTTTTAAGAAAACACTTTTGGGTGATTTTTTATGTTATTTTTTAAAGTGTCCACTTTCATCTATACACAATTTTAAAAAAAAAATTATAACGTATTACTTTTTTGTTTTATTTAGGAGGGACATGATAGTAAATTTATACAAACCTTATTTTCAACTAAACCAAAAAGTTTTCCATCCCTCCACTTTTCCACTCTCTCAACCAAATACAAATGAGGAAAACTAAAAACTTTTCTATCCTCCCACTTTTCCATCCTCCCTCTATTTTCTATCCTCTCATTTTTCCATCCTCTCAACCAAACGGACCCTTAATCTCAGCTAAACTTCAAACTCCTATGCCAGCTTTGAACTCAACAATGCTAAACCCAGACTAGGTCCTCCAATATTCGGTATTTTATATTCCAGCTTCAAACAGGTTTCCAAATTTGCTTCAACCCCTGAATTTGCGTCAGGTGCTTTTTTGTATTCGGTTCTTTATAGTGTGATTTTATTACAATTTGGATGTCATGGACTCTAATTTCTGCTGATCAAATTGTTGGTGGGTTGATTACAATTTGGCATGTTTGATGCTTTGTTCTTTCTCTAACATAACAAAAGCTGTTAAAATCTATAGGTATCAAGTTGCATCAACAAAGTTATCGTTGTAGAGCTCTTATTTTGTGTTCTTTGAATTGTGGTTTAGTTTTTTTTAATTAAAAATTTAGTAATTTTATTGTTCTTGACTTTAGGTGAAGGTTTACTCTGTCAATTGACTGCTTTTAGTTCAGGCTAAGAATAATTTTGATTTCTTGGCTTTGTTTGTTACAAGGACATATACCGGTGGATTTTAGTTTTCTTTTCCTTCTGGATTCATGAAACTCCTCATGGATTCAAAGTCTACTTTAGAAACTAACAATTTAATTTTTGCTCTATCAAGAGAGTATTGTGTTTTCTTTAAGCTTCTGCGACATCAGTTAGTAACAAAACCTTGACTTTCCCTGGACTGATTGTTTACCGGCAAAACAGCAACCACCACCACCACAACAACGACAAATAACTTGGTGAGTATTACGTGTCTAACAACAAGCACTCACAAATATCTATACTAGGATGGCGCTGTTGAATAATAGAAATAATAGGGATAACTGCAGTAGAGACATGGAGACATAATTCACGGGAAACCTATTGGTAAGAAAATCTCTTATAGACCTTATTAGAGAATTGCAAGTTTTAATAGTTATTTTTTAAAAGAAGTTCTTAATCAGTTACTTGATGTAGAAGATTTATTTGACTGTGAGGATATTTGTTATAAGAGAAAAGTTGGACTTGTTTTGTATAAACTTAGTAAGTATGCCTTATGTTGGTTGGAACGAGCACAATCTAATAGAATTTGATAAGGTAAAAACAAAATTTATTCATGGTCAAGGACGAAAAAGATGCTTGCTATCAAATTTTATCTTATAGAATGTGAAGAAATCTTGTCATATACGGTACAAGATTTTTATTGGCAAGGAAGCTCATACTTGAGTTATTTTGAAGAGTTAAATATTCCACCATTAGAGGAAGAATTGCATGTTAAAGATAAGTCTAAGAAAATATAGCAATTTCTAAAGAAATTAATGAATGCCTTGTTAAAAAAGAAAAACCCAAAATAAAAATTGTGGGGGAGATTAATTAAAGCCCTATTACAGAGAAAGATCTTGAGGCTGAGATAGTAAAGACCTTTAAAGAAGAAATTATAGAAGAAATTGTCAGCAATCTTGATGAAATCAAGTCAAATGATTGCAACATTCAAATTCTTATTATTTAATTCGTTGACACTGAAACAAAGTCTATTGATTTTATTGGAGTAGAAGGATTTGATTTGATCATTATATGAAGGTAAGGGAAAAGAAAGTTCAAGCTGCCCAAATAATGACTTTTAAGTTTGGCAAGACAAAGACGATGAAGTATTCAGAGTATTTATTCTCTTAGCATGAGATTACAAAGATGAACTCGATAACAAAATTGTTTCAAAGAAAGTAGTCCAAAGTAAGACACAATTTCCTATTTAACTATTGTAATTAATTATCTTTGGTATTTTTATGTAAAAAATGTTATTTTAAGTTTAGATGATTTATTTACTCGTTCCTAAAGTGCATTTATTACCATCTAGATCAAATTTGATACCATCTAGACCAAATAATGACTTTCTGTTAAACAAGTTTTACGAAGCCGTTAATTAGGTCCCTGTAGACGTTTTTCGTAGACTACTATCAATAAGATGAGAATTTTGTCAAAATATTTCTGGTAAATTCTAGTTTCTTACTTCAGAAAAGCATATAATCGAAGTTAGAATTGGTCAAGTCCCGTTAATATACCGAGAGTCTACATCCTCTACGAAAGCTAATTAATGAGCTTGTACTTTTGCAAGGCAATTTTGTCATGACTGGATCTATACATTTTCTTTTGCAAGACTATTATCTTTTGGTTTTATTTTTTTTTTTTGGGAGAAACCATTATCTTTCGGAGTAGAGTCCACATCCATCTACAAAAGTCAGTTATTAATGAGCTTGTACTCGTATTAGTCAATTTTGCCAATACACAATTAATGTAAATATTTTTGCGCAAATAATATAAATACTCTAATAAAAAGAAGCTAATTTTCTCTCCTGTCATTTCTCTTCACTTCCAGGCAAACAACGAACCAAGTATGTTTTAGCTTTGACCTTCTAGTTCGATAATGTCACAATGCTACATTTCGGGCACATGAGTGTCAGATGTGTAGGACAAAATCTTATCTACGATGATGAAAGACTTTTAGGTTAATGAAAAAGTAGAAGAATGAAAAATTGTGAGAAGATAAAAAATATTTTATTTTTTTTTTCTGTGTGTTTGGTTGAAAGGGTGAAAAGTGAGAGAGTAAAAAACTTTTTTGTTCGGTTAGAACGGAAAAAAGAATGATGAAAAATGTAATTTATATAAAATGACTATTATACTCTTGTTATAAAATATATAAAAAAATAGATTTATTTATACTCATTAAATAATATAAAATTTATCACATTATATATATATATATATTTATATTATTATTTTTATTATTATAATGTAAAAATTATAATAATGTACGTATAATAGTGTAAAAAATATCAGAGGACCAGTTTTCCTCTCCAAATAAATAGTAAAAAATATCTATTTTTCACCCTTAATTTTTTATTCTCTTTTTTACTCTCCAAACGGACGGAGCCTTGAGAGTGAAGTTTAAACATATATCGGTTTGTCCGACGACGGAGTCAAATTGTTGAAAACTCAAAAGCCTTTTGGACAATGAAGCAGTAATATGTATTGTGAGTACAGTATGAAACAAAAACCATCAATTGTCAGTAGCTGCTCATGTCATTTGTACAAAGTTTAAGTTAACGGCAGTTTTCACACTCATGAACACACGGGGGTTTATAGTTTTTTTTCTTTTTCTTTTTCTTCACTTTAACTACTTGTTACCACCATCCCTCAAGGCCTCAAATCAGATTCGAACTCCATCTCATATTTTTCTCCTCACTTTTCTTTCCACACTTTCTCCGGTATTGCGACAACGCTCCCTCTCAAATCTCAAGTATTTCCCAGTCAAAGCTCAAAGCACAGATTTCTTATAAATATACAATAAAGGGCACATGACTAAACCGTACGGCAAAAATTTTTTTTAATATATTCATATATAAAATTTTGTTTTAATATTGTTAAAAAAAAAAATGCAAGTACACATACAACTAACGAATACAATACAAGATTTTCACAGCATACCTATCAAGTGCCACATAAGCAGATTAACGTATATCCCGCCCACGTGGGGGTAAAGTCAAAAATACTTGTCAGACAAGACCATAATAATACAATAAAGGCCCGCTAAGGGAAACGCGCAGATTATATTGCAAAACAACATACTCGTGCATAAGATTTTTGTTAGGAAGTAAATTAAAACACGTCCGAATTTCACTCTCTAAAAAGTGTCAAACAAAAATTAATATATTTCTCTTTCTCTGAGGTATTCAGTTTGTCAAGAATTCCATTCTTTCTCTTCAACCTGTTTGGAAGATCTTAAACACAACTCTTCGGGCAGTAAGGAGTACGACTAAAATCCATACAAACCATGTTTGGTGAAATCATTTTTTCCCTACGAAAAATTTCAGCGTCCGGAACTATCTGCACAAATATAACGTAAAATATAATTCTTAATAGAAATGGGACAGCAACTTCCGCCGAACAGACTACCACTCTTATATCAGAGCCTCTCTCTTCAAATCATTCTGACAAAAAAATATAATCTCCCCGTCAACCAAAACACATAACAAGGAAGCCCAGATAACAAAATCAACAGGGAACGGACCATCCATACAAGTCAGAATGCAGAGTTTTTCGTCTTTACTATTTCACTTATTTTAGTCTTGTCTATTGTGCGATTTGGATTCATACGTGAGTTTTGTATTTGTTTTCAACTAGGCATGAAAGTGAAACCAAAAGAAAATAAGAGAAGCAACAACCATTTCAAGAAAAGAAACAGACAACGATGAAAAAGTAGCATTAACAGAAAAGAAAATAAGACTAACCCTCACTCCATGATCCCAGGCAAAGTAAGCAATACTGATCACTCCAGTAGTAGCACTAACCCTTTTCCGAGGAACATAATGGGTCGCCCGGACCCAGTTTCCCAGAGGACCAGAAGTTTAGCCCTCTGGGAAACCTGGGTTCGCGTAACCCATTATATCCAAACAATCGATATATTTGTTCCAAACTGCCTGTTCACAGCAGCTGCACGGTAATAAGCTCTCTCTCCAGGCAACTTTCTTTCTTATAAATGATAAACGAAGAGTAGATGGTGGCTGGAGGCGAAAGAGATCGCGGGTTTTATAGAGGGGGAAGCTTGGGGGGGGGGGGGTTGTTTTTGTGTGTGTGTTTCGACGGTGGGGTTGGGTCTCTCGTTCGCAGGGCCCGAGGCAAACCTCGGCATGTGCGTCACCTAGAGAGAGCCGGTGAGAACTAGATCCGCGCTGTTCACACTTTTTTTTTCTTGGAAAAATTCTAAATCTTTTTTTTTTTTTTTTTGCAGTGGATTAAAAAAAATGGTATAATTGAAATGAATTCAAATTTTTCAATAAAAAATTGTATAATTTGTGTAGAGAAACGTATTGTCTATAGTATTTTTTTTAAATAAAAAATTAAGTGATAAATTGTTATTAATGAAAAAACAATAATTTTACTAATAAATTTGAGTTAAAATTAATAATAATATATTATTAATATTTATGTTGTCAACGTACCACTAGGTTGCTACTATAGTAAGAATTTTGGGGATAGAGTAGGAAGTGAGCAGAGGGGACATAACATCTGCGGTACAAATGAGGGCTAAAATTTATTCTTAATAAATTTTTCCCAAAGGTGCACTCATAACAATATCCTAGCGTAAATTAAAGTGTAGTACCTTTCCCAAAAAAAATTAAAGTGTTGTAAACTGAAGGCATCTAGATTTTAATAATAAAAAAGTTCATAATTAACATATTTTGCAAGGCATAAGTTGACATTAATTAGCAAAAAATAAGAAAGGAGTAGATAAAGCTGGATAGATAGAGAATGTAGAAAATGTTTTTCCGAATAAAATATATAAATATGGACATTTATAAATGAGAAATAATAAATGAGATAGTAATCAAGATAAATGATATTGTAATTGTGGGGGGTACAAACATCAAAACACCATATGGGCTTAGGGCCTGATCCGAAAGCGTGAACTCCGCCAAGGGGCCGTGAACCAAGAATAGGACCTCCTGAAACGGGGCCCAAAGGCCCGCCGACCAGGTCGTTGGCCAGTTGGATGAGAGTCCGAGAAAAAGGTCTCCTCAGACAGCAGGGCCAGGGACCGAAGGGCATAACACGACACCCAAAGAAGAGCTCATGAAAGCTCAGTAAGTCATCCCAAGCTTCAGTGGGACGTCGAGGAGGGGGACAAGGGGAACATGCACTGCATAAAACTGCTGCCACCGCATTAAAAGTCTTTCACCTACCCGTCTGGCCACATTAATGGAGAAATGACTTCTGAGGGGACAGTGGTCAACCTTACAGGCATTGAAGAGCGTTTTCAGGGAAAAGACAAATGGGAACCAGGGATAGGAAGTATAAATAGAGAATGGTGGACCATAGGAAGGCCCGGGGATTTTTTCTAAGGAAGAAGAAGACTCCCCTCCCAGATAACAGAAGGAAAGCCTGGACATAGGCTCCTCGGCCCACGTCCGAGGAGAGGCAGAGGCGCTCCCCCAACTCCTAGCACGCCAGCAGCAGACTTAACCCTTACCCCATAGCTTTATAGAGCCCTAGGAAGTCTAGGCTTTAAGCTCATTCTCTACAAATTCTATTGTGTAGGCCACTTGGGCCGGCCCGGTCACGCATTTGGGCCTAAGGCTTACTTTGTGTCCTTACAGTAATCATAATAATGAGTTATTTTTTTAAAGATCTACTTAAATTCAATGCATAAAAAATGTGTAACTCGAAAAAGTTAGATCAAGTGTAATATAATTTGTATCATTTGAACCCATGTGTAGTCAGGAATGAGTCTATATATATAATAATAGGTGAAATTGAGAAAAAATCAAATTAGAGTTCCAATTTTGCGCCATGTGTCCTAAATTATTTATTCTTAAAAGGTTTTAATTTTTAATTTTAGAATTAAATCTGAAACCACATCATAAATATTCATTCATGTAAATTGTTAAGTGTAAAAACCAAAGAGTCTAGAATAAATAAATCGTAAAAAAAAAAATGCTTCACAATAATTTAAAAAAGACGAGCAATTTACATCCTATACCTAATAATATATTTAAAAATTTATTTTAAATAGTTAAAAAAATATAAAAATGACTATCAATAGTATTTAAATTTTATATATAAGAATTATATTATGCTTCTTATTATATATCTTTTAAATGTATTCATACATACACATGAAGTTACAAACTAGTTGCTGATAATGTAAATGATGTGCCAAATGCGAATCAATAAGAATTTGCTACTTTAAACAAACTACTAAAATTGCTAAAATTATTACACACACACGTATATATTTATTTAAAACTAGTCACTAACCTATGCGATGCACATGATTGTTTGATTCTCATATTTTGTTCATGGTTTTAAGATCCTGACAGTTCAAAAAAGGGTAGAATGAGAGGTTTAAAGTTTTTTAAGTCAAACTGAGGTTCGGCCAAGATCGGACCATAATGATGTCATAATTGATTTAATAATTAAATAATATAAAAAATATATGAAAAATTAGCTATATAGACTAAAATAATATTTATAGTTGATTAATTATATATGAATTAAAGACAAAAATAAAATTTTCTTAATTAATTACGAAAGTTATATAAATATTATCCTACTGTTAGTTTAAATATTTTGACAAATCCAAATTTATAATAATATTTCAAAAAATTTAATTTACTAATATAATTGAATAAAATTTCACTTTGAATTTAAATATATGAAATCATATAGAAATACTCTAAGAATGCGTTTGGATCCAAATGTTGCGTCTGTGAGTCTACGCTTTAGCGTTTTCTCTTTTTTTTTTTTTTTTTTTTTTTTTTCTTTTTTTTTTTTTTTCGTTTCTACTGCTGGGGGAGGGGACAAAATGCTGTGCACGTACTGTGCGCGTACTGTGCATGCACTGTGCGTGTACTGTGCGCGTACTGTGCGCGTACTGTGCGCGCACTGTGCGCGCACTGTTCACGTACTTTTTTAGTAATTTTTTATTAAAAATGGGTTTCGCAGTACTATTTACACATTTAAAAATTATTTTACTACAGTATTTTCAATTTTTAATTTTCAACAATAAACTCTATCCAAACGAACCCTTAAGCCTCTAACGATGAAGTTTGAAGCGTCTAACATAACAATACTATCTAGAAAAGAAAAGAGAAAAAGTATACTAATATATATTGACATGACAAGAGGGCAAAGATATTTATGTAATTTGAAGAAATCCCTATTCTTAAAAACAAAAAATAAAAAAATAAATAAATAAAAGCACTCCCAATGTCAGACTTTAGACTAAGGCTGTCCAGGCAAACCAATAACCCGCCAGAACCGACCCGTCAAGACCCGATCTGACAACTAAGGTGGTCGGACGCGGGTGCCGAGCTCCAAAACCCGACACCGGCAGTTCGGTTTCGGTTCCCTTCCTTCAAAACTCGTTCAACCCGACCTGCCCGAAGAGAGAAAGACTTGCTGAGATTTCAAGTTTTTCGACGAGCTTCCCAGCACGATTTGGCGTATTTCGGCGACTAAAACACCAAATCCGGCTTCTAAAACATCAGATCCAACTTCTAAAACACTAGATTTAAGGGAAAAAGCATCGGATTTGGTGAAATTTCTACCAAATTCGGCTAGATCGCACCGGATCCTGGCCGGATCGAGAGAGATAACGCCGTTTTTTTTACTTTTTTGGTTCTCTCCGGCGGGTTTTGGCCTCAGCCGAAACCGCCACTCACTCGACGGGAAACTGACCCGTCAAAACCCGATCTCTAGACGGGTCGATTGCGGGTCCGGCTCCTCCTCACCCGATCTCCGGCGAGTCGGTTGCGAGTTGGGCACAAACTCGACCCTCCTGACCCGTGAACAGCCCTACTTGAGACTTCAAGTAAGCTACAGAGGGCATCTTTTTTTTCACAAAGACGCAAGTGGCCAAGACTGTATGCCATGTCGGCCATACAACATTTTTTTTTTTTAATTTTCAAAAAATGCAAGAGAACATTAGACTTACTTGACAAGACCACCAAGGCGTCTTCGATTTATGTTTTCAAACAATCATTTTTAATTTTTTTAATAATATTTTATGCATTTTTATACAATTTTTCACCCACACGTATTTCTGTAAATATTTTCAAACAACTATTTTCAGTATTAAAACACATGTACCAAATAGACCCTTACGGACTGTTTGGTAAATTAGTTTAAGTAATATTGTTTGAATGTTTTTTATATACGTGTAGGTAAAAAAATGTGTTGAAATATGTGTAAAATTGTTTAAAATGTATGTTTGTGTGTTAAAACTTGCTCATCAAACAGGCTCTTAGTGACAAAGACTCCTCCTCGCGCACATTTTTTGACCGATAATTAAAGTTCAACTAAAAATGTTTGATAATTTTATATTAAAAGAAAAATAACATCACCAAAATTTAAAACATTCTCTAGAACCAAAATTGCAAAACTAGAATATTTTTAAAGGCCTTAACATATAAACTTAAAAATTTAAGTTAAACTTGCTAGGCATGATCGGTATCAATTCAAACAACCAAAAATGCAAATGAGTTGGTCAAAAGTTGTGGCTGTGGGTCTTTTAAGGAAGTTGCAAAACAGTAGCTAATAACTATTCCTAGTAGCTAGGAAGTTGATAGGCAAAGAGGCATCATCATCTCCCTCAAGGTCCTACCTTCTGCAGAAGCAAGTGGGCAATAAATTCCTTTCTTCTTCGAGTTTTGGTTAAAATTCAAGGAAGCCATAACCAAAACTTATGAAATGCTCAACAAAATAGTTTATTTTATTACTAGAAATATATGTTACTGTTTCATGAACCAAGCTCATGAATTCTTAAAGGGGAAAATTTGGGAATTAGTGGTTTAGAGGGCACTAGGGAAACCTCCAGCAGAAGCATCTGGGTGGTGTCAACACTTGGCACCTGGCTTGGGGCTGTTAAAGCTCACTTCAAGGCTTCAATCTCAATGCAGGCAACCAAAATCCTCTCCTCATACCTGCCCAGCCCTTATTAGTCCAACCTGCTCCAAGAATCCTAGCATTTAATGAGGGCATGTGCTAGATTTGGGTCATGTGAGACATTGCCCAAAGAGGCAAGATATTCATTATGCCAAATCACCCGTTTTAGGCCAAATTAATTCAGCTGTCTTGCTCCCCTGAATCAAACCTATGTTTTTTGGATTTAACTAATTAATGCTTGCTTTAATCCACTATATAAAGGGCAAACCACTCCAGCCCCTAAAGGGGGAGACCAGGCCTCTCTAAAAATTTCTGTCATTGGCTACATTCTGCAAAAATTTAGTCCCTTTTAAGCTTTCTTTAAACTTTCCCAAGCTCTCTTGAGCTCACTCACAACCTTTTTCGGTCTTTGGTCATGTTCAGACGAGGTCGGAAAGGCGGGTTGATCCCCTCGTAGCCGTCCATGCACCCGTTTGGGCCCCCCAGATGAACGTGGAAGATCAAGCAGTCACTGTCGATGCCTCCATCAGGGGTTCCAATGAGGGCACTGCTGCATGCGTCGCAGATGCCTTGGAGCAAGCCCTTCTATTGCCTGAGGACATGGGTGAGCTAAGAAGAATGAGGGATCATAACGTTTTTATGATTTTGAAGAAGGAACTTGCTATGGTAAGGGTTTCAATTGAACGTTCTTTACTACCTATGTTACTTGTTATTGTCATTGTTATTATTACTTCTTATTTGATCATAATTACTTCTGCATGCCATTGACTTATCACACTTTGTATGCAGGCTGTTCAATCTGCGCATAGAGCAGAGAAAATCACGGCCAACTCCTACAAATCACTTAGGGCTGGGGAGGTGAGGCTCGATCACACCCAAAGGATTCTCGAGCTGAAGGACAAAAGTTGCAAGAAGTCACTGCCAACCTGACTAAGGTAGAAAGTGAGAGATTCGGGTTGGAGGCTGAGTTGAAAACCACTGAGAAGCAAGCTGAGGAGCAGAGATTGCAACATAGTCAGGCCGACGAGAATTTTGCTGCAGCCAAAAAGCTGATCGAGGGCCTCAAGCAGGATCTCAAGAAATCTGAAGAGGTTAAACAGGAGGCCATTAATGCTAAAGAGGAGGCCCTTGCTAAGGCACAGAAGGCTGAGGAGATGGTTGACCAGGCTAAGCAAAGTGGCTATGAGGTGCGGGTGGCAGAAACTACTGACACCTTTAAAGCCTAAGTACCAGAGGTTTGTAGGGATTATTGCCTCCAAGTGTGGAAGGAAGCCCTCTCCCAAGCTAGGGTTGATGCTTCCTCTCCTCTATGAAAGGTAGAGAATGCCTACATCCCCCCAGTTATCCGAGTGGCCACTTTTGGTCAAGCCGAGGATGATGCCGGCTCTTCTGCAGCTGGGATACAACTGGAAGAAGCTGCTGCTGACGCCACTGTTCTTAAGCATTCACTTCCAATGTAAGGTGAAGGGGCTCAACCTGAAGATGTACAGCTTCCAGTTGCACCAAAAGAGCTTCCCCCCAACCCTAAGGCCAGCGAAACTTTGGAGATAGTCTTGGCGACCCAGCTTATTGTGCCAAAGGGGGGCCTCAAAGGCAAAGGGGAGGCTGAAGGGTCCTCGGCCTCAACAATAGCTCCTACTAACCCCAAAGGCCACATCCAGTCCAAGCCTTGATGACTCTTGCCCCTGTTGTTTTGTTTTTGTGTTGTTTTTTTGTTTTTTTTTTTTTTTTTTCAGTTAATTAGTTTCAGCTTCTCTCCTTTTTTACTTTCCCTTCATTGTAATTCACCCATTTGGTTGTGAATGTACTGAAAAACCTTTCACTTAATGAGAAGAACTTCCAATTTGAATCACTACTTTGTGTTATATTTGTTGTTAACAGGTCCCTTTATCATTATTCACATAGTATAACAAAATAACAGCTTGAATTCATGGCATGCGTTAATAATTCCATATCGATAACCAAATAAGGATAAAAGAAATATACAAAACTTATATACTTGCAAATGCTTTAAGTGATGCCCACAAGTTTCCACTCAATTCTGGTGATGAATAGGACACTTAAAAGCGAAACATTCGTGTAAAACCAATTCAGTTAAGACCTGCTTCAAAGATTAACTTCATAACAACGCGCAAAAGATGTTAGGATAAGAAGCACTAACCTCTTTGATATGATTCATATTTGAATTTGGGGTAGCTCAAATGTTATACTTAATAATTTGTAACGAATGAAGTTCTATGAAACCCACAGTTTGGGGGACCCTTTATGGTCACGTACATGTTGGGTACTTGCCAAAGTACTTATCTTCGTAGGACATATACATATATTCCGAGGAGTCCACGCAACCCAATCTTTGCTTAACAATTAGTATTAAAATGTTTATCTCCCAAGGTAGAGGATCCGGGGATTCGACGCAACTTTGATCTTATTTAGACCCAAGCAGATCCGACGTAATCTTGTTTTTGTTTAGACCAAGGTAGAGGATCTGGGGATCCGACATAACCCTGTTTTTGTCTAGACCAAGTCAAAGGATCCGGGGATCCGACGTAACTCTGTTTTTGTTTAGACCAAGGTAGAGGATCCAAGGATCCGACGTAACCTTATTTTTGTCTAGACCAAGGCAGAGGATCCGGGGATCCGACGTAACCTTATTTTTGTCTAGACCAAGGCAGAGGATCCGGAGATCCGACGTAACCCTGTTTTTGTTTAGACCAAGGCAGAGGATCCGGGGATTCGATATAACCCTATTTTTGTTTAGACCAAGGCAGAGGATCTGAGGACCCGACGTAACCTTGTTTTTATTTAACAATTTATATTGTAATGTTAAATTTCTCAAGATAGAGGATCCGAAGATCTGGTGTAATCATGGTTTTGTTCAACAATTTATATTGACGTTCTTGAACATAATATTAAATGTGGCATAATAGCAATAGAATTAAAGTGGCAGAAGTGCCCTTTATTAATAATAATATCGTCGCAAATTACTTACATTCTAGGGATGCGGCACAACCTTTTCATCTAAATCTACAAGATAATAGGCCCCTATGCCAGCCATTGAAGTGATGCGGTACGACCCTTCTCATTTTGGTCCCAACTTCCTCCACGCTGGATTCTTGGTATTACCCATGACTTTCCTCAATAATAAATCTCTAGGAGCAAGTGGCCTTAAGTTCACGCGTGAATCGTACCCTTGCTTCAATTTTTGTTGATAATGAGCCAATTGGATCATGGCCATTTCTCTCCGCTCTTCAACTAGATCTAGGCTCCTTTCCAGTAATCTGTCATTACTATCCGGAGTGAAGAAACTTGTTCTCATCATCGGGAACCCAGTTTCTAAAGGGATCCCAGCCTTGGTGCCATAAGTCATCTAGAATGGCATCTCTCCCGTGGATTTGCAGGGCGTGGTACGATACGTCCACAGAACATGAGGTAATTCCTCCACTCATCTACCTTTGGCGTCATCTAGCCTCTTCTTAAGCCCATTGACTATAACTCTATTGACTGCCTCGGCCTGCCCATTTCCTTGTGAATAGGCTGGGGTAGAATACATGTTGGTTATGCTGAGGTCGCAGCAATCGCCTGAAGACTTTACTATCAAATTGCAAATCATTATCCGAGATGAGAATATGAGAAACTCCAAACCGAGTGACAATATTCTTCCACACAAACTTCTTCATATCCATATCCCTAATATTCGCTAAGGGCTTGGCTTCTACCCACTTGGTGAAATAGTCGGTACCCACTGTTAACCACCTCCTTTTTCCAAGCACCTTTGGGAAGGGTCCCACAATGTCCAGACCCCACTGCACAAAAAGCTAGGGACTCGTCAGAGGGTTAAGTACACCACCAGGCCGATGAATGTTTGGTGCAAACCTTTGACATTGATCATACTTCTTCACGTAGTTTTGAGCTTCTCGTTGCATATTGGGCCACCAATATCCTTGTGTTAGAGCTCTATGAGCCAAAGACCTTCCCCCCGTATGACTTCCACAAATTCCTTCGTGTAACTCCTCCAAAAGCAGCTCTGTTGCTTCAGAATGTACACATAACAAGTATGGCCCAAAAAAAGATCGTTTGTATAGTTTATGATCCTTGGACAACCAAAACTGAGGTGCCTTTCTACGCACCTTATCTGCCTCGGTTTTTTCTTCTGGTAGGACATCGTCTTTAAGGAAAGATACGAGGGGGTCCATCCAACTAGGCCCCACCCTGATCTGATGAACCTAGATAATACCTCCAATTATTCCCGCGGGCTCACAAAAGTCTTCAACAAGGATGATCCGAGGTAAACCTTGCGCCGAGGACGTGGCAAGAGTTGCAAGAGAGTCAGCATGTGTATTGTTACTCCTAGGAACATGTGACAAAGTAAAGGATTTGAATTTGGGTTGCAAAAATCTGACTTGAGTTAGGTATTCTTACATCCTCGGATCTCTAGCCTCCACCTTTCCCTCTACTTTGCCTACGACTAATTGCAAGTCTGAGTACATTTGCACAGCTTTTTCGCCCATTTTCTGAACCACATCCATCACTTTTATTAAAGCCTCATACTCGACCTCATTGTTAGTGGCCGAGAATCCCAACCTTAAGAATTTTTCCAGCGTAAGACCCTCTGGGGTCATAATTACCAACCCCACACCGGATCCCCTTTGATTTGCAGCCCCATCAACATAAACAGTCCACACCGGAGGTTCTTTGCACGTAATCATATCAACTGATTTTTCAACAATGTCCAAGCTTTTGGCATTATCTTCTATTGTGGGCTCAGCAAATTCCGCGACTGAATCAGCTAATACTTGACCCTTCACTGATGTGCAAGGCATGTACTTGATGTCAAAAGCGCCCAAAATGATTCCCCACTTAGCAATTCTACTTGTATAGTCCGCACTTCGGAGGACAGCTTTAAGGGGAAGTTGAGTCAGGACTACCACCATATGAAATTGGAAATAATGGGGGAGCTTACGTGTACCATGCACTACGATTAGGATTGCTTTCTCCAATGGTGGATAAAGCACCTCGGCTTCATGTAAGGACTTACTCACATAGTAGACCGACTTCGGTACATTCCCGTCGACCCTTATCAGCACCAAACTAACAGCATGGCACGCTACTGCTATTTATGCAAATAGAACTTCATCAATTTCGGGCCGAGACATGATAGGCGAACATGAAAGATACCTCTTAAGCTGCTGAAAGGCAACGACACATTCCTCTGTCCACTCAAGCCCCTTCCACTTGTTCAACAACTAGAAGAATGGCCTACACCGATCAGCGGACCGTGAGATAAATCTATTGAGGGTAGCAGTCATTCCGATCAATCTTTGCACCTCTTTTAGATTCCGAGGTGGCTGTAGGTCATTAATTGCTTTGACCTGAGTGGGATTGACCTCAATTCCCCTATGTGTCACCATGTAGCCCAAGAATTTACTAGATCCCACTCCAAAGGAACATTTAGATGCATTAAGATGTACTTTATGCTTTCTCAGCGTTTGAAAGGTGTTATCCAGGTCTGGTATATGAGCCAAGATAGTTTTAATCTTGATCACCATATCATTTACGTATACCTCAATTGTTTTTCCCAGTTGGAGTTCAAACATCTGCGTCATCATTCTCTGATAAATAGCCCCAGCATTCTTCAAGCCGAAGGGCATCACCTTATAGTGGTAGTTTCCTATGGAATGACAAAGGCTGTCTTCTCCTGGTCCTCTAGAGCTAAAAGTATTTGGTGGTAACCTTGGAAAGTATCTAGAAAGCTCATCCGAGGATGCCCTACAGTAGCATCCACCAACTGATCTATGCGAGGCATCGGAAACGAATCTTTAGGACAAGCCTTATTCAAGTTTGTAAAATCCACACATACTCTCTACTTTCCATTCTTCTTCTTCACTACCACTGTGTGCGCCAACTACTCTGGGTAGAACACCTCCTTGATAGCACCTGCCTTTTTGAGTTTCAGTATCTCTTCCTTAACGGCGTCGGCGTGCTCTTGGGACGAGTGCCGAGGTGGTTGTCTCCATGGCACTGCTATTGGATTGACATTCAGGTGATGACAAATGAAATTTGGGTCAACCCTTGGAGCGTCGTAAGCGTCCCATGCAAATATATCGATGTTCCGTTTTAAAAACGTAACTAGTTCTTCTTTAGCGTCGTAAGCGTCCCATGCGGCACAATCTTGGAAGGAGTTCCAAAAGACTTTGTGGCACAAACAAAAGATGACATCCTTCGAGATTTTGATCACACGCATCCGTGTGGAGGAGGAGGCTAGAGGACAAGATGCACTCATGACACAAAAGAGTAATGGTAATTCCACCACAAAGGTAAACCTTATTTTAGCTAATAATAATATGCCCAAAAATCATTTTCTTAGAAATGGTCAATTGAAACCTAAAAAAAGAGCATTTAAAATTAATAATAGACCTTAAGGAATGGGAAACCCAAATTAAAAATACAATAAAGACCAAGGACCCCCTTCGCAAGATCAATTTAATAGATACTGTTTTGTTTGTGGCAAGAATGGACATATTGCTCGATTTTGCAAATTTCGAAAATGTAAATCTGTCCCGCAAAATAACGTAACTGAAGAGCCTTTAATTGGTATGATTACAAACATCAATATGATGCAATCTGTTGAAGGGTGGTGAGAAGATTTTTGGTGCTAATAGGCACGTCTGCTATGATAAAAATTGGTTAAAGTTGTACACTCCTTTTGAAGAAGGAAAAACTGTTATGCTTGATGACTCTAGTAAAATCAAGGTTCTTGGGAGTGGTGAGGTTGATTTGAAATTTACTTTTGAACGTGTGCTAACATTTAAAAAATGTACTTTACACTCCGTTCGTAAGGAAGAACATGATATCAAGTTTTTTGCTTAACAAAGCAAGCTTCAAGCAAATTATGAAATCTTATAATTATGTAATTACTATAAAGGAATTATTTGTGGGCAAGGGTTATACTTGTGATGGAATGTTTAAATCGAATGTTGATAACAATAAAGCATATACCAGTTCAGTTTATATGCTTTCTTTTTTTAATTTTTGGAATGCTCGTTTGTGTCATATAAATAGTAGATATGTGGGAATCTTGAGTAGTTTAGGATTAATTCCAAGGCTGTCAAAAGATTTTGAAAAATGTGAAATTTGTAGTCAAGCAAAGATTACAAAAATGTCTCAAAAAAGTGTTGTAAGAAATACCGAATTACTTGAGTTAATTCACTCCGATTTATGTGAATTTAAGGGAAGTTTAACTCGTGGGGGAAATAGATATATTATCACTTTTATTGATGATTTCTTAAAATATATAAGTATTTAGTTGTTGAAAAATAAAAGTGATGCTTTTGAAAAAATTTCAAGATTTTTTAAAAGAACTTAAAACTCAATTCAGTAGAAAAATAAAAAGAATAAGAAATAATAGAGGCCGTGAGTATGAATCAAGTGCATTCAACTCATTTGTTCAGTCTTTGGGAATTATCTATGAAACTACTGCACCATGTTCACCTGTTTCTAATGATGTGGCTAGAAGAAAAAATATAATTCTAATTGAGTTAACAAATGTCATGTTAATTGAATTTGGTGTACCTTTACATTTTTTGGGTGAAGCTATTTTAATTGCATGTCATGTTTTGAAATTGGTATCGCATAAAAAATCACATACCACTGTTAGGATATGTACCCTTAAATCCTATTGTATGATGCTATGTATGACATTATGTATGACTTAATGTTGTGTTTAATAAAGTTATTTATTTTTATCTAAAATAATGGTAACATGAATATTTGGACATTATCATATAGTCCATGAAATGCATAGTATGTGATTTATGTGATTTAGTCACAGAAGATATAAATCACAAGTTCTTTGTAAACTCAGAATTTATAGTTCGTAGTCGGTGATGAAATTGGGCATTTCATCTGCGAAGACTATAACGTATCAACTAAGATGATTTGTCTTGATCATGGAAGTGGTGACTTCTAGTTGATATGTTGATATGTTTTAAGAGTTAAGACATATTGAACTGGACCGCTGTGAGATTTATTATTCTCCTAACGACTGTTAAATGATTAATAAATCTCACGACTTCTATTTGCATGAACTCTTAATCCTGAGAGAATAATGGACTTGATCATGAGATGTAGGTTGCTTTGATATATCAGGAGTGAGATCTAAAGTGACGGTCAAAACCTCAGTATGTTGGGCAACCACATTTAGTGTTGATGGAACATATATTCTCAAGATGGAATTCATAGTCTCTTAATGGAGATACAAAATATTCCCTTGAGATAAGTTTAATGGGTTTGGTTATTCAGAGAGTTAGGGCTAACCACTTTGGTAAGAAATTACTAAAGTATATATTTATGAAATTGGATTTCATAAATATATGATGAATAACTTTAAAGGATTAAACCGGGTACTCAAGGATAAGATGTAGTAATTTACAAAGTGGCAGTCTATATTTATGACTTTGTATTACTACGAATATTTTATGAAGGGGTTGCGTGTAAAATAAAGTCTTGGGATATAATTTATTAATAAGGCCTAGAGTGCAATTATATTTATATAGTGGTATTAAATATAATTAATGGTAACTTTGGACTTGTCAAGAGTTGACGGAAAAGCCCAAGGCCCATTGGAGCTAGTGTCTTATTGGTCTCTTTTGGTCCCATTCCAAGCCACACACTAAAGCCCAATTGGAAAGGCCGAATAGGCCGGCCCAATTAAATAATCAGTTAGTTATAAAGGGAGAAACATACAGAATTTTAAAAACGTGATTTTTCGAAAAGAAAAAGAAAGAGTGTGAGACACACTTTCATTCTCCCTTTGGAAACTGATTGAGAGACCACACATCTTAGGCGTAAAGTGGAATTGGAGTGAAGATTAAAAGTTTTCCCAAGTGCTTCTAATCTTTGTTTTGAAATTCTCCACACCAAGGTACGCTATCTTGTTCTTAAATTCTGAAATTTACAGAGTGCATGTTGTCAATCATGAATGAAATAGATCCTTATTTGTTGCTTCCGCTGTGTGTTTTGTATGAGATACAAAACTAGATTTTTATTCAACAGGTTTTATTCCAACAACCACAACTTTTGTGACGTGGAAAGGACATAAACCAAATTTGGGATATTTAAGAGTATGCGGTTGTCTTACTTATGTAAGGCTTACTGACCCTAAAAAACTTAAATTAGGTATAAGAGCTTCTACCTGTGCTTTTCTTGGTTATGCTATTAATAGTGCATCCTATAGATTTTGTGATCTTGAAAACAAATTAATTTTTGAATCTGGTGTTGCAATTTTTCATGAAGAAAAATTTCCTTTTAAATTGAAAAATAGTGAGGAAGAAAATATTTTGTCACAACCTAGGTTCTTCTACTTCTCATTTCAAAAATCAAGAAAATTTTGAAATGGAACCTAGAAGGAGTAAAAGAGCTAGAGTTGAAAAGAATTTTGGTCCTAATTACTATGTTTTTAACACTAAGAAAAATTCCCAAGATTTAAAAGAGGCTTTAACTTCACCTAATGCTATATTTTGGAAAGAGACTGTAAATGATGAGATTGAATCTCTAATTTCTAATAGAACTTAAAAATTAGTAGATCTTCCACCGTGTTGTAAGGCTATAGATTGTAAATGGGTCATTAGAAAAAAGTTGAAATCGAATGGATCAATAGATAAGTTTAAAGCTAAACTTGATGCAAAAGACTTAAAACAAAAGGCTGATCTTGATTTCTTTGATACTTTTTCTCCGGTAATAAGAATTATATTTATTAGATTGTTAATTGCTATTGCTGTAACTTTTTTATTTGGAAATTCATCAAATGGATGTAAAAATTGCTTTTCTAAATGGGGACCTAGAGGAAGAGATTTATATAGATCAACCCGTAGGCTTTATAGAGTCTGGACAAGAAAGCAAGGTATGTAAGCTAACTAGATTCCTATGTGGCTTAAAATAAGCACCTAAGCAGTGGCATGAAAAGTTTTATTCTTGTATGATTGAGAATGGTTATAAATCAAATGAATGTGATAAATGTATTTATTTTAAATCATGGAATAATTTACATATTGTTAGCTTTTATGTAGATGATATGTTGATTTTTTGCTCAAATATGCATGTTATAAATGAGACAAAAAAATATGCTTAAACCCATTCTGATATTAAAGATTTTGGTGAGACTAATTTTATTTTGGGCATGAAAATTACAACATGTGATGGAATATGTCTTGATCAATCACATTATGTTGAGAAAATATTGAGAAAATATAATTTTCATGATCACAAAAATGTAGCTACTCCTTTTGATTCTAGTGTTCATTTATTTCCTAGGAATAATGATGATGAGATTTTTAATCAAAAGGATTATGCTAGTATTGTTAGTAGTTTGCGTTATGCTACTGATTTTACTAAACCTGACGTTGTATATACAGTAGGAGTGCTTAGCAGATTTATTAGCAAGCCTAGTAGAGATTATTGGCTAGATATTGAGTGAGTCATGAGATATTTAAATGGTATCAAAATCTATGGTTTATTTTATAAAAAATACCCTGCTATGATTGAAACTTTTAATGATAATGATTGGAACACTTTGTTAGGTGATTCTCTCTCTACCACTGGTTATATTTTTACCTTAGGTAGTGGTGTTATTTGTTGGAAATCTAAAAAGTAAACAATAATTGCTAATTCAACAACGAAAGCTAAATTAATAGCATTAGCTTCAGCTAGTGAAAAGGCAAATTGGCTTAAGAGATTTATTATATAAAATTCCACTTTGAGAAAAACCAATTCCACCTATATTAATCCATTGTGATAGCACTGCTGCAATTGGTAAAGTTAAAAACCATTATTACAATGGTAAATCCATACCTATAAAAAGAAAGCACAATACCGTGTAATCTTGCAGATCCATTTACCAAGGCCTTGGCAAAAGATAGGGTAATGATTACATCGAAGGGGTTGGGACTAAAGCCCATAAAATCATGAGCCATGTATAAGGATACCTGATCCAAGGACTAGAGATCTTGAGAATTGGGTTCAATGGGAAAAACGAATCATATGATGGATGTAAGAAATGCACTATTTATTTATTTATTTTTAATTATTTATTTTGTAAATAATTTATTAATTATTCATCTCTATGATGTAAGTGTATTTATCCTGTAATGTAGAGAGGTTGAGTAAGAAACTCTTAATGAAATTTGTTGCTCGTATGAGTGGGGTGTTAGAATTACAAGAGCACCATTGACAAAATTTCACCTATGTGAGTGTGGGGGTAGGGCCACTCTCTATAAGATTTGGACTTAATCTCAAATACACTCATGAAACTGGGATCAGCACATGGCCATAAAGTGCTAGCTATAAAAGCTCATGTCAACACTTGAGTTATTATCTGCAAGCAGTAATGCTTAATTTCCCTAAAATAGTCCTAGTTCAAGTCGAAGACCACTATGACTCTGGAGTTGAGATCGTTGTTTTACTAAGTGAAGGTTCAATATAGAGCACACCTTCACGATGCATAGTGACCCATTTTTGCCAAGTAATCTCTCTTTAACTAAAAAATTTAATATTAAAATGAGTGGAGGACTGTTGGAGCGTCCTAATATTAATTAATTAAAATGAATAAATATTACAATATAAATGTAAAGATGTGGGAGTGAATATGAAAAATGAGGAATTAGTGAAAATATTTAATTCTACATTGAAAATGAGAGAGACTATTTTATTCTTTTTAATTGTAGTGATTAATAGACTATTTTATTTTATTCTTCGTCGTGACACTCGTTGATGTGATAAGAAATCAGGAATCAAAGCTCTCTAAGCCTTTTTCAGAAACCAATAATCCCCTTAGAGCATCCCTAACCAAAATTTTGAGGAGGGAAAAGAGACTCTAACAGGATTCTCTTTCTTTCACTATTTTCTTAATCTACTATGATTTTTTTTTTAGCGTGAGTCTCTTTATTTAGTCTTATTTTCAACGTGAGTCTCTTTATTTATTTAGTCTTATTTTCAATGTGAGTATCTTTTTTATTCTTTTTAGTCCTATCATAATTTTTGTTTTTATATAGATTATCAACATTTAAGTTTGAGTTTAAGTTGAACTTGTTAAAGAAATAGAGTTTCAATCCCTGTTAAGTTTTGATTAAACAAAAATAATTTTTTTTTAAAAAAAAATGATAATGATGAGTTTGAGTTTAAGTTTAAGTTTACGTAGGACTTATTAGAGAGATAGAGTTTCATTCATTGTTAAATTTGAACTAAACAAAAATTATTTAAATAAAATTATAATGATGGGTTTGAGTTTAAATTAGACTTGTTAGAGAAATAGAGTTGTTTTAAAAAAAAGATAATGATGAGTTTGATTTTAAGTTGAACTTGCTAGAAAGATAGAGTTTCACTCATTATTAAATTTGAACTAAACAAAAATAATTTTATTTAAATAAAATGATAATTTTATTTAAATATTGTGCTTACGTGAAAAATTATTAGATAATTGCGGCTAGGTATGTGGCTTTAAATACAAAAATGCCATCATAAATTTGTTTCTATAACTTGAAAACATCTAAAATGTGTTTTTAGTTTCCATAACTCATCACTCAAAAATTAGATAATTGAGTGATGGAAACAATGGTTGAAAACCAAGCTAAACAAAAGAATTTGTGTGGGTCTCGTGTTAATTTGTGCGGGTCTAATGTGTTTTAATAACTCAATTATGAGTTTTAGATCATATCACTCAAAACTCTTCTAAACCAAACAGGGCTGTACTTTTTTAAAAGTAAATTTTTAGAATCACTATATCAGCAGAACACAAATGCTTTAGATATTAATGAACTCAAATTGTAAATAAACTAGTGTAAACTTAACTATCACCATTTGGGTTTAATATGTAAAAAATTTGCAAATTGTGGAGAGATATATGATTCATGGCCAAATAAAATTAATTCTTTTTATCCCAATGTGAAATTTATAGCAAATGGTCATTAAAAAGAGGGTATTTTTACATATAATGTCATTTAATTAGAGATGATATTGGCTCTCAAAAAAAGATCATCAAAGATTATCTCAATTCAAAAATATAAGAACCCGTTTGGTATATGTGTTTAAACACATGTTTTTAGTTTTTAAATATTACACACATTTTCAAACATCTTTTCACTCAAGCATTTAAAAAAAATAAAAATAACGTTACCATAAACAGCCCCTAAAATTCGGGCATAATACTAATATTATTATCATTATAGCTTTGAGCATGACGTGTTTATGAGTATAGCTTACCTTTTATATAATAAAAAGATAAATTTCACTAACGTGTACCTTAAAAGCAAACAATAATATACCATTTTTGGGAAAAAAATTTATCGATAATTGAAAAAAATTTAAGCCTATTTGATGAGTTAATCAAACTTACATTTTTACATTTTAATCAACTTTACACATATTTTCACACTTTCACCTACACAAATTTCAAAAAACTACAAAAATCTCATCTCAAACTACTTTACCAAACCTCCCCCCCCCCCCCCCCTTTCTAACAATTTTTTCAACTCATGATAAAAATTTTCCAAAATTGGATTTAGTAATGTATTTTGTTAACCGGACCACAAAAAGTTTATACATTAGGCATAAAACACTTCAAAGACAGTCAAAAGTTGCACAATAAATAAAAATTAAAATGGACACCAAGTTGCTTAAAAAGTTTATACATCACGCATAAAGACTTCAAAGACAGAGTATAGTTCCTTAAAAAATAAAAAAGACAGCCTAAAGAGTCCCAAGCTGCTTCATGTCCCATACGAGAACTAAATATACAAAAAGATGGGCATATTTCATAAACAATGGGGCAAGTAATTCCAATTTGGCGACAAATATTCACAAATTTGAGATAAATGTCAGTGTCATAAAACAATTGCGTGATGATTACATCTGCACCGGCATCCACCTAAACACCATAACATAAACACAAGAGAACATTTTATTATTAATAAAAATAAATAAATTCATATTTCACTTCTTCTTCTTTTTTTTCTTAAAAATTCTTGAATCAACCATTAATTAATTACAAGAAGTGTGAATGTAGTTGGGTCCCCCTTTTGCAGGGCTCGAGGCAAAACCTCGGCATATGCGTCACCTAGAGAGAGATGGTGAGAGCTAGATCTGCGCTGTATTGTCCCATTAATTCATCAAATCTTCTACAGCCGAATAGATCTCAATTCGGGAATACTGAAAAAAGTAAGATGAGCATGGATGCTAGCGATGATTCATGTGACCAGCAAAATCTAACAGAAACTCACGCAGTTTCTGTTATTTTAAGAGCATTTTGATCAATATTCCTAAATATTTCGAGGTCAATTTGTTAAACAATTTTAAACTTATATTTTTACATTTTAAACAACTTTACATACATTTTTACACATATTTTCACTTAAACAAATTTCAAAAAATACGAAAAATCTATCTCAAACTACTCTACCAAACACCCTTAATATTTACAATTTCAAAATACTATTTTTACAATTTTAACTCCTTATTTTACAATATATTATACGTCAAATATATATATATATATATATGTATATATATTTTTTACAATTTCATTTAAATATTCTCCCTTTAACATATATATATATATATTTTTTATTTTACAACTTCATTCAATTTTTATTATTTTTGATAGAATTTAGACCCCTTAAAACAATCAGTTTAACTTAGTTATTTAGCCAAGTTATTAACTTAGATAAATTATGCAAGTCTAGGTTAATATAAAGAACAATGATATGATGACCCAGAAAAACCAAATCGGTAAAAAACCTGGGGAGGATTTAATCTCGTTATTCTCAAGGTAAACCTAAATCCACTATGAAATAATCGAAATTTGTAAAATAGCGACTTAGATCACTAACATTCTATTGCTACTAACCAGTAGAAAACCTACTGACACGACCACGTGCAAGCTCCGAGACCACAAACTCCTTCTTTCTTAGATTCTCCAGCAAGTACAAGCACTCCTGCTTGGGTATCTTTATACTCTTATGGCAGCAATTGAATGATCATCAAGCTCTTGAAGAAATCTCCTTCTTGATAATCCTAAACTTGTGTGAAGGCAAGCACCTCTCAGATCTCCCAAGAGATTCACACAAACAGCAATATGAGCAACCTTAAAAACGTGGTTAGGGTTTGCCTTTTATACTTAGGGCAAAACACAAAACCCTACACGTTATATGGGCTTGGAGCTGAGTTGAAAATTCTGCAGAAAAAAACAATCTGCACGACTTTTGATTGGTCGAGTCTAATTCTCGATAGATCGAGTCAGACAGAAATGCATAGTAACTTCTGTAGTTAACTCGATTCCAACTTTACATTAAAGACACATACTTTGAGCAGTCTAAACGCGACTTAAACGTTTTGATTATGGTTTGCCAACATTACACATTAGAGTTCTAATACATTAGTTCCTAAGTACTTAGAACCTAACACTTTCTTTAATAGTTAGCAGGCCCCACTTGAATAAAAATAATAATATAAGTTTTACAATTTTTGAGCAATGCGGTTTCAAATTTTATATTGCACTGTTCACCAATACCAAATATTATGACATTTAAAACACTTCGTGAAAGTGGTTTTTTAGAGTTTGGTGTGTCAAATGTCAAATATTTAGCAATTGACATACTTGATGGCAATGCTCTAAGGGAGTTGAGATCTTGTGCAATAACATTGCGCAATAGTTTTAATCTCAACCGTTTATTTAATCCAAAGTACAGAAAATTGACACCTAATAAGGATAGGTTTGCAATCCGCGTGACACCCACATTTTGCCCTTTCTTTACTCTTTTTTCTCTGCCTTTCAGCTACCTAAAAAAAAATCTCTCACACCATTGCTGAATCCTCGTGGCCACAACTAGCAGTATATGCTTGTAGTTGTTGTGTGGTGTTATCTTTGACATTAGTCCAAAAATTATGTTGCTTGGTCATAAACTTATGATGTATGCTAAAAAATCATTATGAAATTTCTCTTCTTCTTTTTTTTTTTTTTTCTAATTTTTTTAGGTATATGTGCTTTTTCTAAATTGGATTGACTATGTAGATGGGTATTTTGCTAGTGGATAGTATATTTTGTTTCTGGTAGTTCATTTTTAAAGATATAAACTGTGGCTCTTATGTTTTTGTGTCAAAAATATTTACATTTTTGGCTACTTGAATTGTTAGAAATCACGCCTAACAAGTTTAGCCCAAATTTTAAATTTTATATATTGAGGCCTTCCAAAATATTCTGGTGATGCTATTTTGGTTCTGATAGGCCAAAAATGTATTAACTCTTTGTGATAGACTAATTGATTAATTATCCAAGTTTATTAATTAATCAAATTAGCATGCAATATACGTGGCAGCACAATCAAATCACCAAATAACTAAATATGCAATGAAAAATAAATTGACATGGTAATTTGTTTACGAATGAGGAAAACCTTTAAGACAAAAACCCCATCGGGTAATTTTAAGGTCACCACTCTCGAGAATTCACTATTATCACAACAAGCAGTTACAAGTAAAGTAATCCTAGTACTTCATACCAACCTACAGTTGAACTCTTACCCCAATACCCAATTAGACTTTTTTTCTGTAGTGACAATCTCTCCTTGTATTGCAAGACTCCTAGTACGTGACTAACCAATAGATGCACGAATCACAATACGCAACTTAATCACCAACTTGAGAAGGATGTTGGCTGCAAAGTTATTTTGTTCATCAAATGATGAAGATCACGAAATTGCTTGGTTGTAGAACCCTACGGTGTACAAACACAACAACTTCTTCAACCTAAAGAAGAACTAGGACAAACTAGGTTTCCAGTTATACTTTTCTTCACACTTGTGGAATTGTGCTCTTGTGCAACTGTGCCACCTGTGGTGACCTTTAAAATAATCCTTATATATGTTTAGGGTTATGAAAAAGAAAGCCTAAACATACATTCACGGATTGGATGGAAAAACAACTCTGAAAAACTAAGTTTTATAAACCTTGATAAATAGCCATCTATTGAGATAGTTGTTGAGCTACGGGTTTCAGCAGCTTTTAAACATTGATAGATACTAGCTGTCGAAATTTAAAATCCAGCACTTTCTAACTTGATTCTTGGATAAACTTGCATGGGACACCACAAAAGATATCATTACTGCTAGGTTTTCACTTTTTTGGATCACTAAATATGCCATCTACAAATTTTTGGGCAAAAATGCCGAAATAGTATTTCGATCAAAATTCTTGGCCAGTAGGACCGCGGGGCATTTTTTATCAAGTTTTAATCGAGTTTTTATTTTTTTCTTTTTTTTTTCAAAAGATTTTTTAATTTGTTTCTAGGACCTCTAAATATAGTTTCTAAAAATTCGGCATTTTTGCATGAACTTCTACGTAGCATATTTATTAATTTGAAAATTCAATTGTTTTTTGAGGCTACAATACGCTTAAATAGTAAAAAGAAAACCCAATATTATTGTAAAACCTAAGGCATCTAGAAAATCTTATAAAACCAGAATTTGACTAAATAACATTAAAAACACTTGAAAATAAAAAAAAAAAAATTAATTTTATAAACATATGCCCTTAGGACACGTGTTTATACTTCACTCCTAAAAGTCTTTAATTGTACATGACACATGTACACGAAAAGAAGCAGTGTGACATGACCAAACTAGAAGGCGAAAGCTATAACCTTTGGTTCGTTGTAGCTGGGGAAGGGAAGAGAAAAGAAAATAGAGAGAAAATTAGCTTCTTTAGAGTATTTACATTACTCACGCAAAAAAAATTCATCTATTTTTTTAAAAGAAAGTAGAAGTTCATTAATTGTGTATTGACAAAATTGACTAATGCAAGGACATGCTCATTATTAATTAACTTTTGTAGAATGATGTAGACTCTAATTTGAAAGATTATAGTCTCTCCAAAAAAAAAATCCAAAAGATGATGGCATTAATTGGAGCTTCACAGAAAGTGTATAGACCCATAATTGTGACAAAATTGACTTCTGAAAGACTTCTATGGCAAGAAAGTGGAGCTCATTAATGATTTTTTTTTTTGACAAAATTGCCATGTAAAAGTACAAGTTCTTTAATTAGCTTTTGTAGAGGAAGTAAACTCTAATTATGTTAATCAGACTATATAAAAATCTAAAAACCACGTCCAAGGAAACATAATATAATTTTTTTTTCCAATTACAGTGAGTGAGAAGTGAGCATTGGAGTCGATGGATTCCTATATACCCTTACTTTTAGAAACAAATGAAGGACCACATTATAAATATTAATCCAAGTGTGTTATTAAGTACAAAAATCAAAGTGTCTAGAATAAATGAATTATAAAAAAAAAGTGCTTTACAATAATTAAAAAAATGGACAATTTATAGTTTATACCTAATAATATCCTTACACAAATTTTTAAAGAGTTAACAAAATATAAAAATGACTATCAACAATATTTAAACTATATTATGAATCTTATTGTATATTTGTAAGTGTATCCATATATATGCATGGGGTTACAAGCTAGTAATAATAATAGATGAAGCAGAGAGAAACTCAAATTAAAATTCCAATTATACACCATGTGTCTTAAATTATTTATTCTTAAATAATTTTACTTTTTAATTTTAGAATAAAATGTGATACCATATCATAAATATTCATCCAAGTGATTTATCAAGTACAAAGAACCTAGAGTAAATGAATTGTAAAAAAGAAAAAAAAAAGTGTTTCACAATAATAAATAAATAAATAACATGGATAATTAACATTTTATACTTAATAATATCCTAAATTTTTTTTAAATAGTTAACAAAATATAAAATTGATTATCAATAGTATTTAAATTATATTATGCATTTTATTATATATTTTTAAGAGTATCTATGGATATGCATGAGTTACAAGCTAGTATAATTAAAAACAGAGAATTTTATACAATCTGCGCTGCATAAATTCCTTCAAATACTATTAGGTGGCATACTAAAAAATTAACAATTGTCCTTACAATTTAATGATTTCCAAACCCAAACAAACTCTTCTCCCACCCTTCTCATTCTCTCTCTCTTTGCCATTTCTACCCTAAGCCACTTCTCTCTCCACCGGTTCCCAATCCCCATCCCGATCGCATTGGCACCACCATACCTGATCTTCAGTGCCCAAAACTCAAAACCAAACACACCCAAACCCAAAGATTTACACAAGAACCATACCCAAAATATATTTTTTCCAAATCCAAACCCCAAACCATCAAAAAATTATGGAACAAATAGTAAATAACATCCGATTGACATAAAATTTAACATGTGTTTTAAGAACATAAAGAACGTACAATTCAACGGTTAGAGCCTGTTTGGTAGGTAAGTTTAAACACTAAAAAATATAGGCCAAAAAAAATTGTTTTTGGTAAGAGTGTTTAATTAACAGTGTTTGAGTCATAGTTTTCAAATTATGGTGTTTAAACATTGTATTTTGAGAACACCTTATGGATAGTTTTCAGTTTTAAGTAACAATGTTGAATGACATTGTTGTAAATATATTAAAATTCATGGGACCCACTTATGTGAACAACATTGTTACTTAAAGTTGTTGACAAAGGCACACTTGCAAATAGGTTCCCGCGTGAGCACGACGTAAACTGAGTGTACAGTTGTCAGAAATGTGTCGATGGGGGTTATTACTTAAAAACTAGGGTTCCTGCCATTAGGTTAATCTCTTGTCTCTCCAAGACAAACAAAGGCATAGACAAGGACTTTCTCATTGTTTCAAGGGAGTGGCACAATGGACTCCATTGTCCTATCAAGGATGGAACTCCAGGTGGGATCGCTTAGGGACACTTAAAAAATCTATGTTAGCTTCGAAAATTTAGGGGTCCAACAAATAAATGGAAAAATCTTTTGTAGAATAAAAAAATCAGTACAATTTTATTCGGCAATGCCCCTAGGTCCTCTTCGCCAAGAATCTTGACCGGAAAACAAATTCAACGATTTTGCACGATACTTGTAGATAACTTATTTAGGAGTCCAGGAAATAAACGTAAAAATGTTTTGTAAGAAAAAATAGCTAGGTTAAAATTTGTTTAGAAATGTCCATAAGACATACTTGCTAAGAATTTGGACCAAAATACAATGTTGGTGTTTTTGCACAAAAACTTGTGGATAGCACATATAGTGATGAGAGAAACAAATGGAAAAATCTTAAAAAAAAAAAAAAAAACTCGGGTAAATTTTATTCAAAAATGCTCCTAGGTTCTACTAGTCTAGAATTTTGACCAGAATACAATGTCGGCGTTTTTACACCTAAATTTGTAGATAGCATATCTAGAGGTCCAATAAACAAATGGAAAAATCTTTTGGAAGAATAAAAAATATTAGTCCAATTTTGTTCGAAAATGCCCCTAGGTCCTCTTGGCCAAGAATCTTGACCAGGAAATAAATTCAACTTTTTTGCACGATAACTTGTTGATATCATATTTAGAGGTCTAGGAAACAAACATAAAAATGTCTTGAAAGGAAAAAAAAAAAAAAAAAAACCAGGTGAAAATTTATTTGGAAATGCCCATAAGACGTACTCACTAAGAATTTGGACTGGATTACAATCTCATCGTTTTTGCACGAAAACTTGTAGATAGCATATATAGTGGTCAGGGAAACAAATGGAAAAATCTTTTGTAAAAAAAAAAAAAAAAACTCGAGTAAATTTTATTCGAAAATGACGCTAGGTTCTACTGGTCATGAATTTTGACCAGAATACAATGTCGGCATTTTTGCACCAAACTTGTAGATAGCATATTTAGAGGTTAAAAAAAAAAAAAAAAGAGGAAGGATATGCCATTCACAGACCAACATGAGGGATGGCAGCAATTGCAATTAAAGAGGGCGTTATGTTGATTTCAATCCAAAGGAATGGGTCTAAAATTATTAGAAAAAGAATGTCTTTGTATCATTCCTTTTTTCCCCTCTTTCTCCTATTTCTCAATGAGAGTTTTTTTATTGGATGGTTAGAAGTCAGTGCTTGGTGTCTAGAACTTGAGTAATCCTCCATAAGTAAAAGGAGGTAAGGGTGTAATTTTAAAATTATGAGCTCAATATCTATGTTGTAAGGACTGAGAAAAATCTTCTATTGAAAAAATACATTGTTAATTTTTTTTTTTTAAATTCTCAAAAAAAAAAAAAGGGTTGGTTTAATTTTTGTTAAATTGTTGTATGCATGTTAAAGAATAATTTGCTATCTCTACGATAGAGTCTACTATTACTACAAACTAGTCGCAGACTCATGCAATGTATAGAAATAAATAAATAATTTATAATTGTAATATAATATATTATTTGTTTTCTAAAAAAAAATTTCTCTAAAATTTTTTGAAGATAATTTGTTCTCCTTAAAAATTAAGCAATAGCTATTCGATCCAATTAGGTCTACTTCATTCCAATCAGATCTATTTCAGTCCACTTTGATCTAATTTGGTCCACTCGGCCAATTTCGGTCCCTTTTGGACTAATTGGCCTTAAATTGAATCTTTTGTAAGTTGTCTTTTCAAGTTTAGCTCAAAATTTCTTCTTTTTTTCTTAATTTTTTGGTTGGAAAGTATGGAATTTTATTATAATTGAGCTAAACTCTTTAGTTTTGAGTTAAAAAATACAATCAAAATGGACATTAAAAATTACCAATATGAGCCATTAAAATGCAATAAAAATGATAAATATTCAAAATTTTTATTCGGTGCACTTTGACCCACTTAATTTTTGGGGTGAAAAGTATAGGATTTTATCATATTTGAGCTAAACTCTTTAGTTTTGAGTTAAAAAATACAGTCAAAATAGACTATAGAAATTAGAATTATAAGCCCTAAATATGCAATAAAAATGAAAAATACTCAAAGTATTATATAGTTCACTTTGGTCCATTCAATTCACTTTGGTTCTATTTAGTCCACTTTGTCCTATTTAGTAGGCATTGTTCCTATTCAATCCACTACACTCCTATTTATTCCTATTAGGTACATTATCATCTTGTTGTATGCAATAATACATATACTTTTTGTATTTATACATATTAGATGCTAAGAAAAATAGGGAAAATTAACTAACTCACTGCTGAAACTAACAAAACTAACTGCTTAAAAAAAAAAAAAAAAACATGCTAAACACTTGACAAATAACTATTACTAACAGCTAAGCTACATGTAGTTAAAAAAATAAATAAATAAATAAATAAAATGAAAGAATAAAAATAAAAAACAAAGAGAAGTAAACATCACTCGTTTACTGCTGTTTCTTCTTCATTTTAAAAGGATTTTGCTTTTTTTAATCTTCCCTTTTAAATACAATATGTTCTTTTTATTATTATTATTATTATTGTTATTATGATTATTATTATGATAAAACCCTCCACTATCGCTAAGCCGCTACTGGACCAATGTGGTAAACAAATGACAATCCACAATTATCATAATTTTAGTATCCTCCAATATCCACTGTTTTAAAAACCGGACCGGACCGGCCGGTTTGACTGGTATAACTGGAAATACTGATCCAGTCCGATCCGGTCAAAAACCTCAAAATCGGTCAAAAACTAAAAAAAACCGGTAAAAAATCGAAAATTTTGAAAAAACCGGTTTGATGCCCGGTTCAATTTTTAAAACCATGCCAATATCTCATTATGCTTGTACCATAAAAAATAAAAAATTATGAAGGAGAATTCACCTTTCCAGAGAGGTTCTATACATTTTGCCGCCATTACTTGATTGATTGAAATGTATTGTCCCATTAATTTATTAAATCTTCTACAGCCAAATAGATCTGAATTCGGGAATATTGAAAAAGCGAGATGAGCATGGATGCTAGAGATGATTCATGTGACCAGCAAAATCTAATTGAAACACACGCAGTCAGGGAGCTGTTCAAAGCAAACGATGATGTTTTGTATCCAGTTTCTGTAATTCTAAAAGGGATTGAGATCCCGTGCAATAACAGTGTGCAATAGTTTTAATCCCAATCGTTTATTTAATCCAATGCATAGAAAATTGACACCTAATAAGGATAGGTCAGCAATTCGCGTGACACCCACGTTTTGCCCTTTCTTTGCTCTTTTTTCTCTGCCTTTCAACTACTCAATCAAAAAAAAGAAAAAAAAAAAAAAGACTCTCTCACACCATTGCTGAATCTCCATGGCTACAGCTAGTAACCACCGCGTCCCACATGCCCTCTACCGGTGGTAGTCTCTTTCGGCCGTTGGAGGTGCTATTGCTTGTGCCACCACCACTGGTGGCGGCTGAGTCCTCCTCTCTTTCTCATCATTGTCTTTTCTCTTTTATTTAACTTTTTGTTTCTTTTTTTATTTGCCCTCCAAAAATGACTGAATCTCTTAGGGCTTGTTTGGTTAAAAAAAAAATAGTCACTCATCACTCAATTTTTATCATCCATCACTCATAATTCATTGCTCAAACTCTATTTTTTCACTCGCTCAAACTCTATTTTTTCACTCACTCAAACTAAAACTGGTTTGGTTCCATATATTGGTATCTATAACTCAAAATTTTGCATAAAATGGTGGCACCCATTTACTGTGTTGGGTCAAAACAGGTAGTTGCCTACCCGCGTTCCCCTTCTCTTTCTTCCTTCTCTTTCAATAATTTCTTCATTTCAAGCCTCTTTCATTTCTTCAGTTCTTATTTCTTTTCTTCCATTTTTGTAAGGATTTTCTAAAACAAAACTCAAACTCACAATCAAAACAAAGAAATCTACCAACAATGTCTAAAACCCAAAAGAAACCTTCATTTTTAGAAACACCAAACCCAAAAGCCATGGCCCCAAATCTGGGAACACCAAACCCAAATCAAATCCAATTTTGAAACAAACCCCAAAACCCAACCCAAAAATCTTTTATCGCTAGTGCCACCACCACTGGTGGTTTCCTTTTTTAGTATAAAACTTGATGATTTGCTTGGTTTGAAAAATTGGGTCTTTTGGGTATAGTCAAATGTGTTTGATTAGGTATATGTCTGTAGTTGTTGTGTGGTGTTGTCTTTGACATTAATCTAGAAATTATGTTTGCTTGGTCATGAACTCATGATGTATGCTAAAAAATCATTATGAAATTTCTCCTTTTTTTTTCCTAATATTTTTTAGGTATCTGTTCATTTTCTAAATTTGGATCGACTATGCAGATAGGTATTTTGCTAGTGGATAGTATAATTTGTTTCTTGTAGTTCATTATAAAGATATAAACTTTGGCTCTTATGTTTTCTTGTGGAAAATATTTGCATTTTTTGTTGCTTGAATTGTTACCAATCACGCCTAACAAGTTTAGCCCAAATTTTAAAGTTTATATATTGAGGCCTTCCAAAATATTCTGGGGATGCTATTTTGGTTCAAAAGAATGTTTGAAATTTTGGTGATGCTATATTTATTTTAATAAAAAATTGGCAAATATTTCTAGATGAACTTGAATTCTTACTCAAAAAAACGTGCGTCAGGAGGAATAGTCTTATCACTAAGCGGTGTTGTCTTGTAACTCTAGTGCCTTGCCACTTGCATTTTTTGAATAAAAATATATTATAAAAAATAAAAAATAAAAAGAAGCCTTATAGGTTACAGAATTTCCATTTGCGTTTTTTGGAAAAAAAATATTAAAAAAACAGAAAGATGCCATATGGGTTAGTGAGTGTCTTTGCCACTTGCCTTTTTTGAAAGTAATTAAAAAAAAAAAAAAAAATGACACACGTCTTATAACTCTTGTCTTGTCTAAGACTCTTGAGTTGTCTCCTACTCAGCTACTTCTCTTTAGATTTATGCTCTCACCTCTCAACCTCAGAACTCAGTTGCTCATTAGCTTGACCAAAGGTAAGGAGATAAGACTTTCTTTTTGAAATTTGAAATGAGAAATGCCCACTGATGCCTGACCAAAGGAGGAGATAAAATCAAGATAAAAATAAAGAAACATAAAGAAAATCTCCAAAATAAAACGTGTTTATTTTTGTGCAAAATCTCTTTGATATTTGTATCTTGGACTTAAATATGGTATGTACAAGTTTGCGAGCAAAAATGCCGACATTTAATTTCAGACAAAATTCTTGGCTGGTTGCATTTTCGTCCAAAATTAAACCAAGTTTTGTTTCCCCTCAAAATCTCTTTTCTTTTTTTATATTTGTTCGCAAAATATTTTGTGTACAAGTTTCGGTGAAAAATCGCTGTTATGTTATTTTAGGCAAAATTCTTGTACCACAGGAGCCGAGTACATTTTCGTCCAAAATTAAAACAAGCTAGTAATATATAAATATATATATATATATATATATATATATAATATGCAAAATATCTTTCCTAACTAGATCCGAGACATCTAAATATGCTATGTACAAGTTTTCGAGCAAAAACTATGATATTTTATTTCAGACAAAATTCTTGGCCAGTACAGGCTAGTGGCGTTTTCGTTCAATATTGAACCGAGTTTTTTTTCTTCAAAATCTCTTTATTATTTGTATTGGGGACTTCTAAATATGCTATGTAAAAGTTTTCCAGCAAAAAGAGTCAAAATTTTATTTGGGGCAAAATTCTTGCTGTTAGCATTTTCCTCCAAACTTAAACCAAGTTTTGTTTTTTTTTTCCCCACAAAATCTCTTTGCTATTTGTGTCAAGGACTCCTAAATATGCAATGTACAAGTTTTTGAGCAAAGATGCCAACATTTACTTGTATTGGGAAAATTGACTCCTTATTAGTTGTTAATTTTCTATGCATTGGATTAAATAAATAGTTGGGATTAAAACAATTACATACCGTGTAATACCCTAGGCATTATACGGGATCTCAATCCCCTTAGAATAACAAAAACTGGATACAAAACGTCCTCGTTCACTTCGAGCAGCTCCCTGACTGTGTGTGTTTCAGTTAGATTTAGCTAGTCACATGAATCATCTCTGGCAACTGGATGATCTCTTTAGGTTTTGTTGAGGTACAAATTTCCAGGCCCTAATCTTGTTAGCCCACTCACTAGAAAGTACTCACACAAGCCCATAATCTATTTTGAGCCCACATAAATATTTCATACATATTACCCAAATATTCTCCATATTATTGTCTAACTTGGGCTCCCACAAATATTCTCTATATTAGCCCCATAAATTACCTTAGGCCCTCTCACAAATATTACCCATTATATCCTACATATTATCTAACTTGGGTTTTCCCAAAAATAATTATCACATTACTACCAAAATTGGCCCAAAAAATTGTACCATCTCCACAAAAAAGGCTCAAACTCATTTAACTTGTTGGCAAAACCCAAAAAGCTCAATAAAACTCTCTTATAAAGCCCGTTGCATCATAGCACTTATAAAGCCAGTTGCTACACGGCACCTCTAAAAGCCTGGTGCTAAATTGGCTCTATTAGAGCATTACCTTCAACTCTTCTATAAATATGCTATTTTAACACACCAAAAATGCTATTTTATTATTTTAACCATTTTCCACTTCTTATACTTTTCAACTCTATACATTAAAATAATATATACAAATATTAAAATAACATTAATTATTTCCATCTCTTTCTCACTCTTGCTCTCTATCGGCTTCTCTAAAATAAAACTCTAAAGCTGTCTCTTCTATCTCCTTTTCACTAATCTCTCTCTCTCTCTCTCTCTCTCTCTCTCTCTCTCTCTTTGAAACTCACCAGTCACCACCACCAAATAAAAAAAAAAACTGATCACCACCATCACCTCAAACCCACTATCCACTTCCATCAACAACCAATCACAAATCACAATATGTATAATACTCTCCGGTGACCATTATGGGAGGAAAAAAAAATATTAAATCATGTCTGAAACTCACCACCACCGGAGGAAAAAAATTTAGCTGATCTCTTCCATGTTGGTCTCCACTAGTTGATCTCCTCCTATAGCAACGGTCGATCTCAATAAGAGAAGAAAGAGGCGATGGGTTTGGCTTTATGGGTTTGGCCAGTGATTGAGTTCGGTAGATTTTGTGGTTAAAGATGGTGCTTGTTGGTTTTCATCGGTGATTTTATTTGTTGTAATCGGTGGTGATTGGCGGAGGTGTTGTTGAAGGTGGGTCTTTGATTGTTGTTGCTATAGAGGTGCATTAGAGAGAAAAAGAACACAGGCGAGAGAGATAAGAGAAGACATAGAAGAGAGAAAGAGAGTACAGAGGAGAGAAATGAATAAAAATAATAATAAAATTTTTAAGCATATATGTCCGTACTGTCTCAAACTTTGAATGTCATGTAACTCAGTGCTAGATTTTTTGATATCTAAAACATCTGATGATGGTGAGTTTTTGGTGTTTGGTATTTGGCGTTTGGCATACCTGATGGTAAGATGAAACATATAATTATGATAAAACTTTCAAAATATTACACATAAAATCATTAGAAATTGTGCGCGCCAAAAAAATCAATGATTAATGGACTCGCAGTCTATTTGTATTGTGAGTTTTTAAGTTTCCTACAATGATTAATGGACTCACAATCTATTTATATTGTGAGTTTTTAAATTTCTTACCATGAATGGTCCTATGCTCAGTGACCAAAACCCTCCTCTCACGATGTCACTTTCCTTTTTTGATCTGATCGATTCTTTTTACCAGTTCTCACTCTCTCTCTCTCTCTCCCCAAAATTACCAACCCCTATTCCTCATTCTTTCCTCCTATTCATAGCTTGAGATGAGCGGGGAATCATAATCTTATTGATACTAAAAACTTTCATGTGTATCACACAGAATAGCAACTACTTTTTTAAGAAAACAGAAGTGAGAAGACTGTAACCCATACGGCATTTTTTTTTAGCCCATATGACACATGTCAACTTCTATTTTAATTCAAGATTTTTTTGGTAAGAAAGTTATGATATTTATAACCAGAAAATAAATATTATATAGAGACTAAATAATTGTATGCCTTTAGGGCATATATCACAAACTTTCAAAAAATAAATATTATATAGATTATCCATAAATCCCAATTATTAGTTACACATAAGCTACATACACTAGTACAAATTTTTTTCACAACATACCTATCAAGTGCCACATTAGCAGATATGCGTACATCCAGCCCACATGGGGGTAATGTTCAAAATACATGTCAGACAAGACAATAATAATAATAATACATAACGGCCCGTTAAGGAGAAAAGCGAAGATTATATTGCATAACAAAATATTCATATTTTAAAGTTTTGTTAGGAAGTAAATTAAAACACCTCCTAACTTCACGGTCTCCAAATAGTGTCTTAAAAAGGCTCAGTTGGTCAATTGAGTTGGCCAAGGCTATACAAGCATTCCACTCTTCCTCATCAAGCTCGGAAGATCTTAAATACAACTCTTCGGGTGCTAGTGACGGTGGAGTGCGGTTAAAAACCGTACAAACCATGTTTGGCGAAATCATTTTTTTCCTTCGAAAAATTTTGGCGTCCGGAACTATCTGCAAAAATATAACCGAAATTATTATTTTGAATACAAATGGGACAGCATCTTCCGCCGAACAGACTACCACTCTCACTTTAGCGCCTCTCTCTTTAAATCATTCTGACAAATAAATAATCTCCTCGTCAACCAAACCACAAAACAAGAACAGCAAGGAACGGCATGAATTCATACGTAAGTTTAAGTTCTGTATTTGCTCTCAACTAGGCATGAACATGAATACAAAGCAAAAGACATGGAAACAAAAGAAAAAAAAAAAGCAACAAACATATCAAGAAAAGAAACAGACAAATATGAAAAAGTAGCGTTAACAGAAGAAAATATGACCAACCCTCACTAGTTGATCCCAGGCGAAGTCATCAATATTGATTTCTCCAGTAGTAAAATTAATCTTTTTGGAAGGTACATAGGGCTTTAAACGGACCCAGGATTCCCAGAGGGCTCGAAGTCTGCTCCATGTGAACTTTATATCAAAACAGTTAAGGTCAGTTCCAAACTGACGATTCACATTTGCTGCGACGGTGATAAGTCTATCCCCTTCGATATCTGTAGAGCAGCTTTCCCAATTGACATTCATGGAGGCAGTCATCAAAAAGAACTCTATCGCACCATCTATTTCAAGTAATCGTTCCATGGTTGTCTCCTTTTATAGGGGCACTTAAACTGGACCAAAAAGAAAATCCTTAAAAGAGAAATCCTTAAAGAGAAACACTTGCTAGAACCTGGAGCTGTGAATATCAATATGAAAGACCCAGCATAGCTGTTTGTATATTACCTGGTTCTATCAACTTCAAGCTGAGAAATGGGGAGGGGCTTGTAGTCACTGCTGAACAATTTATGTGAACCTTGAACAATTAATAAAAAACGTGTGAACTGCGAAGAAGCAAAAGATAAATATCTGTTTCGGAGGAAGATAAATATCACCTCTAATCACCCGCTGATTGTATTGTTTATAAACAATCGCCTCTGGTCAATTAATAAATAGTGGATGGTGTTGGGAAATTTAGACCCCGATTGATAGAATTAACAAGTTTTAAACCCAAGTTGTTAATTAGATTTATTATGCATAAAACTTGTTAAAACAACAAATATCAATATCATGTCAAAACTAAGTGCAGCGGAAAAATAAATAAGACAAGATATGATGACCCAGGAAAACCAATGAAACCAACCAGTTTCACAGTAAAAAACCTGGGGGGAAACCTTCCCGAAAAGCAATTCACTATAGTAAAGAAAAGTTTCAGATCTAGTACAAAACCTTTGTCACTAGACTCTACAATCCCCGTAGATGAACTCACAGCAGAAACCTTCTACTGCTTCAGAACCTCTGAACTCTTCAATATATGAACGCCACCCTTTGATGCACGAATCCCAATACGTGACTAACTCCTTTGCACGAATCCTAGTACGTGACTCACTCACCAACTTGAGGAAAAAGAATGTTGGCTGCAAAGTTCTTCACTTCAGACACACGATGAAGATTAAGAAGCACTTGGTTACAAAACCCTAAGGCGTAAAGACGCAGTAGCTTCTTTCAAAGAGAATTAGGCTTCGGTCACCTTTTGCATGTGTTCCCCTTGTATTCTCATATGTGACGGCCTCAAAAAGATGCTTTATATATGCCTAGGGTTGTGAGAAAAGAAACCCTACACAAATACAAAAGCCTGGCCCAAAAATCAGATCTGGAAATCTCAATTCCCGTAACCTCGATAGATACCTCGATCGATCGGGCAGCTGTCGAGCCTCATTAAATCTCGATAGATACCTCGATAGATAGCTCGATAGATAGCTATCTGTCCGCAGGTGTCCAGCAGCTATCCGCCAGGTGTCCACCAGGTGTCCAGCTTTGGTACACACTTTTTCTTCACTTGTTTCTTGGTCCAATCTTCATGGTTTTAATACTAAACTTGAACAACATGTTCTTTAAAGTATTAAACACATCCTAGATCTATCCAAATACAAGTAAAGTGCGTTTTGTCAAAGGATTAGCCAACTACATAAAATAGCGACATATGTTAACAAACTTGAACTACATATGTCCTAACAGATGGTATTGTATTACAGCGCAGATCTTGTTCTCACCGGCTCTCTCTGGGTGACGCACATGCCGAGCTTCCCCCTCAGCAATAACTTTCACCTAAGGGTCGTGTCACTATCCATATGTTAGTATAAGGTTCTGCCTCTATAGGGCTAGGACAGGCCTTGGGTCAGTCACATGACTCTGATACCAGCCAAAATGTACGTTTAGGCTTTTTCGGTATCTGGTCCAATATTGGGTTTTATATGCAAAAGATTATGATAGTTTCTCAAACCAAAAACAAATCTAAAGGATGATGGCATTAACCGGAGCATTTTGGAAAATTTCATTAATTGAGTTTTTGATAAAAGTGCCCGGTAAAAGTTAGAGTTCATTAATTACTAATTAGCTTTTGGAGTGGACGTAGACTCTAGTTATTTAACACAATCTTAATAAAAATCCAAACAGGTTGAGTGAGAAGTGAGCATTGGATTTAATGGATTCCTATACAACCTTCTTTCTCTTTTTAGTTTTTCTGTTTTACTAGTACTTTTTTTTTTTTTTACAGCGCGGATCTGTATGTTAGTACAGGATTCTGCCTCTATAGGACAAGCGGAGTCAATCCGAGTAATAAAAGTTAAAGATTTTTATTTAATTTCATTTTGAATAAGAGTTGAGCTCAAGCTCATCACGGTACTAGATTACAATTACCTGGGAGGCATGGACATGGAAAAATTGCCAACGTACTAGTGTTTGACGCTTATCCCACAAGGACACAAGCATGTCAAGTACGCAAACTGTTATATTTTGGTGGTAAATGGTGCTTATTTAAACTCTTTTTATGGGTGTCTAAATTATTTGAATTTTTTTGTTCGTCATTTAGACAATATTTTATTGTTTTTAATTAATTTTAGATGTATTTCTAAACTTTTTATTGTTGTTACATAATTTTTAAATCCAAAATAAATATAACTTATTTGAAATGTCGTATCATTGAAATATGTATGGTGTCCGTATTCCATGCTACATAGACAATTACTTGTTCAAGTTTGGTTCATTTTTTTGTTGAATACAATCAAGCTTGTTCACAAGAAGCTACTTGGTTAACTTTTTTTTTTTATATATGTAATAAACACACCGACTGAAATTTTTTAACCCATCACAAATCTATGCAAATAATTAATGACTAAATCATAAATGAAATTACATTATTTGAGATAATTAGATAATATGATTTTGATTATGAACTTATGAAAATTAGATTTTCCAATCGGCTTGTTAAAAATTATATATGAACGTTCACCTAAGTGTCACTGATGTAGCGTGACCACTATCTAGTAGTCTACACACTAAGAGCATTCACAGCAGTGGAGCTAAAATTTTAGCAATTTAGCTCCACAAAAAGTTACTTTATCTATTTTACCTACTTACTTTACAAAACATGCTACAACAGTGGATTTATTTTAGCTTTCAACATAATAAAATAATATAAACATCACAATAAAATAATATATTTACTACAATAAAATAATATATCCAACTACTACAAAAAAATATTCATAACTCCAATTACAACCACCTCTACCATCAGCCACTACCACAACCACCACCACCACAACCACCACCACTACCACCATCAGTCCACCAACCCCTAACAACCCACCACTCTCGCCCTAGAGCACCGCCTCACTGACGGTATCTCTATCAATTTCAATGCCCAATTCCTCGATGACAACCAAACCATCGTCTTCGTCTCCGAGCGAACCAGTTCGCCCCGTTTTTATCTTACCCGACCCGGATTTTCCTCTCCCAAATCTCTTCCTTTCGTGCCTTCTAGTCTTTTCCACGACTGTCCTGCCGTGAACAAAAACCGAATCTATTTCATCCCCGCTCACGAAGATCCCGACCGGCTCTTTAAGAGCTGGTTCGCTCTCTATTCGACCCGGATCGATCAACTGGACCTTACTCGTTTGACTTCGTTAGGTTTTGTTAACTGTGTCACTGTTTGCGAACGAGGTGGCTGGCCCACCTGGTTCGGTGACTCAGTCATCTACTTTCACCGCCAAGCTGAAGATGGTTGGTGGAGCATTTTTCGAGTTGATATCCCGAAAAATCTCAAACTTTTCGGCCCTCCAAACACTGCCACTCGAGTCACCCCTCCGGGGCTCCACTGCTTCACCCCGGCAGCGATTCCATCAATGGTGAAGAGACTGTGAGAGAGAGAGAGAGATAAAGGCGTGAGAGAGAGAATCAGAAAATCAGCTTATATTATTTTAATCAGAAAGTTGAATAAAAAATTAATTTTTTTTTATAGCTTTGAGCTACAGTGCTCATGTATTTATACATGAGCACTATAGTAATTAAGCTAAAAATTTTAACTATACCTCCACTGCTGCAGAAAGGTTTTGATATTTTAGTGGAGCTAAAATAGCTATATAGCTATTTAGCTCTACTACTGCAAGTGCTCTAAATACTAATGCCCCAAACTCAACAGTTGCTTCCACGACGTGAGGTTTGCGTAAATAAAATAAAAGGAATAATAAAAAGAATAGGCTTACAAGATATATATATATATATATAAATTCTTTTTTTTTTTTGAAGATATATATATATATATATATATTAAAGATTTAGCCCACGTGTGCCTTAAGGCATATAATAATTAATAATTTTTAAAAATATTTTCTCTAAAATTAAAAAAGTATTGATAGTTTTTTCAATTCTCGAAAAAATATTTTTAAAAATTAATGGTTTAATGTGTACCTTTATATTAATTCAATCTACAGTAATCAAAGGACACGAAATAGTATCTAAAGGTAGAATATGATATCAAATACAATAATCAAGCCACAGTTTGTCATTTGCTTTTATAAAATAGATAGAAAATTACGTGAAACGATGCCAACTAAAAAAAAAAAAAGAGAAAGATATTCACGTGAAAGCCTAGAAACAAAACAGATTGATGTCTTGAAATTTTATGATTTTTTTGGCCCTGAAATTTTCTACAATAGGTATTATTGATCTTTTAATGATTATGGTTAGTCTTTAATGGAATGATGTATGTTGAGCCATTTTTGTATTGGGTATTAGTAGTAATGGAGAATGTTAACCAGCACCGCCAACCATCACCAGGCGGTGTTGGTTAAGTGCAGAAAAGACAAAAAAAAAAAGTGTTAGAAAAGTCAAAAAATTCTGAATAGTACTACAAAACGGAAAAAATGACATGAATTCCAAAAAAAAAAAAAAAAAAAAAAAAAAAACAACAACAACAAAAATTGTGTCAGCAAAAAAGTAAAAAAATTTTGTGGTTAATGAGCATTAACACAACCCATTAGTAATTTATCTCCTGATTTTATTACTTGTGTTCATTTCTTATGCACTCATTTGTTTGATAAAATGCATCAATGATTGTTAGCTTTGCACATTTCTTTTATTTGATTTTGGATCATTGGCCTAGTTTGGTTGCTTAGTTCTAACACACATTTTAACATTTTAAACAACATTACACATATTTCAAATATTATTTTTTAAAACCAAAGTAATATTGTTATTTGAAGAAAGTTTAAATTTACCTAAACTTTAAGTAGTATTTTCTTTGGATCTTGAACTAGTATTTTCATTAAAACTTGTGAATACCTATATTGAGAATATTTTCAGTGAATGAATATTTTAGTTTCAAAATTTTTATATTTATTTTCTAATTGCATCGTATCTATTTTTGTAAAATTCTTGCATTTATTTTTGCCTGGAAGTAGAAAATATGTGATTGTAAATCTTTAGGTCCACTTCCTTAAAAAATAAAAATAAATAGGACACAGTCCCAAAATGCTTCATGTCCTGTACAAGAGCTGAATATACAAAATACATGCACAGACAATGTCCAAAATACATGAGTTTGAGCCCACAATGCGCAATAAGAAGTCTGGGCCCACAATAGGCAATATGATACATATGTGTCTAGTTTAGGACAATAATAATACATAACTGACCCGCAAAGGGACAATATTTATAAAACACATACACAGTAACATTGTCCATACAAACTTTGATATCTTTTTCACAGCATCGCCCCCAAGTGACCAGAAACAGTCTTTACGTTGCTTATCTTGAAAAAGCCTTATACAAAATAAAGTAAGGTTTAGAAAGGTTTCAGTCTGTTAACCTTTTCAAGCGAAAGCATTGAAGTTCTTATCTCTTTTTCTTCAATTTTGTACAAGTTTAAGGATGAACTACCTTCTTCAAACCTTCTCTTTTTCTTTAAGTCTTTGAAATCTTGCGCATTAGATCGAGTAAAGATGGCATGAACTTCACTGGCGAGAAACAATTTTTTCGATTTAAATATAAACGCATCTGGTACTACCTACATAAAAATAACCCAAATCATAATTTTTTTTGAAAGCGACATAAATCATAATTTTATAACTAGCCATTTTAACTAAAAAAATTAAATATTAACATACCAACTTTTGGACAGCACGGGCACTCTAATAGTGCTGTAAATGAGCCAAATTTTGTCGAGTAGTGAATGTTAAGCTCAATTTGACAACAAAAATAAAATGTTCAAACTTGACTTGAGCTTGATATGAGATTACAAATAATGTTCAAACTTGATTCGACAACAAAAATAAAATGTTCAAATTTGACTTGAACTTGATATGAGCTTACAAATAATGTTCAAGCTTGAGCTTCTTACTTGTCAAGCTCATATCAATTTTGTTACCAATATGTCATATTAATAAAATTATTATTAATAACAATAGTAAAATTATTATTTTTTCATTAATAACAATATGTCACTTAAAAAAAAAAAGGGCATAACACTTCTCTACACAAATTATACAATTTTTTATTGAAAATTTTGAATTTATTTCAATTATACTATTTTTTTTAATCTACTACAAAAAAAATATATATATGGTTTTTGAATTTCTCAAAAAAAAAAAAAAGAAGTGTGAACAGGAAAGGGCATGAAGCACACGCGGTAGTGGTGAGAATGGATATTGGTAACATAGTGAATGGTATTGTTTTACAGCACGGATCTAGTTCTCACCAGCTCTCTCCAGGTGACGCACGTGTCGAGGTTTTGCCTCAAGCCCTGCAAACGAGAGACCCAACACGAGAGAGAGAGAGAGAGAGAGAGAGAGAGAGAGAGAGAGAGAGAGAGGCATCTAAAAGGAAACACTACTAACTTTCACATTCCTCTCAAGAAAGAAAGTTGAGGCAACCATGGAACAATTAGTGGAAAGAGATGGTGCAATTGAGTTCTTCTTGGAGGCTGCCTCTATGAATCTTGATTGGAAAGGCAGCTCCATTGACATCGAGAGGAATAAACTTGAAACAAATGCAGATGAGGTCAACCGAAAATTTGGTACTACGCTTGATCCTTTCGATGTAAGTTGACATGGGCAAAAATTCGGGCCCTGTGGGAAACCTGGGTAACGGCAAAACATTATGCCCGTCGCGGCAAGGCTAACTTTTCTACTGGGACAATCGATATTGATGACTTCGCATGGGATCAGAAATTGAAATCCTTAGAGATTTATAATCAATTTTGTTTGTCCATTTTTAAAGACTCTGAAATTCGGGAGACTTTTGATTATCTTCCTAAGAAATTTTTGAGGCATAAATATGTTATTATGAAATATAATGAACAAGTTTACCAAAAAAAAAAAAATATAATGAACAACACTGTGCCCATTAGCGAGCCAGCTATGTATAATTATTGTCCTGGGTACTGTATATGTAAGGGACTGTAGACTGTTCCTTATAAGTTTTTTTGTGGCTTATGTATAAACTTTTTATTATATATATAACATTCCCCTTTTATTATAGTTAAAAATTCCCGAAGAGCATATTTGGAAAGGGGCGGGCTCCCCTCCCGTTATAACATCTCCAGTTCTCTCATGTTTTTACACCGATGAAAAACACGTGGCAAGCAACAAATCCTAAGGTTAGAAAAATCACACGTCAAATACCACTTTTTTCTCTCAATTTTTTGTCTTTCCTTCTTCTTCGCATCTTTCCCCAACATCCCACCCTAAACGGACCTCACCTACTTGAGCATTAGATGTGTCCAGATTGGCAGATCGGAACTTGATGGCAATGGGTTTGAACTAAAACTGTGGGTTTCACAGCTAAGATTGGCATAGCAAAACAAGAAACCATGGATGTTTGGATTGACACGGTGGGTTTCATGGCTATGCCGCTATGAACATCGAGGCTCGTTTTGGTGGAGGCGTGTGAAATTGAGGTCCTCCGGCGAGCTTGGGGAGGTGAGACATCGGGTTTGATATGGATTTCTGGTCGTGGGAGTTCCGATGGGTTGTGGGTTTGGCATGAGACTTTTTTTTTTTTTTGGTAAGCGCATGAGACTTCTGAATATGCTTTGACAGCTGTGAAAGAATCAGCCATGGAAGCTTTGATAGCTTCCTCTCATTCTTCAATGCTTTGAAAGCAACCATGATGTTCTTCTCTAATCTTTTATTCCTTTTTTTTTTTTTTCATTTATCCAATTAATTGGCTTTTCTTTTCACATTCAAATCACAATTTAATAAAACCCAAATCAAAGACCCAATTCATTGTTCTGTTCTCATCAAAAAAAAAAAAAAAATCATTGTTCTGTTCTCCAACAAAAGTTGTTCCATCAAGCTTTGAAGCTCTTGAAAGAGTTCTTGAACTTCCTAGATATGGGTCTGGTGTGGCTGATCATTTTGAGATAGTGGAAACCATCAAAATATGATTTTGAAAGATCATTTTTCGTAACAGTTGATTGAAGCAAACCCATAAAAAATTTATTGAAAACTAAAAAGAGTTAAAAGGGGGAGAAAATTATGTGGCTTATTTATAACCGTAGGATTTGTTGCTTGTCACGTGTCTTTCATTGGTGTAAAAAAATGAGAAAACTGGAGATATCATAACGGGAGGGGAGCCGGCCCCATTTGGAAAAACCTTATTCAAATTCAACCATCAAATGTACATTCTCAAAAAAAAAAAAAAAAAACATAAAAAATCTAATGAGAAATTAATCTGCTTTGGCAGGAAGTAGATGTTCATTAATTTAAATCAAGACACCTCAAACATCTTTCTCAAAAAAAAAAAAAAAAGACAGCTCAAACATTAGGGGAAAAATCTAATTCTAATTCCATTAATTTAAATCAAGACACCTCAAACATCGTTCTCAAAAATAAAAATAAAAAGAGACAGCTGAAACATTACAGGGCAAAATCTAATTCTAATTTTGAAATGTTGAAATGTATTGAGAGATCTCAAATGTTACGGTAAAATCCAAACGAACTCATAAAATCTAGAGATCTCAAAGGTTCTATCCAAACATACCCATAAAATCAAGAGATCTCAAAAGTTACGGTAAAATCTAAATTTTGATACATATGAAACATGCGCCACCTTATGCTCGAGTCTGCAGTCTGACACATTGGGAGTGATTTTTTCTTTTTTGGAAAGTAGGGATTTTTTCAAATTACATAAATATCTCTACCCTTTTGTCATGTCAATATTCATTAGTTTATTTTTTCTTTTCTTTTCTAAATACCTACCAGTGCAAGACCCGCCACCAATGCAAGATTCTCCACCACACTCTCAAACATGTCATGCTCAAAGCTGTAGTGATAATAATAATAGTATTATGCCCGAGTTTTATATTTTGACTTGAGATAATCTTTGATGATCTTTTTTTTAAGAGACAATATCATCTTTAATTAAATGACAATATATGTAAAAACACCCTTTTTTTTTAATGGCCATTTGTTTTAAATTTCACATTGGGATAAAAAGAATTAATTAATTATTTGGCTACGAATTAATCTAATGAGGAGAATTTCTGTCATGTCCACTTTTTTTCATATATCTTTGATCTCTACAATTTACAATTTTTCTACATATTAAACCCAAATGGTGATAGTTTACACTTGCGGCTTGTTTGGATGTTTAAAAATGGAGGGGGAGTAGAGTAGAGGAAGAAAGAGTAATTTAATACCCTTGTTTGGAAGTTTTTTAAGGAAGGAGGGGGAGAGATTTGGAGGGGTTTGGAGGGGTTTCAACTCCCTCTAACCCCTCATTTTTAATTCCCCCAAATTGGAGAGATTTGGAGGGAGAGTGGAGGATAAAAATACTTGACCAAATAAATTACCAAATTTGCCCTTACTATATTAACAAAATTACAAATGAAAAGACTAATTACTCCCCTCCCCCTTACTTAATTTTAAAAACATCCAAATAAAGTGGAGGATAATCATTCCTCTCTACTCTCCTTCCCACTACTCTCCTCCCCTCTACTCTCCTCCCTCTCTAAACTTCCAAACAGGCCATTAAGTCACAGGACTCAATCTTTTATAGGTGTCTCGGTGTGATTAGTCTTAGCTGTTAAACAATGTGATTAGTCTTGGGTATTGTAACTATTTCAAATGCGTGCTTGCGCTTTAAGCCCGGCCTCTAAGAGGCTTGTGCACTTGACTCTTTCACCAACATTGGTCCCTACATGACAATGAGAAACATGCACAGTCGCATCTCTTATTTTGATGGCTATGTGAGAAGCAACATAATGTTAATGGAGGGAATAATCCCATAGGAGTGAGACTAGTAGCGAATGAAACTAGAAGGTAGCTACCTACCATTGACAATGAAGTTGTATGCATGGTTTTAAAAATCAGCACGGTGAAAGAACTGAAAAATGAGCTAATTACCAGTTTTATAGTCGGATCGAAATTTGACTAATGGTCAAACCGTTGACGTCATAAATAATTTAATTATTATTTATTTAAATTGTATAAATAATTAATAATTTTTTAATATACTAAAACTAACAAACCAATAGTAATAAATATGTTTCCTTTAAAAAAAAAATACAAGTATATAAGTATATAACATCTTTTTAAAGAATTTAACATAATAACATTACAAAACAATCATTCTTAACATTACAAAATAATCATTATTATGAAACAATCTTTTTAAAATTATGGTTGCATGAAAAACTGGTTTAATAATACATAATCATGTTCGGATCATGTATGGATTGCATAGGACAATGTTTGTTTAGATAAATTTGTAGAAGTTAACAATAATTACAACTTCTTGCTATAGTTTCTTTTATATAAATTTTCATTCATTTTGAAAGCACATTTCAAAAATATATTACCAAAAAAGTAAAAAAGTTTGAGTAGAAGAAACATACTCATGTTTTGAATGAAAAAAATTAAGGTCGAGCGATAGCATAATGCAATAATAGATAATGGTTTGTAGGTGCCATTCCTAGTAGAGAGAGATCAAAAATTTGCTTACCAATAATCGCTAATTTAGAACGTGAGACCAAATAGGTGATGATAAATTGTGATGTTGGTGGAGGATGATTGATCCTCACTAGACTCAGAAGGAGAAACATTGAGAAGTGTAAAGTGAAGAAATGAGAAAGAGAGATTTTTTGTGATTGGTAGATAGTGCGGAGTTTCAAACTACAGATATGTGGCACTGCAATAGATACCATTATTGTTCAGCTTTTAGCTTTTTGCATCACTAAATATGCCATCTACAAGTTTTTGGGAAAAAATGCCGAAATAGTATTTCGATCAAAATTCTTGGCCAATAGGACCACGGGGCATTTTTGATCAAGTTTAAATCAAGGTTTTATTTTTATTTTTTGCAAAAGATTTTTCCATTTGTTTCTGGGACCTCTAAATATAGTTTCTATAAGTTTTCGTGCAAAAATTTCGACAATGTATTCCGGTTAAAACTTTTGGCCAGTAAGACTAGGGAGCATTTTTGAACAAAATTTTACCTTCTTTTTTTTTTTCTCACAAAAGATTTTTATATTTGTTTCCTGAGCCTCTGAATATGCAATATACAAGTTTTCTTGTAAAAAAACCGACATTTTATTCCGGTCAAAATTCTTGCAAGTAGGACCTAGAGGTATTTTAAAACAAAATTTAACCAAGTTTTTTTTTTTTTTTTTTTTTTTCAATTGTTTTCTGGACCTCTAAATACACTATCTACATGTTTTCAAACAAAAAAGCCGATATTATATTCCGGTCAAAATTCTTGTCAAGTAGGACCGAGGGGCATTTTTGAACAAAATTCAACCAAGTTTTTTTTTTTTTTTTTTTTTTTTTTTTTTTTTTTTTTTGTAAATGATTTTTCCATTTGTTTCTTGGTCCACTATATATGCTATCTACATGTTTTCATGCAAAAACACCAAAATTGTATTCCGGTCAAAATTCTTGTCAAATAGGACCTAGGGGCATTTTTGAACAAAATTTAATTGAGTTTTTTTTTTTTCAAAAGATTTTTCGATTTGCTTCTCAGACAACTATATATGCGATCTACAAGTCCTTGTGCAAGAACGCTGACATTGTATTCTGGTCAAAATTCTTGGCCAGTTGAACCTAGAGGAATCTTCAAACAAAAATTCGATCGAGTTTTTTTTTTTTTTTTTTTTTTTTTTTTTTGGCAAAAATTTTGCCATTTGTTACATAGACCTCTATATATGTTATCTACAAGTTTTTGTGCAAAAACGCCAACATTGTTTTCCGGTCAAAATTCTTGAATAGTAGGACCTATGGCCATTTTCGAACAAAATTTAATTGAGTTTTTTTTTTCTTTTTTTTTTTTTCTTGCAAGTGATTTTTCCATTTGTTTCTTGGACCACTATATATGCTATCTACAAGTTTTTGTGCAAAAAACGCTGAAATTGTATTCCGGTCAAATTTCTTGGCCAGTAGGACCTATAGGTGTTTTCGAACAAGATTTAATTGAGTTTTTTCGTTTCTTTTATTTTTTATTTTTTTTCTTTTCTTGCAAAAGATTTTTCCATTTTTTTCCTAGAGCTCTTAAATATGTCATCTACAAGTTTTTGAGCAAAAACGCCAATATTGTATTCCGGTCAAAATTCTTGGCAAGTAAACCTATTCTTACAATTCACCTATTCTTTTTTATTAGTTATTCCTTTTATTTTATTTATGCAAACCTCATGTGGTAAAAGGAACTCTTGAGTTTGGGGCATTAGTATTTAGTATTACTTTTGTTGAGATTTTCTAGGGTGTCAACCTTCTTTGGGAACTTAACACACCCTGGACTGAAATAGATTATATAAAAGCAACCAAATCTATGCAGTCATGAACAGTCCGGTCGTATCTTGGACATCTCAGAAAATCTTTTGACGAAGGACCAAACAATCACATTCGCGTTGCAATTTTTCATCTAGCTTGTCATGTTGAGAGACAGGCGAGAGGTTGACTAAAAAATAAATAATAAAGAAGTTTATTGAGAGGAGAGTATCATGTATTTGAGAGAGGAGAGCATATATATTTTATAGAAAAAAATAAATCAGATTTCAAAATTTTAAAAAAAAAATGTTAATGTGTAAAATACTAAAATTATAGAGATGTCAACTAAAAGTCAGAGATTTCAGTTTAATATATAATAATAATAATAGTAGTAAAACAATTTAAATTGAATTAAATTTACTAATAATATTTTTTTGTTTAAAACTAAGTTTCACCCAGATGTTGTTGCCACATGGGAGAGGGGAAAAAATGAATAAAAATAAGGATGAATAAAAAAGCTATAGGATGAGGTAGAGATTTAAAAAAAAAAAAAAAAAAAAAAAGTAAAAATGGTTGAAATGGTATTTAAGTAAAAGTAGATAATATTTGTTGTTTTCTACGCTCCTGACAGTGACAAGCATCAGTAAAATGGTGTTGTTTTTCTTCATTTTCGAATTAAAGAGGGCTATTTTAGGGTGCGTTCATTTGGAGAGAAAATAGGGAGGATGGAAAACTGAGGGAGGAAAATAGGCATTTTTCGTTGTTCGTTTGGAAAGAAAAGAAAGGGATGATGGAAAACCGAGAGAAAAATTTTTCTCCCAGGCCCACAAAAATTTTCCTCCCAAATTGGGAGGAAAATGATGGGGAGAAAATGGGATGGGGGCATTTACTAAAATGCCCCCATCCCACCTGATGTTGAAGGTTTTTTTTTTTTTTTTTTTTTTCCAAACGTTACTGAAGGTTCAGTAACGTTGAACCTTCTTTTTTTTTTCTTTTTTCTTTTTTTCATTTCAACGTTACTGAACGTTGAACCTTTTTTTTTTTTTTTTTTTTCATTTCAATGTTACTATTAACAAGGGTATAATAGTCAATTTATATCCTCTCACTTTTCCATCCCTCCAATCGGACACACAAGAGGGAAAATTAAATATTTTCTATCCTCCCACAATTTTCCATCCTCTCACTTTTCTTCTCTTCCAACCGAACAGACCTTTAGTGAAATCATGGGGGTTATGCAGATGGGAGCTTGTAACTTCTTGTTTTTTTTTTTACACGGCCCATGTACTTTGCCCACAGCCAACTGGACGAACCGCTTTGAACAGCTAAACTAACTAATTTTTTTCTTTTTAATTGGAAAAGGAACTAAACTAACTAAACTCAGTTTGTTTTAGTTACATTTTGCTGGTCACGTTAGTTATAGTATTTGGCTTCGATACCCGTCTCACTTTTTCAGTATTGTCCAACTCCCATTTACTCGCCTGAAAAAGATTTGACACACCTGCCTCCATTCTTTAATTGAAATGATAGAATGGAGCACAATTTATTTTCAAATTGGTTTTATTCAATGTGTCTTGTCAATGTGGCATAAAATTACGTTAAAATACTGATATTTGATTGGAGTAGGGAAAAGCTCGATGTAATGTTAGATGGTTAGCTTGTACAGTGTAAGAGGCGCAATGTAATTATGTTGTTTATAACCCTAAATGTACTGTTTATGTCTCTAGAATAGTGCTAGAGGCCTGAAAATGCAAATCCAAACGCTCACTATATATATAGATCTACCACGAAGAAGCCAGTGACCTTTAATCATATTAAGAGTCCATTTGGATAGAACTTATTGCTGAAAACTGAAAACACTGTAGAAAAATAATTTTTAAATGTGTGAATAGTACTGCGGAACCCATTTTTAATAAAAAATTACTAAAAAAATACGTGAACAGTGCACACACAGTGACCGTATAGTGCACCCACTGCGAGTTTTGTCCCCCCGCAATAGAAATGAAAAAAAAAAAAAAAAAAAAAAAAAAAAAAAAAAGAGAAAGCACAGACGTAGCAATAATCCGAATCTAAATGCATTCTAAATATATAGATTTACATTGCCCTTATCAACACAGTCACATCAAATTTTCTAAAATACTCAGTAAAAATGCAAACAGTTTTGCCAATGCCATCTTCTAAGGTGAGCTAAGCTATAATTGAGTTCTCTTTGCCTAAGCAGGCAAAGAATTTGTCAACTTCTTCTTCAACATTCTCCGCCTACCAGTTGGAAGTCTCATTACGTTTCTCAAACCATAAATAATGCTCGGCTACTTGGGAAACATTCACGACAGCATTATAAATTTGAGTCCATCGTTTGGGTTGTACATGCGCTTCGTACTGATACACTGCCCACCCAATGACCAATGAAGTGAAAGAAGCTCCATACCTGGTGATGAATGATCGGGAGGTGAAACTGTAATACCCCGATTTGATTTTATGATCATCACCATCATCGTCATTATTAAAATAGAGTTGAGGTACTTTATGTGTGTGCATAGTAAGATCGGAATAAACAATTTTGTGGTGTTACAAAATAGGTGAAAGATTAAAGTTTTAGTGCATACAATTTAGTGCGGTAGTTTAAATAAATAAATAAAATAGGAAGATGTTTATGGGCCTCTTGGAGACTAAAGTGATAAGTTTAATTGGGTTTTAAATTACAGCCCACTACCCCATTAAGCCCACATCTTTGATGTGTTGAATTTAAGGTAGAGGAAAAGATAATTATGGTTTTGAGAAGAGATGTTTCATCACTAAGGAGGCTAGAAAGTGTATTTTCCCTTGGAGTTAATGGAAGAGGTAACCAATTATTCCAGATATGATTTTTCATCTATTAGAAACAAAGAATTTAAAAGAGTTATGATTTGATCTTAGGAACATTATTGATGTTTAGATTTTTCAAAAGGGATTTTTCTCATAGAATTGCTGTTTACACAACTAAATCTTGGATTGCCCACTGCCTAGTATGTGGGTCCTTAAACAAATTCATGGAATTCAATCCCTAATATAAAAGCATGGCTACAAAATTTTGGATTGTGGTTAATATATATATATATATATCTATATTATGGGATGGCTTTAAGGTTAGGATGGCTTTAAGCCTTTAACATTGTTTCATTGGGATATAAATATACATATATGTTATGGCATTCAAGGATCTATGGCTACGGCATGTCTTCCTTCGGATATATACTTATATATTATATAATAAATCATTGACTTTGCCATCATTTTCATTGCCATTGGGAGATATATTGCCAACTGTTTCATCGGGGTTATGCTATTAAACCATTGAGATTATATATTAAAGTTGGAATTGGCTTTTGTGGGAGTATGGTTCTCACGTTGTTCTCTATGGGTCCCTAGAATAGGTAAATATTTTCCATCAGGTCTTCTATTGGATTTGTATATGTAGGGCCTTTTAGTTTTGCCACTTTTTTATTTTTTTATTTTTATATTATATATGTTAGGATGAATTAATGTTTTTTGTGGGGTTTTATATTAAATCCTAGGTCAATGATATTTTGGCCACTGCCTTCCTCATGGCAATATGAGTTTAGATTAATGCAGGGGAATATTATTGGTTAGAGAAGCTTTAATATAGTATTAATAGTATAAATAGTTCAGCAAAGTTTAATCCTAGTGAGTCTATTTGTATAGTTCTATAAGCTTTAAATTTTGTAAAGGATATTAAGTATATTTTCATGATTGATTATAGATCCTCTTTAAGAGTGTTTTGAGGCTCTTTGGAGGTTGTTTTGGCTAGATTTTCAGAGTGATTCAAGCACTGTAAGTAATTATGTATAATATGCACAAGTTTTATCCTTTAGGTTCTTAGAAGTTAAAATTTTTCAAAAGTTATATTTTTAAACTTATGTTTTGAAAGTTTATCAAAAAGCATTTTTACACTATTGAAAGAGAAATTTCGACTTTTTAATAATGTTTTAAAGAGAAACTTTGGATTTTAAATAAATTTTTGAACATCTAAATCTCATTTAAAAGATGATTTCTAAACTAAACTATTTTCCATAAATAATTGAGTTTCAATGTAAGTTCTCTAAAAAGGTTCCTGTTCATTAAATTGGTTAAAATCAAGTGATTTCAAAGTCATATTCCTAATCTCCAAATGGAATTTAAAATGTTTCTTTTAGCAAATTAAATTTTCAGATTTACTCAATAATTGTAATATATTTATATAAACTCCTCAGTTTCTATTCGTTCCACAAGAGAGTCAAGCATCCTTTATTTATGTTCTATTCGATATTGTGATCTTTGATATGCCTCTGTATTTGGAATAATGGTTAACATCAAGTAAATTATTATATTTTGTATAAACTTTTCTTTTGTGATATATGACTCAAAATAAGTGTTTTTAGAATTAATCAGATATATCAAATATATGTGTAAATCTGCTCACAGGATTGTATGTGTGAACATGTGTTGATTCCTCACCAGCAGAGATTAGATGTTAGTATCCGCTCACAGGATTGTATGTGAGAATATGTGATGTGTATATGTGACTCTGTGCTCTGATAAATAATAAGTATGTGATTTCAAATGATTTTTAAGACGTGATTACATATGTATTAAGTGATTCAATATATGTTTTGTGGGATAATTATTTTTTATATCATTGAATGAGTTTGTGAAAAATCAAAATACTCGTGCTTTGCTTGACTCTATTCCGTTGTATATTCTGTATAATTACTTACTAGATATGTGGCTTACCCCCATCAATTACTATTTTCAAATTAAAATGTAGTTGAGAATATAGAACCTTGGATCGCTTTGTAAGGTGCTAGTTAGAGCGTGGAAGTTGTAGGTGACTTCAGTATTACTTGAAGACTCATAGAATTTTTGTTACCTTTGTTTTGTAATTCACGTTTATATAATGGAGATTATTTCTAATTGTGGAGTTTTGAAAAGATTATTAGTTATTTTTTTTTATTTGCCGCTTAGACTTCACAGTCTTTTGGAAATTATTACGATTTATGGATTTTAGTTATTGTAAGAGATTTTATCAGTAGCATTGTTTATTTGGAGTTTTATTAATCTATGTTTAATTAAATTATGTTTATCGAGCTAGGTAAAGTTAGCAAGTTAGTCATGCATCTAAATTCATGTTCCATGGATTTGGGTCGTGACAGAAACCCCTATCCATAGCTTCTGTAATCACTCTATTAAGCAAGTTTCATCTCAAAGACGGGGATCTTGAGGAGAAAGTTGTTGATTTTGGTAGGGATAAGGTGTATAGAGAAGCTAGTTCTTTCATCACTTTCTTTGCGTGTGTATAATGCATTACTTCTTTTACAACTTTTGATTTTCGTTCTTTCCTTTTTTTATTCCGTGTAAGTGATTTTTTAATGTAAAAAAATTTGTAGCTTACATTCCATTATATTATATCGTAGACTAAACAAATTTGTAATTTTTTTTTTTGGGGGTTAACTGGAAGATTCATAAAACTAAAGCCAATGGCTAAACTGGTGTCCGCAAGTCTACAAAATATCTCCTTAGCGGAGTCAGACAAAACAAAAGAGGAAATTACATCAGATGGGGCTCTATCCCATATTACAAAATCTTCTTGCATTTTGGTACCAATCTTAGCCAATGCATTTGCTACTCTATTGACTTCACGAAAAGCATGCTGCACTTTGCAATGTAGGGAAAAGCACCGTACATAAAAAAATAAATTATAAAGTTTTCATCTTTTAATACTTTCAAAAGAAGAAAAAGAAATAAAATTTGTGGAAATTTGAAATTGTGACTTTGTTTTTGTACTAGATAGTGATAAAATAACTATTTTTCTCCTATATCTGGTTTATTGTTAGGATTTGAAGCTGCTTAAGAAATCAATTGTGATGAGTGATGAGTTGTGAGTCTGAGAGGTGAGAATAGAAGTCTAAAGCCAAACACAATTTCTAAATTTTAACAAATCAGCCCAAAAAATAGTAAGAGAAGAAAACAAAAGAAAACTTCGAATAAGACTATACTTGTTTGTGGAGCACTAAGCCTAAACCAAAAAAAAAAAAGTTTAATATATTTAATTAATATTGGGTTGTCCAATATGATAATAGTTGTTAAATACATTCTAGCAAGAAGGAAGAGAGATAGATATTGAATGATAAACTATCACGTGTCAACAATCAATGAATTAAATTATAAATTACACTGCAAGAGTCTTGCATTGCTGATTGTAGAATTACCAATGAAATCATATATATATATATATATATATATATATATATATTAAAGGGGAAGGCCAACTGGGGTTATATAATTACAAAGATAAAGGCCGATTAAGGTCATCTGGTTACAAATGTAAAGACCGACTGGGGTAATACAAATGTAAGAGGTTGCCATATGATTACAAGTACTAAGTTGTAAAGGGGAGGGAAAGTGGAGCTTTCAATTGGGACTCCAATTGGACATGCAATTGGAATTCTAATTGGACCTGCTTCAGAATGGAGTCTTGGCTGCCTTTTATAGCTGGAGGAAGCCTCGAATTCTTCTGAAGATTGCTGAATTTCAGGAAGGTGAAAATACTTTTCACTTGGGGGGTGAAAACCTTTTTTACCGAAAGTAAATAGTGTTTCTGGAATGTAGTGCTGAGGACTGTTCATGAATAGTAACCGTTACTGTTCATGAATAGTGACTTGTTATTTGTTTTTGTTAAGAACATGACAGATAGGGTCATTATAGGAAATCCATTTCTGTGCCTATTGTATCCCTTCACAATGGATAGTGAAGGCCTCACTGCCCATCCATTTAGCCAGTCAGTCAAGTTTGAGTTTCTTAGGAGCCCAAAACCTAGAGACATTCACAGCCTCTAGGAAGTTTCTATCTCCAAGATCCTAAATTTGATTAGTGCCAAGACCTAGCATCTTAAGTACTTGCAAGATGAATTGCAATACAAGAAAGTTGAGGAACAACTAACTCGTAAAAACATCTAGAATAATATCAGGAAGTTTGAAGAAAAACTTAAGCCAGAAGTCTGCTCTGATCTACCTACAGCTTTTTGGCATAGAAAGAGACACAAGGTAGCTCTCCCATATGTTAAAGGTTTTGACGAAAAGGACATTCCTACTAAAGCCTGACCTATCCAAATGAACCAAGAACTCATGGATATTTGTAGAGCAAAAATAAAGGATCTCCTTAAAAAAGGAATCATCAAGAAGTCTAGATCACCATGGTCTTGCCCAGCATTTTATGTCCAAAAGAATGCTGAAATAGAAAGAGTTGTCCCTAGATTAGTCATCAACTACAAGCCCCTTAACAAAGTCTTAGAATGGGTAAGGTACCTAATCCCCAACAAAAAAGACTTAGTTAATAGGCTTAGTAGAGTAATGGTTAATTTTCAATAAGTTTGACATGAAGAGTGTTTTTTGACGGATACAAATCAGAGAGTTTGATAGGTATAAGACAGCCTTCACCACACCTTTTGGACCTTACGAGTGGAACGTGTTGCCCTTTGGTCTCAAGAATGCACCTTCTGAATTCTAAAATATCATGCTTGAGATTTTCAATCCATTCTCCAATCATGCAATTGTGTACATTGATGATGTACTCATTTTTTTTCAAAATCTGTAGAACAACATTGAAAACACCTAAGAGCATTTCTTCATACTATCAAGCTCAATGGTCTTGTTATTTTAGCCCCAAAAATCAACTTTTCCAAACTAAAGTTCGATTCTTAGGTTTTGACATTCATCATGGAGTCATCAAACCAATAGACAAGGCTATCCAGTTTGCTAATAAGTTTCTAGATCAAATCCTAGATAAAACCCAGCTCTTGCAGTTTCTAGGTTCTCTCAATTACATTTTTTATTTCTATCAAAACCTTATGCAAAAATGCAAACCCTTGTTTGATAGACTTCACATAAATCCACCCCCTTAGACTCCAGATCATACAGCAGTCGTCCAGGAAATAAAAAAAAAAAATGTCAAAACACTTCCTTGCCTAGGAATTCCCTCAGACAATTCCTTCATGATTGTTCAGAGAAATGCTTCTAACATAGGTTATGGTGGCATTCTCCTCCAGCATGTCAGTTCCAAATCCCCAGAATAGTTAGTCTATTCCATTCAGGAATCTGGACTCCCACTCAGCTCAATTACAGTACTATTAAGAAAGAAATATTATGTATAGTACTCTGCATTTCAAAATTTCGAAGTGATCTTTTGAACCAAAAGTTTTTAATAAGGATGACTTGTAAATCTGCAAAACATGTTTTAGAAAAAGATGTTCAAAACATCGCATCCAAACAGATTTTTGCGTGATGGCAAGCCATCCTTTCAATTTTTGACTTTGATTAAGAATTCATTGAAGGAAGCTAGAACAACATTCCTGATTTCCTAACCTGTGAATTTTTGCAGAGTCACATCTAAGATGTCCGAGAAAAAGGGCATAGTACCCCAACCCCCAAAATTGCCTAAACATCAAACTCTTGGTGGTACCAGTCAGGTAAAGAACCCTGACAAAATTGCACCAGTCACCCCCAACCAATTAGTACCCTTTTCCCCTAGTTAGGCAAAGAACCCTGGCCAGTATATACCAGCCTATCCATCAACCATTGCCATCCGATGTTTGGTTTCCACGATCCCAAAACCAAATTACGAGAGGCCACCTTATGGTCAATCTAGTTATAGTTCAGCCTTAGCCTCCCCAACACCTAAGCCCATCACCCCATATACTGTTGAAGAGCCTTTTGGCCCTATACAGTTCCAAAAGCCTTCTTTCTGCCCATCTAGAAAAGGAAGATCTTCTTATGTTAAGAAATCTTTCATCCAGCATATCTCTTATATTGAACCCCATTTTGTTCATATAAAAGATCCTTTAGCCCTTGCTATGGAGGTTTTGCAGTAAGAATGGCATTTCTTGCTGAAACACCCAGAGAAAAACATCAAGTTCTATAAGAGTATCCTCATCCAAGAAAAGTCTGCTTGAATAGAAAACATTATGAATAGAGGGAACCCTTCAAAAGTCCTCTATCACAAATTTATCATTACAGGATTTGTCAGTTGCAAAGAATGGGGCCTGCACCCCTCCTTGCTCAAGACCTCAAAGATTTCAAGTCTCTCACAGGCTCAGAACTCCATTACAGTTATTATGACTACATGGACGCCTTTGAGAAAGTTCTCTTTTATCAAAACAAGAACTATGACCATTCATGGTTTTTGATGTTTAACAAAAAATTCTCTAGTCCAATCCCTTCATGGTTCCTCAAGTGGTGGAAAATGTTTGGATCAATTCCACAGATTTTTCCAGAACCTTTACTGGATGCCTTAAGGCACTTTGATTCCAAATTCCCAGGCTTAAGTCATGGTGCTTAGTTTCCAGCAATTCTGCATATGACAGTCATGTACAGAATCCATTGGATCAGCATGTGGAATTATACAATTAATGTCAATTTATTAAATAGGGAATTTCTAGTAAAATGGTGGGATAGCCTTAAGATTGATCAAGTCATCAGTCAACTCTATAGGGACTTCCCTCCTCTAGTTCAGAGAATGGTTAAAAGATCTCAATCTAGTCTAGATTCCATCTAGGTCGCCGAAAAATCTAGCAAGGAATTAAAAGATCTTGTCCAACAGTTGCTTCTCCGGTCAAAGCAGCTAGAGTCAGAAGAAAAGGTTTCTCCTACCTCTTTAGAAGCCTCGGTCAATCAATGTCCTTTTGACCCATTCTAGGATTCTCAAGATCCTTACGATGGTTACAATCTGGATAGCGATTAATTCTTGATAGCACTAGTCACTATTCATAACAGTTCCAGATAGACTACTATTCATCTACAACACCAGTCACTGTTAGTAAACAGTCAATATTCCGAACAAGTCACTATTCATCTACAGTATCAGTCATTAACTAATGAACAGTCTTGGGACAAAAGCATTTGTATAAAGACAAAAGACAAGTCACTATTCATGAACAGTAACGGCTACTATTCATGAACTGTACTAGTGCTACATTCCAGAAGCACTGTTTACTTTCGGTGGAAAGTTTTCACCCTTAAGTGAAAGTATTTCACCTTTTGGAAATTCAGTAATCTTCAGAAGAATCCAAGGCTTCCTCCAGCTATAAAAGGCAGTCAAGACTCCATTCTGAAGCAGATCCAATTAGAATCCCAATTTCAGGTCCACTTGGAGTCCCAATTGAAAGCTCAGCTTTGCCTTCTCTTTACAACCCAGTACTTGTAATTAGATGGCAACCTCTTACACTTGTATTACCCCAGTCGGTCTTTACATTTGTAACTAGATGACCTCAGTCGGCCTTTATCTTTGAAATTATATGGCCCTAGTTGGCCTTCCCCTTTACTTGTAACTTATATATATATATATATATATATATATATATATATGAGTGATTGACAAACAACCTCCTTATTACAATTTAGCCTGCAACCAACTGAGGGTTGAGGACTAATTTGTATATGAGTTTTGACATCTGACATGATTTATATCTATTTATAAATAATAATAAAAAAAAACCCACAGATTGAAAAATAAAAATCTTTGAAAGTATCAATTTCTAGAAAATTTCAATATTAGAATGTAGCCTAAAGCCAAGAATGCCCAATTCAAACATAAATCAGAAGGTGTGGGAATGAGCACATCAAATAGTCCAAACAATTCTATTTCCAATATTCAAACCCAATGTCTAGGGTATTTTTGATGTCATCATCAAATACTTTATGACAATTTATCTATGTTATAATCCCAACATCTGTTCAAGCTTGTAATCTAACATAGGTATGAAATTGCCAAGTAACACCAGTTGCTTTGAGAGGCCTTTTGTCAAACACCTAGCAAATATAACCAAGAAATAGAGCTTGTTTACTCTACAGGTGCTGTAATAGAGGGAAGCATAATTTCTAGTAACTAAAAAATATTTAGAATAATTGAATCTACAAATTAGAAACATATTGATTCTTCCTATTTGCTATTAACACTTCATGGTGCTACCTCAATACACAAAAAAAATACAAAATTCCATTGATCTGAATGCTCAAAGAAACAACGTGGTTTTGCTTCTGCTATACTTAAAATACTTATTTCCATGAGGAGAGAAGCCAATTGTTCACCAGATTTGGAGTATAGATTTCAATAATCACAGATAGAGTCCTTGGAAGCATGACAACACATGAAATGTGGGGTAAACTATGACCAGTCGAAATTTAGGGAAAGAAAAAATAGTAGATGGAAGAGTTGGTGTTCCCAAAGTAGGTCTTCAATTTTTTTATTATTTGAAAATATGATTACATTATGTTATATGTCAGGTTTTAACTTTTAACTTTTTAACTATTTTTTCACCAAAGCTGTGTAGGAGAGGAATCTATTGAGGGATGGTTGCAGAAAATTGTGGGGAAAATAATGAAATAAGCCAATATAAGTGCATCAACCAACCATAAAAATGGATTTTTAATTCCAAATTTTCAATAAATTATAAGCTATTTCCAAGTCCAATCAAAGATAAGTTGCAAAACAACAAGGCTTTGAACATTTACATTCCAAGTTATTACCAATTGGTCAATGGGCACGGTTGCCTAAGCCAGAAGGTACAATTTCACCATAACTAATTGGATATTAATCCCACCTACAACCTATTTCATAAATTAAAACCTCCCTTAAGCATAAAAATAAGACACAGAAAAGAGAAATGGTAAGAGGGAAAGTATAAAAATAAAAGAACCTAGGAAAAGTCCTACTGTGGCTTTGTGCCAACTTGCAAATGAAAATGCAAAGGTATAAACACTATGTTGGGCATTTTACTTAAAGGTTCTGTCAATTTGAAAATACAATGTAAAAGACAATGTCTTGGATGAAAGTTTGTGGCAAGATACAATGTTTTGGATGAAAGTTGACCCATAATTCTATGATTTTCCAAAGCACATTTCGTATCAATTTTCTTGGGGTTGTCTCTCTCTCTCTCTCTCTCTCTCTCTCTCTCTCTCTCTCTCTCTCTCAATTAATCAATTATATCTTTGTCAAAGACCCAAATTCTTGGACCAACAATAAAGATTCAATTTTGAATGTGTGTTTGTCTTCCTTATAATTTGAGAAACTGAGTTTTGTCTTCAAAACTAAGCAATAAACCACTACTACCAATCCATATAAATTAAAAGACAATCTATTGGCAGTATTTCTGTAGCTTTTGCCAGTATTAAACCAAAAGACAGAGCACCAATTAAAAACGACAACAACTGTAACAATCATCCACACCACAACACGAAAGAGGCCTTAACAAACTGTAAAAAGGGAAACAGAAAACATCAAACAAAAGAATGGAGCACAAAAAGATATAGGATTTAGAGATACCTCAACCGAATCAGACAGGTTCTATTAGTATTTATATACTGTGAGGAGAGGAAGACAGGAAGGAAGAAACTCAGATAAGCAGCCATTATTGTGAAACCGTAGAGCAGGAAGGTGGGGATATTTTCACGATTTCAAATGGTATCAGATTCCATCCCTTTAAGGTTTCAGACTCTCTGGTTGTCCTTGAAACAATGCGTAACATAGAGCAAAAAGGTGGGAGAAATTCAAATGGTATGTTTTGAACTCTCTGGTTGTCCTCATGCTGTGCTTCTCATGCAAAACCCTTCAGGGTTCCACATTCAAAATTTTCCTTTAAGTTGAAAAGACCTTGGGCTGGGTTTTATGGTGGAAGTAAATAGATACAGAGTGGGTTGGGATTTATTATTGAGATTTATTATAGGGCTGGGATTTATTATGCAGATTTATTATTATTTTGAAATTTGTAAAAATTATTTAAAAATTGTAGGAAAAAAAATTAAAAAGATTTGGAATGATATGGCTGCTAACGTGGCGCAATGTGAGTACAACAACATTAAACGCTACGCTTCAAATTTTAGTATTATATATAGATTTGATGTGATTTGTTAAAGAGGGTAAAAGTGGTTAGACTCGATACCAAGTTTAGTCACAAATGAACCAAGACCTAGACGGTTAGACCTATGCAACAAATACCCACAGGTGCAAAGACCCTCCACCAACGTAAGATTCTCCACCACCAAAACTCACAAACACATCATGCCCAAAGCTGTAGTGATAATTATATTGTGTCAAGCCCGAGTTTTATATTTTTAAATTGAGAAAGTCGTTGATGATCTTTTCTTTTTGAGAGACAATATCATAAAATCACCCTTTTTTAATGACAATTTGTTTGGTCAGAAATGTCATTTCCCATGAAGAGCATTACATGTGCATATGACAATCTCTAGGTGGCACTTCTAAGGGGATTGTTGGTTTCTGAAAAAGGCCTGGAGAGGACATGTTTTCAAACAACAATTTTTAGTTTTTAAATATGAGTCTCGTTAATGTATGTTTTAGGGCAAACATTAATAAATTTATTTTTAGAAAATTTTTACTGAGAATTGAAAAGGCTGTCAAAAGTTTTTTAATACCTGATAAAACTTTTTTCAAAAATAGTATATTATTGTGTGCCTTTAGGGCACACGTTAGTAAAATTTTTTAAACATTAGATGTATTTCACATTTTTTTACCACAGGTATTTTCAAGATAATATTTTAAACTTAAAAATTGTTGTTTAAACATGCAAAAGGACCCTTGATTCCTGATATTTCAAATCAACGTGTGTCTGGAGGCTACTTTTCTATGTCAAAAACATGTCAGGAGAAATAGTTTCAACACAGAATGGTCTTGTCTATTAACTCTAGTGTCTTGCTACTTGCATTTAAAAAAAAATAAAAGGAAAAAAAATAATGCTCTATGGGTTATAGTATTGCCACTTGCGTTTTTTGTAAAATATAAAAATAAATAAATAAAAAAGATGCCATATAGGTTAGTCATTCTGTCGTACTTGAGATGTGACCCTTTCTTTACTCTTTTTGGAGGTTTAGGGGGTGTTAGAGAGGTGTTTGAGTTATGGTGTTTGGGTGTTTTTGATATACCTATGAGTAAAAAAGTTTGAAAATGTGTTAGTACTAATCTATCAAACACCACCTTATTTGTTTTGGAGAAACTGGGGCGAGAGAAAGAGAGAAGGATGCTTCTTTTAACTTGTGAAATGTTCTAATGAGATGTCATAAATGTTTCTAGTCTGACGCAGGGTGAATTTATTTTTATTGTTTATAGGGATCTTCAAATTGCATAAATATTCAGTATATTCATTAGTATACATTTTCTTTTCTTTTCTAAATTGCATTTTTTTGCTTTGCTGTTTCATATTTCACAGTTGGAGGCTTCGAGTATTCCTATATCATTTCATATATTTAAATTCAAAGTAAAATTTTATTAATTTATATTAGTAAACTAAATTTTTTGAAATATTGTTATAAGTTTGGATTTGTCGAAATATTTAAACTAAGAGTTGTGTTAAGAGCACCTTTAGTGCTAGTTAACAATAGTTTTTTGCACATTTTTTTTTTTTTCACTTTTTGCAGCTTTTTTTTTTTTTTTTTAGCAATTTTTTAAAATATTTTTTGGCAATTCTTTCAATAAATTTTTTTTTTTTTTTATCTTTTTATTAAAACTACACATTAAAGAAAATTTTGACAACCACCACATGTGCTTGTTAACATTCCCCTTAAACTAATAGTAGGATAATATTTATATGACTTTCGTAATTAATTAAGAATATTTTATTTTTATCTTTAATCCATATATAATTAATCAACTATAAATTTTATTCCATATTTTATTGCCCTTTCTTTGCTCTTTTCTCTCTGCTTTTCAGCTACCTAAAAAAACAAAAACAAAAACAAAAAATTCTCTCTTTCTTTGGATCTCTACCCAAAATTCAAAAACTCTCTCACACCATTGCTGAATCTCCATGGCTAAAGTTAGCAACCATCGCGTCCCACACCTCCACTACAGACGGTAGTCTGGTATGTTCCTTTCTCTCCTTCGGCCGCTGGAGGTGCTATCGCCGGTGCCACCACCACTGGTGGTCACCGAGTCCTCCTCCCTCTCTCTTTATTGTCTTTTGTCTGTTATTTTTCTCTTTGTTTCTCTTTTTACATGTCTTTTAGAAGTGACTAAATCGCTTAGAGTTTTGTTTAGTGACTGGGTTTCCTTTTTTAGTATAAAGCTTGATGATCTGCTTGGTTTGGAAAATTGGGGAATTTGGGTATAGTCGAATGTGTTTGATTAAGTATTTGCCCGTAGTTGTTGTGTGGTGTTGTCTTTGACATCAGTTCAGAAATTATGTTGATTGGTCATGAGCTCATGATGTATGCTAAAAAATCATTATGAAATTTCTCCTTTTTTTTTTCCTAATTGTTTTTAGGTATTTGTTCCTTTTCTAAATTTGGATTGACTAAACAGATGGGTGTTTTTGCTAGTGGATAGTATATTTTGTTTCTTGTAATTAATTTTAAAGATATAAACTGTGGCTTAGCAGATGGGTTTGTGTAGGGGTCTGTAAAAAACCGATGAACTGAAAAAACCGACCGAACCGAGTCCAAAATTTTGGTTTGGTTTTGGTGCGGTTAGGTTTCGGTTTGCAAAAATGAAAACTGAAATTTTCAGTTTTGGTTCAGAAAATAAAAGTTCCAACTGAACTGAAACTGACCAAAATGTATTAAATATAACTATGTACAAAATATTTCAAGATGTGTACTGCTAGTCTAGTGGTAAGACACGCGTGTGACTGTACTTGGCCTAGGTTTGAACCTTGCTAAAAAAATTTTTATTTTTTCTTTCTTTATAACACAAAACTACGTCGTTTAATACCAACTTAAAACATAAAAATAAAAAAAAATAAAAAAAACCCTACTCTCTACATTTCATTTCAGCCGCCTCAGCCCTCAGTGCCTCACGCCCTCACCCTCACCCTCGTTCTTTTCTTTTCTTCTCTTTGATTTCCATCTTCCTCTCTCTCTCTCTCTCTCTCTCTCCCATGTGCTTGGTTGTTTATATTCTTTTTAAATTCTGGGTCTGTTTAATTTTCTTTTTCTTTGTTTGCTTCCTTAGAAAATAAATGATAAGGAAATCGAAAAAGCCCACTAAAACCGAAATCCAACCAAAACCGATTTGATTCAAATTACTTCAGTCGGTTTCGGTTGAGAATTTTATAAACCAAAAATTTTGGTTTCGGTTGGCCAATCCTTAGAAAACTAATTGAAACCGAACCGACACACCCCTAGGTTTGTGGTTTAGTTGTTGCTTTAGTTAAATTTATATCCCACAAAATTTTCCTGCCAAAATTAAATGGAAATTGGATTTTGAGTTTTGGGTTTTGGGTTTTTGTGTGGTCTTTAATATTGTGAGCAATTGCAGGCATATACAACCTACATAAAAGATCAACATCAGGCAGCCTGTTAAGGTAAAAACAAAAACCTATGTTGTTGGGGGCATAACCACATAAATAAATTGTTGTATTTGTTATGTTTGTTTTCATATTTAGTGTGATAGTTCTTTTTTTTTTTTTTTTGGGGAAAGAAGCTGAATAATATTATTAAAAAAATCAACTAAATTTGTTTGAAATACAGAAAATAGTTGTGGTGGAACGTCCTCCGCACTGAAAAGTTAGGGATGTTAATAGCTTGTCTATCCAAACTATAAGTGGCAGAGTTCTGTTTTACTTTATTGATAGTTCTAGCAATAATAAATTGTGTAATGTGATATTGACATAACTATTTTTTACTTTTTTTGGTACCCTTGCAACTTCTTAAAATATACAAATATATATGCATTATTTTATCACACATCCCTACATTGTGCAATGCTTGAATGAATTTTTTAGAATTTTTCTACTTTTATTTGTTATTGGCCAAAATTTGTGACTTTTTAAAAATAAATGGCGAATATAGTAGGCAAGATCATAATTGAGCAATTGTGGGCAGTGAGAGTTTTAGTAAGGATGGCATTAATAGAACAATTCTACTTTTATTTGTTATTCGCCAGAATTTGTGACTTTTTAAAAATAAATGGCAAATATAGTAGGCAAGATCACAATTGAGCAATTGTACGCAGTGAGAGTTTTAGTAAGGATGGCATTAATAGAACAAGATCCTTGGTCCATTTGTAAGTGTTTGTTTCCTATTAATTTGTATATTTTTGGGACATGCTTTTGTTGTTATTGAAATTGTTTTGGATATTAGGAATTGAAATTGTCTTGGATCTTGATAAAAGCTTATAGGAGTTGGGATTGTTAAATTAGCTTCACCATCCCATTTCAATTTTGAATTTACTCTTCTACCATAATTTTAGAAATCTATGCATATAGTACAAAATAAGAATACTATAAAGTCAATGCTATTATTAAAATGATTATTCAAAATGAAAATGACATTGACCTTTTTCAAAAGCCAAGAATTTTGTAGGTTTAATCAATATTGTTAGAGATAACTGTGGTTCTCCTATATAGCCCATAGTGAATTAATTCCTTGCCAAGACCCATTATTGATGGCTGCTATGGTTCTATTGAGAGCATCACATTTTCTGGCATTAATTCAATTACCATCATCAAATGTTTTAAATCTCAAAAAATTTAGCATTGAGCTATACTGACATTCTAAGTTTGAGATGGTACGGACATATATGCTAAAATTTTTTATTATTATTTTTATTCATCTTGCTCTCCTCCATACTCTCTCTCTCTCTTCTCTGTCTTCTCTTATCTCTATCGCTTGCATTCTTTTTCTCTCTCAATGCACTTCCATAGCAACAACAATCAAATACCCACCTACAACAACACCTCTGCCAATCACCACCGATTACAACAAACAAAATCACTGGTGAAAACCACCAAGCACCATCTTTAAGCACAAAGTCTACCAAACCTAATCATCAGCCAAACCCATCGCCTCTTTCTTCTCTTACTGAGATCGACCCTTGCTGTAGGAGGAGATCAACTGGTGGAAACCAGCATAGAGGAGATTAGCTAAATTTTTTTCCTCCGATGGTGGTGAGTTTCAGACATGATTTAAGTTTTTTTTTTTCCTCCCATGGTGGTCACGGGAGAGTTTTATACATACTGTGATTTGTGATTGGTTGTTGGTGGAAGTGGATAGTGGGTTTGAGGTGATAGTGGTGGTGGTGACTAGTGAGTTTCAAAGAGAGAGAGATTGGTGAAAAGGAGATAGAAGAGAAAGCTTCAAAATTTTATTTTAGTGGTCTGTTTGGTTACCGCTTATTTTGCTAAAAACTAAAAACACTGTAGCAAATAAGTGAAAAACGCACGTGAATTATTTTTGGGTCCAAGTACTGTAGCTCAGCTGAAAACGCGTTTTTACTTTTTTTTTTTTCCCCTCTCTCTCTCTTTCTCTTCTATTAACTCCTCACCCACCCTAGCTAACGCCTGTGTCTAGAGAGTTCCAAGCCCATCAGAGAAAGGAAGAGAGGAAGCGACGCCGGCGAAAAGCTCAGAATGTAAATCCATGGGGAAGACAACCCAGCTTGATGCCTGCTAAGATCGAGTTTCCTCGGTGGTGGTGGATGGGTTGATTGGTGGTGGGTTTGATTTGCATTTGCTGGGTAGATCCGTTTGATCAGTTACTAGGTTTGATCGGTTCCATTTGCTAGGGTTGATCGATTCCGTCTACTGGGCAGATCTGTTTGATCGGTTGCGTTTGCCGAGGTTGATCGTTTGATGGGTTTGATTTTTTTTTTTTTCACTTGGGTTTGATTCATATGGTTTTGGTTTCACTGTTTTGATATTTTGTTTTGATGGGTTTGCTGGGTTTTTTTGGGAAGAACATGAAGAACACGCATGCGTTTGAACATCTTGGTGGCGCTGTTGATTGGTACGGTGTTGGTGGTGGTGCACGCCGCAGTGAGAAAGACTGATGATTTGTTCTTGGATGAAGAAGCTTTTGGGTTGATTGAAACAGTACACGTGTTGAAGGAAAAATAAGCTCTGCGTTTCAATTCCCAGACTTGGCGTTTTCCTTCATTACTGTTTGCATGGGTCCCACCTTAATCCAAACGCAAATGCTGAAACGCTCCTTGAAAACACAATCCAAACGCCACTTAGAGAAATTATTAATGTTATCTTAATATTTGTATATATTATTTTAATGTATAGAATTGAAAAATAGAAGATGTGATAAATAGTTAAAATAATAAAATAGAATTTTTGGTGTGTTAAAATAGCATATTTATAGAAGAGCTAATGGTAATGCTCTAATAGAGCCAATTTAGCTTTCAATAATTAAAATTATAAAATTGTTTAAACCTGAACAAGTTAATATTTGATTTAAAATAAAATGCACGAGTTAGCAACTAGTTATATATATATATATATATATATATATATAAGTGTGTAATAATTTTAGCAATTCATTATCAGCAATTCATCCCTGACTACATGTGGGTTCAAATTATACAAATTATATTGTACTTGATTTAACTTTCATTTAACTTGAGTAGATCTAAAAAAAAAAAAAAAAACTCATTGTTCTGACTACAATATTATTTATCTTGATTACTATCTCATTGATTTTTCCTTATTTATAAATTTCCGTACTTATATCTCTTATTTGCAAATACATTCTCTTATTTTTTGCTAATTAATCTCATCTTATGCATTCAAAATATGTTAACTATGAACTTTTTTATTACTAAAATCTAGATGCCTTCAGTTTACTACACTTTAATTTACGCTAAGATCATGCTACTAGTGCACTTTTGGGACACAGCTAATATTCTATTTTTGTTTATTTTCCGTCTAGCAAAATATGGATAATGGTAAATAACTCCAGATGGAAGAAACGGATTTGACTAATCCGGAAATCTAGAAATATTATTTCTTGTTGTGCAATGAAATAGACCCAGACGACAAAAAATGGGTATAAAGGAGTATAAATATCTTAAGAAGGGATTAGATAAGAAATTTAACTTGGATTTTAGGTTAGTAGATGTTGTGAACAAACGTATCACCTGTACAGCAGACGTATCATTCGCTGCAAAGTAAGTCCAAGGTAAGTATCAATTGCAGTTGAGAGAGTGTTGCTTTTGTTCTGCACAAAATTTGGAACCATATATATAATTTCTAACTGTTGTTTTCTATTATTTCATATAGGAATGTCTTGATACACTTTTTGTAGACAAAGAAGGTCAGCCAAGTATAGGCTTCTTGAAATTTTTATTTGGAAGCTCAGCAAATGGCAACAAAGGAGGTAATTCTTTGAAGCTAACAGTATAAGAGCGTGTTGGGGACTCTTCAAGGGACTTGGAATTCCATGAGCCAAAAACTAACTCCTCCAATGAAATCAGTTTAGAGGATAGCCATATTATTTCTTCGTTTACCATATCTGAAAGTAGCAAATGTGTAAGCTTAGGCTACCGTCCAAAGAGAATAAAAATGAATGGTAGTCGTTGGACATGGACTGCTTTAGAGGTTGAGGTGTTTAAGGTGAATAAAGCAATGAGGTTGGTCTCTAACATTAGTAGCTTGATGTCAAATGAACCTTTATATTTTTTCACGACTAGATTATTGATGAATCCACGTGAAAGATCGATGTTTTATTTAATCAATTTCTAATTGCGTGAGTATATGTGATTATGAACAATTGGTTATTATTATAATCACTTTTTTAAGAATGAATTATAATCAATTTGAAATTAATGGCATGTCATAATTTGATTGGTTAGGACTACAGGTTATGGTAAGGTTACACACATTTGATTAATTAGATAATTAAATATTAATTATTCAGTGAGTAATTTATTTAATTATTCTATTTTAATTTGTGTAAATTTGGAACTAATTAATTCTAAAATGGAAGTAATTGAAGCATATTAATGTTAATTGGAAATTAGAGGCCTATTAATGTTAATTATGCTAAAACTATTTTCAAACAAAGGACCTATGCTTCCCATTTTGTTGATATCTCTCAGAATGTTTTGAATTTGTGAATGAGGTTAATTTTTCCAGAAAATAGATATTTAAGGCTTCAATTTGAGTACAAGAATGAGGCAATTTCAATCAGAATTGAGAAAGATATGATTTTTTGAACTTAGCTCTGAAAATTGATACATGAGCTGCAGGAAAAACTGAGGTTTTAGAGATTTGGCTTGCTCATCACTCCCACCAACCTTCAAATTAAAATGTCGGCATTTAATAGGCCAAGAATGTATTGACTCATTTAGTAAATTAAATCAATTAATTAAACTAAGTAAATTAATTAGATTCAATTACATGCAATAAGCGTGGTAGCACAAACAAATCGCCAACTAAGTTAAATACAGTGAAAAATAAATTTGACATAGATGATTTTTTTACAAATGAGAAAAAATACTGAGGCAAAACCCTACCGGGTGAATTTAAGGTCACTACTCCCGAAAATCCACTATTATCAAAACAAGCGGTTACAAGTAAAAGAATCTTAGTACCTTATACCAACCTATAGTTGAACCCCCCCCCCCAAATACACAATTGGACTTGTGATATAGTGACAATTTCTCCTTTCAATGCACGGCTCCCAGTACGTGACTAACCAATCGATGCATAGATCTCAGTATGTGGTTTACTTTTTTTCACAAATCCAAGTATGTGACTCACACACCAACTTGAGAAGAATGTTGACTGCAAAGGTCTTCAGTTTATTTATACGATGAAGATCAAGAAGCTCATTCGTTACAAAACCCTATGGCGTACAAATGTAACAACTTCTTCAAGAGAAAGATGAACTAGGGAAAATTGTCTATGGTAACAATTTGAGTAAATAATCACTTTATATCAAGTTGCATCATCTTAGATGACCTTTAAAATAATCCTTATATATGTATAGGGTTGAGAGAAAAAGAACCCTACGCAAACATACATGGATATGCGTGAAAACATATCTGAAAATTCGATTTTTGTAAATCTCGATAGATAGGCTATCTATCAAGCTGCTGTCGAGTTTCGAGGAAAAAACATCTTTTAAACCTCGATAGATTCAATTTGTCGAGATATCTGTTGAGTTTTAAAATACAGCAATTCTTCACTTGTTTCTTGAAACAGATTTGCATGACTTTAACGCTTGACTTAAACACAAGGTTGCTTAAAGATTTAAACCATCTTAGATCTTCCCAAATACAATTACAGTGTGTTTTGTCAAAGAATTAGCCAATTCTAAATAACATATGTACATAACAATTTCAACATATGTTCCAACAATGTTTTTCTCGAACTTGTACATAGCATATTTATTAATTTGAAAATAGAATTGTTTTTGAAGGCTACAATACACTTAAATAGTATAAAAATAATAATAAAAGAAACATAATGTTGTTGTAAAACTCAAGGCTGCTAGGAAAATTTACAAACGACTATAAATTAATAAATAAAAAATTTGAAAATGATAGTACCCCTTTGATGGTCTAAAAACATCTAATGTTGTTGCCCCGATGGCTTCTACTGGCACCCTTTTGATCTTGCATTGTGACTCTTGCATCCCTGCTGCTCTAAGAAAGAAAGTGTTGTCTGTTCTACATCAGAAAATTTGAAAATTTAGAGCAAAGCGTAAAAAGTTGAAACTAGAAAGTCAAGTTGAAGGACAACATGGATCGTTGACGTGGCACAAATGATGTGTCAATTTCTAAAGCATTGGATTTAATTTATGGTTGAGATTTGACTAATTGCACACTGTCCAATACCTTCGGTATTGCACGAGATCTTAATCCGTGGTTGAGAGTCCATTAGACAAACAACTTTTATAACAAGGATTGGGATCTGGTGCAATTGATTGCACCATGCAATTCTCCCAATCCCCTCACAACTTTTTTTACCATTACTTTTTTACTCTTACTCATTTTTTATATTTAATGGCTGAGATTTAAAGTTGCAAGAGCAACTTTAAATCTCAACCATCTATACTGTAGGGATAAAATGGCCCAACTTGCAACTTTAAATCTCAACCATCTATACTGTAGGGATAAAATGGCCCAAATATAGGTATTAGGCTATGGGCCATGTCCAAGGATATCAAGTAGCCTGCAGACGGGTAATAATGATAGAGGCCTACAGAATAATGGCCCATGAAAGGATTTTGGTCATGAGGATTTTGGTCATGAGGATTTGAAAATGTTGTTCGAGGAGAAGTACCTCATCTGCTAAATATAGTAGAGGTCATAAGTCCGGCCTTTTGTCAAGAACAAGGCAACAAACGATCATACTGACAAGTATAAATATCAGGTGGGCATAAGACAAAAATGAGTTAGGAGATAGACAAAAGAGAGTTGGAAAATATCTGAGGATAAAGCTACCACCACCGCATTGAATACTCTTCAACTAACCCCTTGACTGCATTAATATGGAGGTGATACCTAAACAGTAACATCCAGCCTTACAGCTATCCACAAGATTTCAGGAAGGTTCTAATGGGATAAGTATCAAAGCTAGCAATCTGATCTACACGTGGAGAGTTGAGATGAAGTGAAGAAGGGGAATATAAAGAAGGAAAATCCCAGGAGAGAAATTACTATACACTTAAAAAGTGTAATTGTGGTTAAGTTCTAGGGAAATATATAAAAACAACCCTCCTTGGACTTTGCCGAGGAGAATTTTCCTTACTAAAAAATTGTGTGTTTAGGCTATTCAATTGCAACTAACCTACTGTGATCATTATACACCTAACTCATTGAAAGTACAGTTTCAAGATCACTCTTTACAAATTCATTGATTTGGAAATTTTGGGCCATTGACATTTCTTTTGGGTTTTGGGAGCGAACCGTGCCCTTACATATACGAATTACATCAGGCACAACACTCTAAGTATTGCACCTAATCTTAATCCCTGTATTGATCGACTAATTACTGCTATACTTTTGCTATTGATTACTACAGCTACCACTAAAACAACGCTTTTAAGGCCTATAAAATAGAAGGTTCTAGTTAATTTGTGTCCTAAAGCCATTTATTTTTGGAAACATTTTATTGGGAATTGAAAAAGTTATCAATACTTTTTAATTTTCATAATTTTTTTTTAAAAAATGATTAATTATTGTATGCCTAAAGTCACACATTAACAGAATCCAAAATAAAAAGTACCAGCTTTATGTCAAAGTTAAAGTTAGCTTTTTGTGCAATTCAAATCTCTGCAATTGATTATTGCTACTACCTACATTTTTTAAGACCTATAAAATAGAAAGGAGCAGCTTTATGTTGAAGTCAAAGTCAAAGTTAGCTTTCCGTGCAATTCAAATTGATAGGGCATAAACGTGTTGACCCCTTATGATGAATCAAGTTGATTAATTAGCGAAGTTATTAATTAAGCAAATTAACATGGAAATTGCGTGGTAGCACAAACAAATCACCAATAAACTAAAATATGCAGCGGAAAATAAATTGACATGGTGATTTGTTTACGAATGGGGAAAACCTACATGGTAGAAACCCCACCGGGTGATTTAGGGTCACCACTCTCGAAACTCCACTATTATCACAACAAGCGGTTACAAGTAAAGGAATCTCAGTACCTTAACAACCTACAGTTAAACCCTTACCCCAATACCCAATTGGATTTGTTCTGTAGTGACAGTTTCTCTTTTTGATGCATGGTTCCTAGTACGTGACTAACCAATTGCGCGGATCCCAATATGTGACTTCAATTCACCAACTAGAGAGAGAGTTGTTAGCTGCAAAGTTCTTCAATTCATCCACACAATGAAGATCAAGAAGATGCTTGGTTACAAAACCCCCCGGTGTACATACACAGCAACTTTTTCACAAGAAAAATGAACTAGGGCAATGAACTTTGTCTTGGATCACAAATTGCTTGAACAACGATTTCTCAATACTTGTGTAACTTGTGTACACTTTTACGGCCCTTAAAATAATTATTTTATATGTCTATGGTTAGAAGAAAAGAAGTCCCAAAGACATAAGTACGGATTGGAATCAAAACAGAACTTATAATCTATTTTCCTTAAATCTCGACAGTTAAAGGTGTCGAGCAGCTGTCGAGCCTCGGGGCTGAACAGTTTCTTAAAACTAAATAGATGCCTGTGTCGAGACAGGTTTCAAGACATATGTCGAGCTTTAATGAACTTGCACTTTTCAACTTATTTCTTGGACAGACTTGATGACTTCAACACTTGATCTTGAAACACAGTTTCTTGAAACGTTAAACACATCTTAAATCTACCCAATTACAAGTAATGTGTGTTTTGTCAAAGGATAAGCCAATTACATAAAATAATGGCATATGTTCAAAACAACTTGAACCACATATGTCTTAACACAAATGTTTTGGCGTGAGCCTGGAATGGTATACCCTTCTAATAAGGATTTTGCTAATATTTGCATTTATTCATTTTTACAAAAAAAAAATTTTTTTAAATTAAAAAAATATTGACAATTTTTTTTATTTTTTAAAAAATTTTACCATGAATAAAATAATTTATTTTGGCATTGCATACAATCATCTTGACGTGACAAATACTCATAATCTCTATTATGCCTTAAAGCCTTTTTCTCTTCTTGGTTTCCCAACCACGCGGAAGTGTTTAGTGGGAAGAGCTGGTTACACTCGTGAAAAATTTAGTTGCACAAGTTCCGAGTCCAGAATCGGACAAATTGAGCATGTGGACCATAGTGCATGGTAGAGTCTACAACTGCGAGGTAAACACCAAGTTAATAAATATCAGATTAAGAAACTTTTACCGACGCCCTTATGAGTTATGACCATCCAAAGGAAAATGGGGGGTAATTTTGTCATTACAAAGATAGGACTAGGAGGGTGTTATCCAGTTCAACAGAGCCCTGCCACGAACGATTGACCAAAAAAATCATTTTACTCCCCTGATTAAAATTACACACCGACAAGCGTGATATGATTTACCATTTCCAGCCATTAACTTGCCTTTGTATGCCAGACATGAGCAGTAACTGACAATTGATGGTTTTTGTTTTTATTCTTTACCCAAAGTATACATCGTGCCTTGTCAAAATAAAAAGTATGATAAATCATTGTTGACAAAAATTCATTCATGTTTATTAATAAAGCTGATCCAAACGTATAATATATCATATAAATAACCAAATATAAGGTATACTTTTTTTTTTTTTGAGAAAGAAGCTTGCTTGGTTTTATTAATTTGAATCAGCTACATCCATTTGTAAAATTGAAACAATATGCGATGGGACATCTTCCATCTATACTTGAAAATCTGGTATGCGTAATGCATTTTTTGCCAGACTATGAGCTACTCTATTGCCATTTCTCTTAACATGAGAATACAACAATCTTAGATAACTATTAGCAACTCTTTTCACGTCTTCTATCAGCAAACCTATAGGAGATAGGTTCCTCTCTGCTGTCATGAAAGCCTTTATCAGACCAAGAGAATCTCCTTCAAGAATAGCATTTCGAAAACCCAATTCACGTGCAAATGATACAGCCTTCAGGGCAGCCAGCACTTCAACCTCTTCAGGCTTGTAAGCTTGGTGGAGTTTTTCTGAACAAGAAGCCAATACAGTCCCATTATTATCACGGATAACTACGCCAATTCCGAACTGATTTTGATCATTGAAAACAGCACCATCAAAGTTAATTTTCACTAGCCCAACTTCTGGAATTTTCCATCTAGAACCTCCACAGCTGCTATCCGTGAACTACACCTCAACATTCTGCAGATCAGCTCTAAACCGTGCTAGCATTTGGTTTACTTGATTAGCTACTTGATTGAGTGGAACAGCTAGTTGGTTTAGGCGAACTTTATTTCTTTGGTTCCACACCATCCAAGCTGTATATGCAAACAACTCTAATGACTTACCTTCAACCATCAGCCATGACAGCAGTTCCTTCATATCTGCTACCTGAATTTCAGACCTGAAACTCCATTCCTCACACTCTCCCCACACCACTTCCAACTCCGAACAGGACCAAAGAGCATGCTCAGTCTCTTCCACAAAAGAACGACATCTCTCACAGATTGGATCAGCTGTGATTTTTCTCTTCATCAGTGCTTGTTTTGTAGGAAGAGCATTACGACACGCTCGCCAAAGGAAGTTTTTTATTTTTGATGGAACATGCAGCTGCCAGATCCTCTTCCAGACCTGTTTATCATGAATTGGTGGGGCTTGTGGGCTTGCTTCCATCTCCGCCTCCTGTTTGAGGAACACATAACCGGACTTACATGTGTAGTGACCCGATGTGGAGTAGGGCCAATACAAAGTGTCTTCCGTTGCAATTTGGCTAAGGGGAATCTTCTTGATTAATTCAGCATCCTCTTCTACAAATAAACCATCAATCAACTCCTCATTCCATCTTCTTGTGAACGGATCTATGAGTGAATCCACCGTATGATTTTCAAAACTCTCTAATGGACAAGTTGGCTGTCTTGGAGGGTGCTTCCTTGGCAGCCAATGTTGCTGCCATATATTAATTTTTTCCCCACTTCCAATCCTCCAAATTGCCCCCCTTTGAATAATATCTCTCCCTCTAAGGATACTCTTCCATGCATAGGACCCCAACCTTGAGTCGGCAGCCTCCATTATTGTAGAATTTGGAAAGAAGCGGGCTTTAAAAACCTTATAAAAGAGCGAGGACTTATTATGCAGTAGTCTCCAAGCTTGCTTTGCTAAAAGAGAGTCGTTGAACATGCAAGATCATGAAAACCCATACCACCAATGGATTTAGATTTTGTCATATCCTCCCATTTCACCCAATGTATTTTTCTTCGATCGCCCCGTTGTCCCCACCAAAACTTCTTAATGAGGGACTCAATCTCATTGCACAAACTTACCGGCAATTTAAAGCATCCCATAGTGTACGTAGGGATAGCTTGAATAACTGCCTTTAAGAGCACTTCCCTTCCGGCTTGGGAGAGTAGTTTTGCTTCCCACCCTTGAAGTTTCCTCCAAACCTTCTCCTTTATAAAATTAAAACTCTCTTTTTTCCTTTTACCCACAAGAGATGGCAATCCAAGATATTTCTCATAGTGCATGATCTCCGGTACCCCCAATTTCACCTTTATTTCGTGCTTGACTTCCACCGGTACAGAGTTGCTAAAGAAACAGGAGGTCTGACTACTATTAACTTTTTGCCCTGATGCTTCCCCATACTTATTCAATAGTTCCATCACCTTGTCACACTCCTCCCTTGTGGCCCTGCAAAAAATAAGACTATCATCTGCGAAGAGCAGATGTGTTAGTTTAGGCCCTCTTCTACAAAGAGAGTAGCCATGGATATCGCCTTGTAACTCTGCCTTTTGAATCAATCCATGCAGTCCTTCCGTACAAAGAAGGAATAGGAAAGGGGAAAGTGGATCTCCTTGCCTAATCCCCCTAGTAGGAGAAATCATCCCACATGGTTCTCCATTCACCAAAATAGAATATGAAACTGTTTTTACACAACCCATCACAAGATTTATCCACCTCTCCCTAAAACCCATCTTCCTCATTATCCCCTCTAAATAATACCATTCCACCCGGTCATAAGCCTTACTCATATCTAGTTTTAGTACCATATACCCATAAGAGCCCCACTTATACTTTTTCATACTATGTAAGGTTTCAAATGCCATCAAAATGTTGTCTGAAATTAATCTTTCCTTGGTAAAAGCTGATTGGTGTTCTGTGATAATGGATGGAAGTATTTTTTTTAGGCGATTTGCAAGGACTTTGGAGTATATTTTGTAGAGTACATTACAAAGGCTGATGGGACGATATTGATGTGCAAATTCAGGAGAGTTTATTTTCGGCACAAGAGTAATAAAAGTATGATTTAGAGGGGATGGTATGGTACCTGAATTCAACCAAGATAAAATGGATGAAGTGACATCGTGATTTACAGTGCTCCAGAAATGTTGATAAAAGAACGGCGGCATACCATCAGGGCCAGGTGCTTTAAGTGGAGCCATTTGTTGTAGGGCACTAAAAACTTCACCCGCCTCAAATTCCTTACATAGGGCAATATTCATCTCTTCATCTATCACTGTAGGCACGCAATCAAGCATGCTATCAAGAACACTACCCTCTGTAGAAGTAAATAGCTCCTTATAGTAATTTACCATGATCTCACCAACTTCTTCCTGAGTTGTTCTCCATATCCCTTCCCCATCTCTAATACCCTCCATAGTATTTTTCCGGAGTCTCTTTGAGGCACAACAATGGAAATACTTTGAGTTTTTATCTCCATGGTTTGCCCAAAGCACTCTAGAACGTTGGGCCCACATAGTTGCTTCCCTATCTTGTAAGACCTCAATATCTCTTTTGATTTGTCTAACCCGGGAGTTGTTCCCACTTATCATTGTAGCCCTTTCTTCTCTGGCTAAGATCTTCCTTAACCAATTTAACTCCATCCTTACAATGCCAAAAACATTTTTCTCCCAAAGCCCCAATTCTTTACCACACCTCTCCACTTTTCTCAAAATATTTCCTCCATCACCGGGCCCTCCTCCACTACCCCATGCCGAGAATACTACTTCCTCACAACTTGGACTTGAAAGCCACATTTGTTCGAAACGAAATAATTTTTTCCGAACCAGAGGACTCAAACCTGAGAGTGAGATAAGGATTGGTACGTGATCTGATGACGTACAAGATAAATGGAAAACTTTTGAGCCTGCAAACTTCATGAACCAGCTATGTGTGACCAAACACCTATCTAACCTCTCCCAAATTGAGCTTCCATTCGCAAAGTGCTTGCTCCAAGTAAACTTCGACCCCTCAAATGCCAAATCCATAAATCCACACTCATCAATCACCTCCCTAAACTGTTGCATTTGCCAATGGGATCTTCGTGCACCTCCAAGTTTCTCATCCTGTCTGATAATTTCATTAAAGTCCCCAAAGCAAAGCCAAGGCTTCTCCGGTTGTGAATTTAAAGTCCTCAACTTACTCCAAGCTTCATGTCTTCTAGCTGTGTCGGGTTCACCATAGAAACCAGTTAATTTCCACTCATTCACCGAATCTTTGTCAATTACGGCATCAATATAGTACCTATCAGAACCTTCAACCTTAAGATTTACTGAAGCTCTCCAATAAAGAACTAATCCCCCACTCCTTCCCACTCTTGGTACAACCCATCTATGATCAAAACCAATTCTACTTTGAATAAATTCTAGCCTTGCTTCGTCTGTAAGTGTCTCGGCTAAAAACACTACAGCGGGATCTTTTGCCCGAACGATATCAACGAGCTCCTTCCCTGTACGCAGGTTCCCAAGCCCACGACAGTTCCAAGCTAAACAACTCATTGCTGTTGGCGGGGCTGAACATCAGCTCCCGCCACTACTGGAGGTGTGGTTTCATCCACAAGGGTTGCATGGAATCTTTTTATTATCACTTCAGACTGTTCTGCCACTTCATGTGCTGCTCTTTTTTTTCCAAAGGATTTGGAAGTTGCTGTTGTAATCCCAGTAGTTTTTCTTCCTTTACGTTTCCAGGAATGGCCAGCATGAGTTGGAGCATGATCGGGATCTCCTGCTTCTTGTGTATCACGTGACTTCTTAAGTTGGGAATAGTTACTTAAAGAAACACGTGCACTAGGTAATTTTGCTCCTCTACTTCCCGACCCCTGAAAAGTAGCCGACCCAAATTCTTTGGCCAGACATAACTCCACAATTTCCGCTTCACTATCCGGATCAGTTACCTTAGGTGTCTTAATCTCTCTCATTATTTCCTCATCAATTCTGACATTTAAGGCCATAACTTCCTCCGTAATTCTCTCTTCATTTATGACTTTTAGAGCAGAATCTTCCACCATTATTCCTTCATAACTTCTGTCTTTTAAGGCCGTATCAACCTTTCTAATTTCGTCCCCCTTATTGCGAATTAATGATGGATTAAAATCCTCTTCAATGCTTTCAGTCCTATCTGCCGTTACACTTTGTGAATGCTCCGGCATCCTTTCTAGGCCTGAAACTGAGTTCCGACCAGAACCACGATCATCCAACGAATCTGTATTCTCCTTCTTCTTCGCTGCATAATAACCAGGGACAAGAATAGCGTTTTTCCTAGTAGCTACAAAGGGAGGAGCTCTCAATTGTGGTCCAAACTCACGCTGTTCTGCTTTGAGAGTGCCCTCACTTTCAATCCACAACTCACAATCCCTATCATCGTGAGTAAGTCGCCCACACCAGTAGCACAAATTTGGTAGCCTCTCGTACTTGAAAGAAATCCACACCTGTTTCCCTCCTTCACCAACAGATATTAGTCTCCCACGACACAGCGGTAAAGATAAATCGATGGATACCTGTACTCGAATAAAATGACCCCCGTCATATAGTTTTGGATCCTTCGGCGCAGAAACCTCACCCAACACGCTGCAAATTTTCTTTGCTGCCTCAATTGTCATATATTTGATCAGGATTCTGTAGACCTGAACCCAAAACTTAGTTTTCTCAAATTTCATATCCTCTAATGGTGATTCATTTTCATAACGACTCATCACCACTAGATGTTTGTCAAAACTCCATGGCTCGCCTTCTAAAATTCTATCCACATCTTCCTTATTGTCGAAAGAGAAAAGAATTTTATGGTCACCAAAGCTCTGAACTTTGAATCCGTTTCTTGCTCTCCACAGTGGGGTGAAAGTTTTAGCTATAATCTCCATATTGATAGCTCGCCTAGTTAAAAACTTCGCAGCAATGGAGAAACTCTCAACCTTATCGTCCCAGTAAACAACAACCTGGCCCCTCCCTCTCCGATAGAGTAAACCGATTCCATGATTGAGTCATCTCCTCCATCCTCACTCACACTCCAATCTGTTTCCCAAAGCCCCTGAAAAAGAACCCAAGAAGCCTAGGAATAATAGTATTACTCCTAGGATACTAAAGCACCTTCAAAGAAGGGACACTCTAATTCTACTGTGTAAAGGAAATAGAGAGAAAAACCCCACTTCTAGAAACACAGAGAAACTCAAATTATGTTCTGCTACTTTACTTCAAATATAAGGTATACTTGGTTATTGGATTATTACTCTTTTTGTACTTATTTAATGTGTATTTGCTTAAACCTTTCTTTTAGCAATTTTTTTATTTAAAATATGATTTTATAAAATTAACAAACAAAAATCAATTAGTTTCCTACGGTGTGCATCACTATCGATTAGTTTCCTACATGTAAAAAAGTAACTTGTGTTCTTTAAGGGAGAGAAATTAATAAATTATCATATCAAGTAACGGAAAGCTAACTTTTGGCCTGTTTGGAAGTTAAAAAGAGGAGGGGGGTAGAGCAAAAGGAGGGAAAGTAATTTAATTACTTTGTTTTGAAGTTTTTTAAGAAAGCAGATGAGGGATTAGAGTAGGGATGGCCATGGGTAGGGTATGGGTATACCCATACCCGACGCATACCCTACCGAAAAGTTTGCCCATGGATACCCGAATATCAATACCTATTAGTATCCATACCCAAATCTTACCCAGATTTATTATCCATGAATATTCATACCCTACCCGAAACCCATTTAAATTTTTTTTTAATCCAAAACATTTTAACTTAAAAACTAACTAATAGCTTTATCTTAAAAAAGAAAAAACTAATCAATAAAAAATATAAAAAAAATTATTAACTAGTTTTTTTTTTTTTTTTTTGTGAGATAGAGATTGAAGTTTTATTAGATGAAAAAATAAAATAAAATAAAGAAGCAACACATGAAGAATTCTCTCTCCTTGCCTAATCCTTCATCGCCAACAACCCTAACCTTAGCCCTACCACCCCAACCTCTTCTTCTGCGACATCGAGTTCAAAGAGTCTTAGTCGAGCTTTGCACTCCTCGGCGTCAATGCCTTCCCTCACATCCGCCTCGTCGCTCCGCACTAGTCCCCTAAGCAATCGGAGTAGATGGACTAGGGCGATTTCTTGCGACTCGTCAAGTCGATGGCCGATTTCGTTCAGGACAAAACCAAGCTTACCGTCGGTCCGATTCGCCGGCCTTCGTTCCTCTCCACCAGGCAATTGGGCTTCATCGTGGTGGTGACCCTGATTTGGATCCCCTTCGCGATCAAGAAGATCGTGAAAGGTGAGACCTCGCTTCATGATCCAAAGCTTTGGCTCGTCAATTCGAAGATGGAGAAGACCACCGTAGTGATGGTGGTGGTGATCAGAGTGATGAGTTCAAGGTACTAGTGAGGATGGAGGCTCAAGTGAGAGAGAGAGAGAGAGAGAGAGAGAGAGAGAGAGAGAGAGAGAGAGAGAGAGAGAGAGAGTGTGTGTGAAAGTGAGAGAGTTAGGGTTTATATATATATATATATATATATATGGGTCGGGTATGGATAATATCCATACACTACTCGAACTATTCAGGTAATATCCATACCCTACCCAATTAGGTTCTACCCATGAAGAACCGGGTATTATCCAAAACATTTGGATCAGGTAGAGTAGGATATCCATTACCCAATGGGTATAGTCATCCCTAGTTTAGAGGGGTTTCGACTACCTTTAACCCCTTATTTTTAATTTCCTAAAATTGGAGAGATTTAAAGGGAGAGTAGAGTAGATAAATTATTGACAAAATGAACTCCCCAATTTAGCCATTTCAAATTAACAAAATTACAAACTGATTATATAAATAAACTTTGTTTGTTTACTGAGAAAATTTAAGGTGAATGAAAAAAAAATGTATTTGATTTTGATCAAAAAATTTTACAATGTTGAAGCAAATATTGAGCAAACTGCCTCGGAAGTTATCGAAATTGAGCAACGACTCATCAACCGAGTCAACTTGCTACTCCAGCTCGCCACGCGCAACATCGCAATCGCAGTCCAATGGCGGAGGTGGAGGAAAGCGCACGGCGGTGTTTTCGGCAAGCGTGGTGGCTGGAATCGAACCGTTGGTTCTGTTCAAGGACGTATCGAACTTTGAGAAGATGAACCTATTTGTTAGTAAAGTGAGTCTCTACTGCATCACCTTCGATTTCATTGATTTGTCGAAGAACTCAGTCGAAGAGGACGTCAAAAGGTGAACCCTAATCGAGCTCGTCGACTTCATAGCCTCGGCTTCGGGGTCGTTTGGTTCGTGTTCGATTTGATTCATCAATTCGGCAATCCTTGCTCTGTGTAGAATGTGCACATCAAATCTTTTCCGAGTTTTTACGAAAAATCAGCTAAAGTTTGTGGATTTGCTTCAACTTTGGCTTTCTATGTGCGTTTTGTTTAGGAAATTAACATGTTAATTATTGAATTTCAGGTATAGTATGTTAATTTGGTTGATGATTTTTCGTAATATGTTAGTAATTTTCAAAAAAAAAAAAAACATAATTTGCAATTTCTCTTGTATTTTTTTTAATTAACAAAATTTTTTTTTGGCATGATCTGTGATAATAGAATTAAAAAAAAAAAATCATAACTTGCAATTTCTCTTGTATTTTTTTTAATTAACAATTTTTTTTTGGCATGATCTGTGATAATAGAATTTTTAGAAACGCGTTTGTATGTATGAACTGCACTAGTTGTTGAAAATCGTGGTTTTGTGTTTATATTATAAGATTTGGACAAATGATAATTAGGTTCAAGACTTTACAAAACTGATAATTTAATCATAAAACAATGTTGCAAGTCCATTTTCAAATAGGGGTAAGTTTGTCTATTTAAATCATTTCCTCTCTTCTCTATCCTATTTTTTAAAACATCTAAACAAGAGGAAGTACTTATTGCTTCATTTTTTCTTACTAATTTTAAAAACATCTAAATAAAATAGAGGATAATGTTAGGACATATGTAGTTCAAGTTTGTTAACATATGTCGCTATTTTATGTAGTTGGCTAATCCTTTGACAAAACGCACTTTACTTATATTTGGGTAGATCTAGGATGTGTTTAATACTTCAAAGAACATGTTGTTCAAGTCTAGTATTAAAGCCATGAAGATTGGACCAAAAAACAAGTGAAGAAAAAGTATGTACTAAAGCTGGACACCTGGTGGACACCTGGCGGATAGCTGCTGGACACCTGCGGATAGCTGCTGGACAGATAGCTATCTATCGAGCTATCTATCGAGATTTAATGAGGCTCGACAGCTGCCCGATCGATCGAGGTATCTATCGAGGTTACGGGAATTCAGATTTTCAGATCTGATTTTTGGGCCAGGCTTTTGTGTTTGTGTAGGGTTTCTTTTCTCACAACCCTAGGCATATATAAGGCATATTTTTTAGGCCGTCACACAAGAGAATACAAGGAGAACATATGCAAAAGGTGACCGAAGCCTTATTTTCTCTAAAAGAAACTACTGCGTCTTTGCGCCTTAGGGTTTTGTAACCAAGTGCTTCTTAATCTTCATTGTTGATGAAGTGAAGAACTTTGCAGCCAACTCTCTCGCTCAAGTTGGTGAGTGAGTCACGTATTGGGATTCGTGCAAAGGAGTAAGCCGCGTACTGGGATCTGCGCATCAAATTGGTTAGTCACGTACTTGGAAGCCGTGCATCAAAAGGAGAAACTGTCACTACAGAACAAGTCCAATTGGGTATTGGGGTAAGAGTTCAACTGTAGGTTGGTAAGGTACTTGGGATTCCTTACTTGTAACTGCTTGTTGTGATAATAGTGGAGTTTCAGGAGTGGTGACCTTAAATCACCTGGTAGGGTTTTTGCCGTAAGATTTTCTCCATTCATAAACAAATCACCGTGTCATTTAATTTCCGCTGCATTACTTAGTTTTTGGTGATTTGTTTATGCTGCCACGTGATATTGCATGTTAATTTGATTAATTAATAACTGGGCTAATTAATTAATCTAAGTTATCACAAGGGGTCAATGGATTTATGGCCTGTCAAGTGGTATCATAGCAGGCACACTCTGATTAGGTTTTAATTTTTGATGTGTGATCCATTGACCCCTGTTGTCATGGAAACTCTTGATTGTTTTGATTTGCATGATCTTATGTTAAATGATGATGATGATATTCATGATACCTATTGCAAGCTTTATAATTTTTGTATGAAATCTCTTGAGTGTTCTATAAAATTAAAAGCTAAATTTAAAAAGGTCAAGCTTGAAAAAGATGATTTGATTGCAAAATTGGATGAAGCCACTAATTTGAATGAGAATTTAAAAATCAAATTTCATCTCAGGTGGACAAAATCAAGAGTTTGGAAGAGCAACTAGTTGAATTTAAAACTGAAATTGAAAAATTAACTAATGTCAAACTTGTTGTTGAGCCTAACTCAAAAGAAAAGGATTTTTATATTCCCCCATTCAAAAGGAATAATGAAGAGTTGAAGGCTAATATTGTTAGGATAGACAAAAGTAAACAAACTGATGTTAACGCTGAAGTTTCTAAACCTATGTCTAAAACTCCTCCTAGGTTGGATGATAAATCTGTTTTTGTCCCCACTTGCCATTATTGTCACATTGTTGGTCATATTAGGCCAAATTGTCCTAAGCTGAGGACTCTGTCAACCTCTAAGGTTAGACCTCCTTCTAGGAAACTAAGTAGTTCTAAAATTGCTTATGTTTGTCACCATTGTGGTGTTTCTGGACACACTCGTCCTAATTGCTTTAAGTTGTATCCTCGTAATCAATTGTTCAAACGGTCACAGGTTTCCTCTCAAAGACTTATACCTTTGTTTGGAGAGTTATTAAAAACCTTGAACTTTTTAACTCAATTTCAGGAGAATTTTAATTCTTCTATGTCCTTTAGTAAACATACTAGGACATGTGCCAAAGACTCGTGCTGTGTGGGTGAGAAAGGAGTTTAAGACTTAATTGTCTTTTCTCTTTGTCCTTTGCTTTAATTCTTTCTATCTAAAGCAAGACTCTCTTTGCTTGATTTTTTTTTCTGCTGTTGAAATCATGCTTTCATGCATCTGTACCTTTCTATCATGCCTTCATGCATATGCATCTTTCTTTCATGCATTCATGTTGTTAGTCTATTTTTGTTTGGTTATTTAGTTTTTATTTTATTTTTTTTCAAAATAAAAATAAAAAAATTGAAAAATACAAAAACAGTGTGTGTTTGTGTGCATTGGTTCATGTGAACTTTTGAACTGGCCATTGAAACAGAGTTTTCTAAACTTTGTATCACCTGTAGCTTAAATGAGCATTCTTTTGCACAACTAAGCAAGTGAGCTTTGTAGCTCTTTGTTTGTGATGAGTAAGGTTAAGTGATCTCTTCTTCTTAACACTCATATCACTCTTTTTGACGGGTTGAACTAGAAAATTCTAAGAGAAAGGCATAAATAACCATCTCACCACTGTTACTCGCCAATCATAATGTGACATCTGTATGCTTCGGCATAGCAAAAATGCAATGTCAATGACATCTGTATGCTTCGGCATAGCAAAAGTGCAATGTCAAAAGCTTAACATAATTGGGTATTTCTTTTCTTTCTCTTGTATGCACATGCATGATATGTTTAATAAAAGAAAATATGCAAAGAAATAAAAAGCAAAAAGATCAAAATGCTTTAAAATATGGTTGCAAGCGTGTTTTCTAGGAGATGTGGGAGTTATAAGATGTACCTCGAAAGTGATAGTCCCCATCAAACAGTTATGATTGTGTGTGAGTTAAAGTGATTTTCTCATATCTCAAATCATCATAACATTGAGACACTTATGCAATCTTGCGATGTTTTCACACACAACACGCAATATTCTTTGCTATTCTTGATACATGTGCAGGTACAATGTGATTTGGCCATCACAAGGTTTACATGCGTTAATGTATGCTCACTAAACTGTCTGGACTTGTTTTTGAAATATAAAATTGGTTAGACTTGTTTAGTGTGTGTGTGTGCGTGTTTTGAGATACATGTGCATCAAAATTCTTGTTGAGAGATGTTTTTGAGAGGTTAATATGTTTTTTGGATCTTTGGTTGAGTTGCATGCATGATTGCATTCATGTCTGTGTTTTTCCTCTTTTGAAAAACTGTTTTTAAGCCATCTCGACACATCCTCGACACCTCTCGATACCTGGCTTATCTGTCGAGATCTTCAGTTGCTTGTTATCGCAATCTCGACACCTCTCAATAGCTAGGTGGATCGATCGAGAAAGTTTCTATCTCCTCGATAGCTTCTCGATAGTTGTTCGACCCATCGAGGTATGCTCGATAGCTCCTTGATACCTCTCAATCGATCGAGATTCTCTACATGCATTGTTTTTCACATGTTTTGCATTTTTCTCTTATCTTGTCATCCATAGCATCTTGTTTCATTACATTCATGCATTTTTATGGATTCTTTGTGCCCCATTGATCATCCTTGATCATCTTTATATTTCTTGAGTGTAGCTTTATAACTTCTCGTACCCTCTGTCAATCGTGACAAAAAGGGGGAGAAATTGAAGAATTTGTGGTTTCTTTCTTTAAGATTCTACAAGTTAGGGGGAGAAATACATGCCCTTGTAAGAGGGAGTTATGTTTCATCTTGTTAGGGGGAGTGTTTATCTCATTGTTCATGTACTTAGGTCTTGTGATCATTTTTACATACATCATGGTATTTATCAAGTGGTATATATATGATGATGTATGTTTTCTTCACCTATCTCTACATGTGTTGTTTCTTTTCTATCTTTATACACATGTTTCTTTATTTGTATGCAATCTTTTATTTCTGCTTCACACAAAGATGCCTTGATATGTTTTGTTTATAAGTGTTTCAAAAATATAGGTTGTCAAAGTCTACTTGCCACAAACTCTCTTCTTGCAAAATTTTTCAAGAGTTTGTGTTAGGATAGATTTTACTGTATGTAACAAGTGAGTATGAGTTGAGTGATTTATGACTTCTCTCATATTTTCATTTGTTTGTTGTGATTTTGTCACGGATTGCCAAAGGGGGAGATTGTTAGGACATATGTAGTTCAAGTTTGTTAACATATGTCGTTATTTTATGTAGTTGGCTAATCCTTTGACAAAACGCACTTTACTTGTATTTGGGTAGATCTAGAATGTGTTTAATACTTTAAAGAACATGTTGTTCAAGTCTAGTATTAAAGCCATGAAGATTGGACCAAGAAACAAGTGAAGAAAAAGTGTGTGCTAAAGCTGGACACCTGGCGGATAGCTACTGGACACCTGCGGATAGCTGCTGGACAGATAGCTATCTATCGAGATATCTATCGAGCTATCTATTGAGATTTAATGAGGTTCGACAGCTGCCCGATCGATCGAGGTACCTATCGAGGTTACGGGAATTCAGATTTCCAAATCTGATTTTTGGGCCAGGCTTTTGTGTTTGTGTAGGGTTTCTTTTCTCACAACCCTAGGCATATATAAGGTATATTTTTGAGGCCGTCACACAAGAGAATACAAGGAGAACATATGCAAAAGGTGACCGAAGCCTTATTTTCTCTAAAAGAAGCTACTGCGTCTTTGCGCCTTAGGGTTTTGTAACCAAGTGCTTCTTAATCTTCATTGTTGATGAAGTGAAGAACTTTGCAGCCAACATTCTTCTTCCTCAAGTTGGTGAGTGAGTCACGTACTGGGATTCGTGCAAAGGAGTAAGCCGCGTACTGGGATCCGCGCATCAAATTAGTTAGTCACGTACTTGGGAGCTGTGCATCAAAAGGAGAAACTGTCACTACAGAATAAGTCCAATTGAATATTAGGGTAAGAGTTCAACTGTAGGTGGGTAAGGTACTTGGGATTCCTTACTTGTAACTGCTTGTTGTGATAATAGTGGAGTTTCGGGAGTGGTGACCTTAAATCACCCGGTAGGGTTTTTGCCGTAAGGTTTTTCCCATTCGTAAACAAATCACCGTATCATTTAATTTCCGCTGCATTACTTAGTTTTTGGTGATTTGTTTGTGCTGCCACGTGATATTGCATGTTAATTTGATTAATTGATAACTAGACTAATTAATTAATCTAAGTTATCACAAGAGGTTAACGCATTTGTGGCCTGTCAGATAATTATTCCCCTCTACTCTCCTTCCCACTACTCTTCTCCCCTCTACTCTCCTTCCCACTACTCTCCTCCCCTCTACTCTCCTTCCCACTGCTCTCCTCCCCTCTACTCTCCTCTCTCTCTAAGAGTAATTCTTGTACCACACCAAAATGCATAACTTTGGCCACAACTTGCCCATGTAGCAAGTTGTGGTTGGTGGAGGGGTGTCCTCACATGGACCCATCATCACCTCTCTACCAACCACAACTTGTCACGTGGACAAATTGTGGCCAAAGTTGTGGCCAAAATTATGCATTTTGTTGTGGCATTAAAATTTTTCCCCTCCTTAAACTTCAAAACAGGCCATTTAAGTTTAACATAAAGCTGCTCTTTTTTATTTTATAGACCTTTACCATGAATAGAAACACGCTAAGATAAAGGTAGGCCTTTACCCTTAAAAAAAAAGAAAAAAAAAAAAAGAAAGAAGACATCCACGCAAACCGGGCAAAATCAGGAATATTTCCTAGAATAATATTATACATACGATTCAAAAAAAGAAAAAAACTATCAGAATTAGATGTCCGAAAACAAGTAAAAAAGTAGCTTTTGTTCTTTAAGAGATAGAAATTAATAAATTATCATATCAAGCTACGGAAATAAAAAATAAAATTATGCAGTGATTCATAACATTAAAGAGGTTGTTCAAACGTTGATCCTTCAAGACATTTTCACCCATTCTAGAACTTTGGCATAGGAATTTTCAATACGAACCAACAGATATTCTAGCCTTAGTCTCATAGGTGTCAGACTGTCAGTGTGGAATTATCTTTAAAGTTCTTAAAGGTGCGTCCACAAGACTCCCACTCATGTGATAAATCTATTGTGAATTCCAACACAAATAGTAAAAGTAATAGTGTGAATTAACCATTGTTTGCACACGGACAAACCTTCTGAATTTAAAATACTGTGACACGAATTTGGTACATCAAAAAATACACAATTTGGTACATCATAAAATTCTTTCAATTCATATATAAAAGTGAACTTGGTACCTCATAAAATACACAATTTGGTACATCATAAAATTCTTTCAATTCATATATAAAAGCGAACTACTCCAGTACATCACAAAATTCTTTCAAATCATATATAAAAGTGAACTACTACAATATCACACAATTTATTCCCTTATATAGTATGAAAATATTATAAATAAAATTCTCTATCATTATTTTAAAAAGAATAATGCAACAACTATAACATTATATCATATACCACTCCCCCAAAAGAATCACACTCCAACCGTATGAAGTGCGCACCTTATTCTCCTGCACCCACCAACCAAATGGTTGATGCATTTTTATGGTTCGACTATTTCGGTACAGAGAGTACTTTCCTTCAAAGTTATTTCCTTATATGTTTTTTTTTTTTTTTTTTTTTTTTTTTTTTTTTTTTTTTTTTTTTTGCACACTTCTCATTAGCATTAGTTTGATTATGACCAATCTTGGTCCATCACTGCACCACTTTGATTAAGTGCCTAATTGCCTCTCACATAGCATACATAAACAACTATGAATTTTGTGCTTAGTACATACGTTGACACTGATACACCTAAAGAGTTTTATTTTTATTTTTTATTATGCAGTAGCTGTAGAGTCCAATAGATATTCAATTCTCTATTTGCTGAATTTTCAACTGGCAGTAATTAGTCGCTACAACTTCATTTGCAGTGTAGCTTCTTCGCGTTACCCTACTCATATATATAATATGTAGATCTATATATATAACTCCCTAACCCTACTCATGTGGCTTAAGTAGGAGTATGGAAAATCTGATTTTGATTTTGATAAGTGTAGTTGAGTAGAGTCTTGAAACCCTAAACCATGATTCATCATGACCAGAGGCATGGGAAAGTGAAAATCTAAGTTTGATTTGAATAGTAGCCGACTAGATGTTGTGGCGGGTAGAGAGAGAGAGAGAGTGAAGGCTGAAGAGAGGCGTTCTAAATCTTCAGATGAAGATTTTCTTTTGCATGGAAGCTTTGATATTTCAGTACCTTCAGCCTTTTAGTCCCATCCCTCTTGCAGTCTTGCGTGTAGCACTAAACAATTCATCATTTAGTCCAATCAGTAGTACTAATCTCTTCAGACTTCACGTGATCTACAGATACCCCACATTTTTTTTTTTGGGTAAATTCCACTAACACTTCCTGAGGTTTGGGCTAATACCAACTAGGTCCATGAGATTTCAAAATTGACCACTTTAGTCCCTAAAGACAATTTTGTCCCTAAACACTGTTAGCCTCTATTAGCTTCTCTCTTCTCTCTGGTAACCTCTTTTAGCTCATCTCTCTCTCTCTCTCTCTCTCTCTCTCTCTCTCTCTCTCTCCCCCCCCCTCTGTGAAAATGCAAACTGAGCAAAGACAAACCCAAATCCAAAAACCCTAGCAAACCCTCACTTTTTTTTTGTTGAGAACGTAGGCCCTTCAATGTCCAATGCCTCCATCTTCTTACCCTCTCAAGCCTCACCACATATCAACCTCTCTCTCTCTCCCTAAATAAAAATTGATCCAAAAAAAAAAAAAAAAAAACAAAGCAAGAGAAAAAGAGAAAAAAAAAATGAAGCAGAGTTCACCTGAGGCGGTCTCATCGTCATCCTCTGCACCCGTCCAATCATCATCATCCTCTGCCATAACCACCACCTCAACCAACCACAACCACCACCTCAGCAACAAAACCCAAATCCAAAAAAACCCAACAAAATCCACCACGGCACCACCATATCTTAACCCACAACCACCATTGGCCACAAAACTTAGCCAAATCCACAGCAACAAAACCCAAATCTTCAAGAAAACTTAAATCCAAAAAACTTGTAGTAAACCCACCACTCCATCGGAACCCACAACCATCCCCACTGCAAATCAAACTTAGCCTACAAATCCATTACTTGAGACCACAACCACCACCTCACAACCATCGCTACAAAGCCCACAACCACAAACCAAAACCATAAACCACCATTGTAGATAGCATATTTTAGAGGTCCAAGAAACAAATGGGAAAATATTTTATAAAAAATATATATAATAAATAACTTGATTAAATTTTGTTTGACAATTCCCTTAGGTCCTATTGGCCAATAAATTCGACCGGAATACAATATGGCATTTTTGCACAAAAACTTTTAGATAGCATATATAGTGGTCCAAGAAACAAATGGAAAAATCATTTGCAAGAAAAAAAAGATAATAAAACTCGGTTAACTTTTTTTGAAAATACCCCTAGGTCCTACTATTCAAGAATTTTGACCGGAATCCAATGTTGGCTTTTTTGCAGGAAAACTTGAAGATAACACATATAGTGGTCCGAGAAACAAATTGAAAAATATTTTGCAAGAAAAAAAAAAACTCGGTTAATTTTTGTTCGAAAATACCCTAGGTCCTACTTGTTAAGAATTTTGATTGGAATACAATGTCAACATTTTTGCTTAATAACTTGTAGATCGCGTAGATATCGGTCCAAGAAACAAATTGAAAGATCAATTGCAAGAAAAAAAAAACACAGTTAAATTTTGTTCAAAAATGCCTCTAGGTTCTACTTGCCAAGAATTTTGGCTGGAATATAATGTCGGCGTTTTTGCACGAAAACCTGAAGATAACGTATTTAAAGGTTTGAGAAACAATTAGAAATATCTTTTGTAAGGAAAAAAAAAAAAAAACCTTTGTTGAATTTTGTTCGAAAATGCCCCTATGTCTTACTTGCCAAGAATTTTGACTAGAATAAAATGTCGGCGTTTTTGCATGCAAACTTGTAGATCGCATACTTAAGATGTCCAACAATCAAATGGAAAAATCTTTTGAAAAAAAAAAAAACCCCGATTAAATTTTGTTCGAAAATGCCCCTAGGTCCTACAAGTTGAGAATTTTGACTGGAATACAATTTTGGCACTTTTGTACAAAAACTTGTAGATAGCATATTTAGAGGTCTAATAAACAAATAGAAAAATCTTTTGTAAGAAAAAAATACTGTTAAATTTTGTTTTGAAAATGCCCCTAGGTCCTACTAGCCAAGAATTTTGACTGGAATATAATTATGGCATTTTTGCACGAAGAATTGTACATAGCATATTTAGAGGTCGAAGAAACAAATGGAAAAATATTTTATTAGGAAAAAAAAATTCTGCTAACTTTTGTTCGAAAATGCCCCTAGGTATTAATGGCCATGAATTTTATCAGAAATACAATGGCGGTGTTTTTGCACGAAAAATTGGGATCACGTATATAGTGGTCTGAGGATCGAATGGAAAAATATTTTGCATGAAAAAAAAAATCGATTAAATCTTGTTCGAAAACACCCTTAGGTCCTATTGGCCAAGAAATTTGACCGAAATACAATTTTGGCATTTTTGCATGAAAACTTGTAGATAGCACATATAGTGGTCCAAGAAACAAATGGAAAAATCGTTTGCAAGGAAAAAAAAAAAAAAAAACCTCAGTTAAATTTTGTTCAAAAATGCCCATAGCTCCAACTATTCAAGAATTTTGACCAGAATACAATGTTGGTGTTTTTGCACGAAAACTTATAGATAACATATGTAGAGGTTTGTGTAACAAATGGAAAAATCTTTTGCAAAAAAAAAAAAAAAACCTCAGTTAAATTTTGTTCGAAAATTCCCCTAGGTCCTGCTTGCAAAGAATTTTGACCATAATACAATGTCGGCATTTTTTCAAAAGTACTTGTAGTGAGAATAAAGAAAGTGAATGAAAATTTTTATAACTTGGGATATAAGACTCTTGCAAGAAGTATTCTGGTCCTTTTGGAGTAATTTAAAGGGCTGTTCTAACTTTGTCAAGTTTTTTTATTTTGTCTTCTTCTTCAACTTTTTTTTTTTAAATAAGATGCAAGAGTACGAATGGAAAAGAAAAGAAAAACATCTTATGCTTCTTGTTATTGTTAAGGAATTGATGAAATCAATAAGAGATGAAATTTCAGCTCTTCAATGGACTTTACCATCAACATGTAGGCATAAGTCTTTACCATTGATATTATGGTGAATAAAATGCTACAATTGTCAAGAAGAAATTGAAGTACTTCTTAAAAAAAAAAAAAAAAAAAAGGCAAGAGACTTAACTTTAGTAGTGATATCATGCAATGGTGTGGATAGAGGATTAGCAGAGTTGTATAAGTGAAAGTATGCAAAAAGATAGTCTCTTGTATCGGTTGATATAATTTAAATGAAATTCAGTCTTTTTTGTTCTAATTAATCTATACCTTGATTCCAGATCCTTTTCAATTCTAAACATCACAAATTAACTCCAACAAATAACTAGATAAGTATAACAAGTACAAATCTATTTGCAAGAAATTCAAATGGTACTTGATGAAACAAGAACTCGTCAATTGAGAAAAGGTGAGTCTAGACGGAACCAAACCTATACCTCGCCTTGAGAGCAGTCAAGAAGATGGCAGAGAGATCTGTGAATGCGGTCATCGGTGTGGTGCCTGCCAAAACACCTCTGATGCTTAAGTTAGTTTTCTGGAAATTATGCTTAGAACGATAAAGAATGAATGTGTTATGGTGTCTTTTTTCTTACCCTTGGCTGGCGTTTTTTGGAGGGTTTATATATCCCCCTTTTACCTTCTAGCCGCTGCAGTAGTTATTGTGGTCTTAATGTTGCTTTAAGTAACGCCTTCCACTTAATAGCAAGACTTCAATTCGTCTCCAACGGGATGTACAACTGTTTTATCCAGCCTGGGGTATTATTGGCGATACTAAATGTTCCTGCCGCTTCCATTTGCTCTTGCACATTTTATCCTCGTCTTCACAGGTTAAATTGTCTGTTGCGATTTCTCGTCAGTGATGCTTTTATCGTCAGCATTAATTTCGTCAGTCCCGTCAGTTGCCCCCGGATTACTTGGTCGTCATGACATGTCACGACGATCATGGAAGATGAAAAGTTGACAAGCGACTCTTGGAGTTTCGTGCCGCATTAAATGCATGGTGGTGGCGCCGTACTGATCGTGGCCACGTGGTGTGTTTCAGTTGGTGAAATTAATGTCCCATCATTTGGCTCTTTGTTTTTCCCGCTGTTTCTCTTCAGTTTCTGTGTTATTTAGGCTTTTAACCTCTCTCTCTTTGTTTTCTGCCATTTTTTCAAAAATACTTCTATTGCTCTGGGTCTATCTTCTTTTTTCTTTTGCGAACACTCCTTTCCGGCGACTTTTCCTTTTCGAATCGACGCATTGTGTGGTGGTACCTCCATGCGGTGGAGCTCTTGTGTGGTGGAACTTTTTGTTTCTAAGGTATTTGCTTTCTCAACTTTTGGCTCTGTTTTTCTTTTTCTTCTCTTCGCAATTTCTCTGATTCTTCGTTTCCTTCTTCTCTTTTCTCTTTTTCTTTATTATGGGGGTTTTAGTTTGTGTTGGTTTGGCTCATTTTGTTTCTAAATTTTGTTGGTTAATGGCTCTGAGGTTAGGATAGTTTGTCCTTCAATTTCTTTCTTGTTTGCACGCTTGGGGGGATTTTTGGGTAGCTCTCCGCGTCTAAGGGGTTTTGTTTGTGAGGGTAGCTGTCTGGAGGTTGTGTTGGCTGACTTGCTACTTTTGCTCCGTCGGTCTATAAACTGGTTTAGGAGTAGGGAAAGGGTACAAGGAGTCATGTCTGAGGTTAGATCTGTTAGGACATATGTAGTTGTTCAAGCTTGTGAACATATGTCGCTATTTTATGTAATTGGCTTATCCTTAGACAAAACGCACTTTACTTGTAATTGGGTAGATCTAGGATGTGTTAAACACTTCAAGAAACAGTGGTTCAAGATTAAGTGTTGAAGCCGTCAAAGTCTGTCCAAGATACAAGCAAGGAAGTGCTGGTTTTTAAATCTCGACACCTACCTCGACAGATACATCTATCGAGATTTAAAGAAGCTGTTTTGCCCGAGCCTCGACAGCTGTCTCGATACCTCTCGACACCTCTATCTATCGAGAATTACTGAAAACAGAATTCCAAGTCTGTTTCAAGTCCAATCCGTGTGTGTGTCTTTGGGACTTCTTTTCTCCTAACCCTAGACATATAAAAGGATTATTTTAAGGGCCGTCAAAGTAAGCAACAAGCAGAAATCACAAGACACAAGTTGCTTCTTCTCTGTTCATGCAAATTGTGATCTGTGAGACAAAGTTCGTGCCCTAGTTCATCTCTGATGATTTGAAGAACTTTGCAGCCAACATTCTTTCTTCCTCAAGTTGGTGAGTGAGTCACGTACTTGGATTCGTGCAAAGGAGTAAGACGCGTACTGGGATCCGCGCATCACATTGGTTAGTCACGTACTGGGAGCCGTGCATTAAACTGGAGAAATTGTCACTACAGAACAAGTCCAATTGGGTATTGGGGTAAGAGTTCAACTGTAGGTTGGTGAGGTACTGGGATTCCTTACTTGTAACTGCTTGTTGTGATAATAGTGGAGTTTCGGGAGTGGTGACCTTAAATCACCCGGTGGGGTTTTTGCCTTAGGGTTTTCCCCATTCGTGAACAAATCACCGTGTTATTTATTTTCCGCTGCATATCTTAGTTTGGTGATTTGTTTGTGCTGCCACGTGATATTATCTGTTAATTTGATTAATTAATAACTGGGCTAATTTAATTAATCTAAATTATCACAAGGGGTCAACGCGTTTGTGGCCTGTCAAGTGGTATCAGAGCAAGCACACTCTGATTAGGGTTTAATCTATTGTGTGTGATCCATTGACCCCTGTTGTCATGGAAAAATGACAGTCTCTCAGATGAAGAGAACTGTGATATCAAATACATCTTGTTTTTCTAATCTCCCTTCCTTGAGTGTCTCAGAAAACACAAGTCTAAAAGTTATTTGATTCCCTCCATGATGACTATTGGAAAAGATCTCAGTGTATACAAGCAGGAACTAGACTGTCTCAAATTCAAAATGTGCAAAGGAGTTTGTTTAAACAGAGTTAAAGTTAAAGGCCTGGCTCGGAAGAAGCAGATGAGAGAAGATACCATTCCCACTGATCTGCTGTCTAAGCATGAAGTGTGTTTCATGATGAAGTCCGCGTTCAAAGTAATGGACACGTGCCTATGGTACCTTGATAGTGGCTGCTCTAGACACATGACTGGAGACCGATCCCTCTTCAAAGTCTTCGAGTCTAAGAAAGGTGGAAATGTCACCTTTGGTGATGGGAGCAAATCTCAGATAAAAGGGAAAGGAATTATCTCTCTACCTGGACTACCAGACATTGCAAATGTTCTCTATGTGGATGGCCTAAGAGTGAACCTGTTGAGTATAAGCCAGATATGTGATCAAGACTTCATGGTGTTATTCTCCAAAGGAAAATGTCTTGTTATGGATGAATCTGGAAAGAAACTCATAAGTGGGGTACGTACTCTAGACAACTGTTATGGTTTAGTGCCTGATGCTGATATTGTATGCAATAGTATTCGGTTGCCAAATGAAGACTTGTGGCACCAACGGATGGGGCATGCTAGTTACAAACATCTCTCTATTGTATCTAAGCATGAGTCTGTTCTAGGGATGCCAAAGCTGAGTAGGTTGAACAATGTTGTGTGTGGACCATGTCAACTTGGAAAACAGACGAAAGCCAAGCATCCAAGCACTCAGACATCAGCAACATCCAGACCTTTGGAGCTATTGCATTTAGATCTTATGGGTCCTACGAGAACCGAATCTCTTGGAGGAAAGAGATACATCATGGTTGTAGTAGATGACTTCACTAGGTACACTTGGGTTATTCTTCTACGATCCAAGTCTGATGCTCCTGAGCACATTGAAACATTGTGCACAAGATTACAAAATGAGAAGAACCTGAAAATTGACCGAATTCGAAGTGATCATGGTAAAGAATTCGAAAACTCATACATGGAGTCATTCTGCACAAGATCAGGTATATCTCAAGAATTCTCTGCTCCTATTACTCCTCAGCAGAACGGTGTAGTAGAAAGAAAGAACAGTGTTATCCAAGAGATGGCAAGAGCCATGCTGCACAGTAAGGATGTGGCTAGAAATCTATGGGGAGAAGCAGTTAACACTGCATGTCACACAGTGAACAGAGTATACTTCAGACCTGGCACCAAAAAGACTCCATATGAGTTGTGGAAAGGAAGAAAGCCAAATGTGAAGTATTTCAAGATTTTTGGAAGCACTTGTTTCATCCTAAAGGATAGAGAGAATGTAGGAAAGTTCGATTCCAGAAGTGATGAAGGGATATTTCTGGGATACTCTACCACAAGTAAGGCTTATCGGGTATAGCAAAAGAACTATGAAGGTCATGGAAACTCTAAATGTTGTTATTGATGAGTCTTCAGATGTCAATCCTGAGAAAATTGATGAGGAACTTCCTAAAGAGATTCTCCCTCCAGAACCTAGGAGAGCTCTAGAGATCATGGAACAAGAGCCTACATCCCCAAGTACTCCTGGTACTCCCAGTGTTGTAGAAGAGCCAGCAGACATTCCTACATCACCAGATTCCGAGTGTCATGAAGACAAAAGACCTTCCTCCAGAATCAAATCAAATCATCCTCCAGAAACTATCGTGGGAAACATGAATGAACTCACATTGCGAAAACGCACAGTTGATAAATGTGTTGCTAACTTTGTGTCATACTCTTGCTATTTGTCACAGGTTGAACCCACTAAAGTTGAGGAAGCTCTTCAGGATGAAAGTTGGGTAGAAGCAATGCATGATGAACTGCTTCAGTTTCAGAGGAATGATGTGTGGACCTTAGTTCCCAGACCGGAGGGCGAGCATGTCATCGGCACCAAATGGATATTCCGAAATAAGACTGATGAGGAGGGTAATGTAATCCGAAACAAGGTTCGACTTGTAGCCCAGGGATACACTCAGATGGAGGGTATAGACTATGATGAAACATTCGCCCCAGTTGCTCGTATGGAGTCCATCAGAGTCCTTCTTGCTTTAGCATGTCACTTGAAGTTCAAGTTATATCAGATGGATGCGAAAACCGCCTTCTTGAATGGATTGCTTAAAGAGGATGTTTATGTGGCTCAACCTAAAGGGTTCATCGATCCTCACTTTCCGGATCATGTGTTGTACCTCAAAAAGGCACTCTATGGATTAAAGCAAGCACCCAGAGCTTGGTATGACCGGTTGACTCAATATTTGATATCCCATGGGTTCACAAGAGGACAGGCTGATCAAACTCTCTTCATCAAAAGAAAAGCTGGTGAGCTGGTGAGCTGGTGGTTGCTCAAGTCTATGTTGATGATATCATCTTTGGATCAACTAAGGATGAGCTTGCTCAAGAATTCTCGACACTCATGCAAGCAGAGTTTGAGATGAGCATGATCGGGGAGTTGTCTCACTTCCTTGGACTGCAGATTCGTCAACAAGATTCAGGTATATTCATCTCTCAATCTAAATATGCTAAGAATCTTGTGAAAAAGTTTGGTTTGGAATCTGCTAGTTCTGTTAGAACCCCCATGAGCCCAAATGTTAAACTCACTATTGACATGTTAGGTAAAAGTGTAGATTCTTCACTTTATAGAAGCATGATAGGTAGTCTTCTTTACCTTACTGCTAGTAGACCTGACATTAGCTACAGTGTAGGAGTGTGTGCTAGATATCAGGCTAATCCCAAAGAGTCACATATGATTGCTTTAAAAAGGATCATCAAATATGTCAAAACTACTGCCAACTTTGGTGTGTGGTATAGCAAAGACACTAATAATGTCTTAGCTGGATATTCTGATGCTGATTGGGCTGGGAATGCTGATGATAGAAAAAGCACCTCAGGAGGTTGTTTTTATGTGGGAAATAATCTGGTCTCATGGATGAGCAAAAAGCAAAACTCCATCTCATTATCCACTGCTGAAGCTGAATACATTGCTGCTGGTAGCTGTTGCACCCAACTCCTATGGATGCAAAAACTCCTTCATGATTATGGTATTCGTCAAGAACATCTCACCAACTATTGTGACAATACCAGTGCCATCAATATCTCCAAGAATCCGGTTCAACATTCTCGAACCAAGCACATAGAGATTCGACATCACTTCATTAGGGAGCTTGTCGAAGATGGTGTTCTTACTCTTGAGTTTATCCACACCGATGACCAAAAAGCTGATTTGTTCACCAAACCTCTGGATAGCAAACGTTTTGAGTTCCTTCGTCAAAACATCGGTGTCATCTCCATGGATTGATCTCCTTTTATCTTTCCTCCTCCTCATGCATGCGCATCTAGTTTTATGCATGTTTTGCTTTTTTTAGCATGTTTTTGTTTGTGTGTTTTCAGTTTTGTGTTTTATTTTTGCTTCTCTAATAAAAATAAAAAAAAATTGAAAAATTGAAAAATACAAAAACAGTGTGTGTTTGTGTGCATTAGTTCATGTGAACTTTTGTAATGGCCATTGAAACAGAGTTTTCTAAACTTTGTATCACCTGTAGCTTAGATGAGCACTCTTCTGCACAACTAAGCGAGTGAGCTCTGTAGCTCTTTGTTTGTGATGAGTAAGGTTAAGTGATCTCTTCTTCTTAACACTCGTGTCACTCTTTTTGACGGGTTGAACTAGAAAATCCTAAGAGAAAGGCATAAATAACCATCTCACCACTGTTACTCGCCAATCATAATATGACATCTGTATGGTTCGGCATAGCAAAAGTGCAATGCCATAGGACACCTGTATGCTTCGGCATAGCAAAAGTGCAGTGTCAAAAGCTTAACATCATTGGGTGTTTCTTTTCTTTCTCTTGTATGCCCATGTATGATATGCTTGTTAAAAGAAAATATGCAAAGAAATTAAAAGCAAAAAGATCAAAATACTTTAAAATATGGTTGCAAGCGTGTTTTCTAGGAGATGTGGGAGTTATAGGATGTACCTCAAAGGTGATAGTCCCCATCAAACAGTTATGATTGTGTGTGAGTTAAAGTGATTTTCTCATATCTAAAATCGTCATAACATTGAGACACTTATGCAATCTTGCGATGTTTTTCACACACAACACGCAATACTCTTTGCTATTCTTGATACATGTGCAGGTACAATGTGATTTGGCCATCACAAGGTTTACATGCTTTAATGTATGTTCACTGAACTGTCTTAACTTGTTTTTGAAATATAAAATTGGTTAGACTTGTTTAGTGTGTGTGTGCGTGTTTTGAGATATATGAGCATCATATTTCCTGTTGAGAGATGATTTTGAGAGCTTAATGTGTTGGTTGTATCTTTGGTTGAGTTGCATGCATGATTGCATTCATGTCTGTGTTTTTCTTCTTTTGAAAAACTGCTTTGTAAGGCATCTCGACACCTCCTCGATACCTCTCGATACATAGCTATCTGTCGAGATCCTTAGACTCTTTCTTATCGCAGTCTCGACAGATACCTCGATAGCAGCTGGATCGATCGAGAAACTTTCTGTTTGCTCGATAGCTCCTCGATAGCTTCTGGATCGATCGAGGTTCCCTCTTGCTTGTTTCTTCTCCCTCGATAGCTGACCTCGATAGCTGCATCTGTCCACGTGCATTTCTCGATAGCTTCCCTCGACAACTACCTCGACAGCTCTCGATACCTACAGCTGTCGAGAATTACTGAAGCGCTATAAGATGAACCTTCGCGATTTTTCAGTTCATTCTCTCGATCTCTCTCGCTCGAAACTCTCTTTTCTCTCTTCCAAAACACTTCCCTCTCTCTCCAAACCTCTCTCAAGACTTTCTCAAGTGATTCTTCGCGTTCTTCATCATTTGGTAAGCATTTTATCACTCATTTTCATGCATTTCATTGTTTAAAACCCTAGGTTTTGTGTTTTTGAAAATTTTTGGGAGTTTTCAAAATTGTTGGGGTTTTCATGAAATTTTTGGGTTGGTTTTCTAGTTTTGATCTTCAAAACCACATGCATTGCATCACATTAGCATTCTAATTATATTTTCATGTATTTAGATGTGTGCCTACCTATTGTGTGCTGTTAGGTTTGGATTGGGCTGAGCTCATGATGTGTTTATTGTTGCATGTCACATGCTCATGCATTTTCATGCATACGTTCTTTTCATTTCAATATTTCCTTCTGCCAATATTGATTTGTTTGGGACTTTTCTGTTTGTCTCTTCTTTCCCCCTCTTCTATGTTTGCGTTAGTAGCGTCTATGGCTCCTAAACGTAAGTCTATTCCGTCCCAGAACCCTCTGCGTTCTAAGGGACAGTCTTCTTCTGACTCTACCCCTCTCTCTGTCCGGTTCCGTGATGAGAAAGCCCATAAGGACTTCTCGGAGAACTTTTCTAAACGCGGTGTTCATTCGGAACGCCATGTCGTCCTGGCAGACTTTGCCGACACCGACCTACCCGATGTCATTCACACTCGGGGTTGGGAGTCACTGTGTGACGTCCCGGTCACATCTCCTCTCGTGTTGATTCAGGAGTTTTACTCCAACATCCACGGGATAGATTCTTCAGTACCTTCTTTCTATTCTTGCGTTAGAGGTACGCGCTTCTGTGTCACCCCAAAGCTAGTCTCTGAGGTTCTCCATGTCCCTAGGGTGGATCATCCCGATTACCCTAGCTGTGAGCGTCTCTGGACTGTGTCCAAAGACGAGATGATCTCGGCGTTCTGTGAACGTCCTACCTTTTGGGGAGATCACATGTACACACCATGTCGACCTTTTGCTAAAGGTCCTAGATTTCTTAACATGGTGATGACTTTTGTTCTGCATCCACTCTCTCACTACAACTCGATCACAGAGCCTCGTGCTCGGTTCTTGTTGTCCCTCCTTGAGGATCTCTCTATAGACTTTCCTTCTCACTTTATCTGTTCCATCATAGATGTCTATAGAGATACGGCCACCCGTGATAAGCTCATTTTCCCTTCCGCTATCACGAGGATTCTGGGTCGTTTTTCCGTTCCCTTCCCTTCGTCCGATCCTTACCGCGTCATGTCTGCCATAGACGCCGCTACCGTAAAACGTAGTGAGGCACAGTTCCGATCGCGACAGTCTGATGATGCCACTCCTTCCACTCGTCCGACCACCTCCAGATCCGCTCGAGCTTCTGCTTCTACTTCTTCGAGCGACGTCACCTTGAGCGACGTCACCTTGAGCGACATCATGGCGCAGTTACAGCGCATGGATGCTCGCCTCGATACACTCTCCACAGAGTTGTATCAGGTGAATGTCCGTGTTGGCCGCATCGCCAGGCGACAGGCGACCATGGGCAGCTTTGCATCAGAGGCTTCTCCTCCGCCACCTCATGTGTCGACTGAGACCGAGGCTGATGATGATGGCGATGATGATGATGCTTCAGACGATGATGATGATGGAGATGCTAGCTCATCGGATGAGATGTCTACTTGACACTCTACCCTTTGTCACTCGTGACAAAAAGGGGGAGTAGTTTTGTATGAGAGTAGTCATACTTAGGGGGAGTGTTAGCATAGGACATAGGACATTTTTTGTTAGGGGGAGTGTGGACTGAGGGATGTAGTGAGATGATCTATGTATTTTTTTTTCTTTTCTTATCTTTTAGAGATACATTGATCATGTACTTACATACATTGTACTTATTCTCTTTCTCTATATGATGATGTATGTTGTTTCTTTCACCTACCTTTCATGTGTTGTTTCTTTTCTGTCTTTATACACATGTTTCTTTATCTGTATGCAATCTATTATTTCTGTTTCACACAAAGATGCCTTGATGTGTTTTGTTTATAAGTGTTTCAGAAATACAGGTTGTCAAAGTCTTCTTGTCATAAACTCTCTTCTTGCAAATTTTTTCAAGAGTTTGTGTTAGGATAGATTTTATTGTATGTAACAAGTGAATATGAGTTGAGTGATTTATGACTTCTCTCATATCTTCATTTGTATGTTGTGGTTTTGTCACGGATTGCCAAAGGGGGAGATTGTTAGGACATATGTAGTTGTTCAAGCTTGTGAACATATGTCGCTATTTTATGTAATTGGCTTATCCTTAGACAAAACGCACTTTACTTGTAATTGGGTAGATCTAGGATGTGTTAAACACTTCAAGAAACAGTGGTTCAAGATTAAGTGTTGAAGCCGTCAAAGTCTGTCCAAGATACAAGCAAGGAAGTGCTGGTTTTTAAATCTCGACACCTACCTCGACAGATACATCTATCGAGATTTAAAGAAGCTGTTTTGCCCGAGCCTCGACAGCTGTCTCGATACCTCTCGACACCTCTATCTATCGAGAATTACTGAAAACAGAATTCCAAGTCTGTTTCAAGTCCAATCCGTGTGTGTGTCTTTGGGACTTCTTTTCTCCTAACCCTAGACATATAAAAGGATTATTTTAAGGGCCGTCAAAGTAAGCAACAAGCAGAAATCACAAGACACAAGTTGCTTCTTCTCTGTTCATGCAAATTGTGATCTGTGAGACAAAGTTCGTGCCCTAGTTCATCTCTGATGATTTGAAGAACTTTGCAGCCAACATTCTTTCTTCCTCAAGTTGGTGAGTGAGTCACGTACTTGGATTCGTGCAAAGGAGTAAGACGCGTACTGGGATCCGCGCATCACATTGGTTAGTCACGTACTGGGAGCCGTGCATTAAACTGGAGAAATTGTCACTACAGAACAAGTCCAATTGGGTATTGGGGTAAGAGTTCAACTGTAGGTTGGTGAGGTACTGGGATTCCTTACTTGTAACTGCTTGTTGTGATAATAGTGGAGTTTCGGGAGTGGTGACCTTAAATCACCCGGTGGGGTTTTTGCCTTAGGGTTTTCCCCATTCGTGAACAAATCACCGTGTTATTTATTTTCCGCTGCATATCTTAGTTTGGTGATTTGTTTGTGCTGCCACATGATATTATCTGTTAATTTGATTAATTAATAACTGGGCTAATTTAATTAATCTAAATTATCACAAGGGGTCAACGCGTTTGTGGCCTGTCAAGATCTAGTGAATTGGAGACCGGACTCTCGTCTAGCGACGATCCAATGGGGGAAGATACTGCCGTCTCGACCCCTTGCGAAGTTGGGGCTTTCTACGCCCTTCAGGAAGAGTGTAGTTTAGACGCCGAAACATTAGGGCGGTTTAGGGACAGATTCCAGTTCCCGGAGAGAGTGAGGTTTCGTTTGCCTGGTAAGGATGATTAGGCATGTAGCTTCTTCCCAGGGGAGGTGTGCTTCTATGAGGCGGCCTTCCTCTGTGGATTGCGGTTCCCTGTCCATCCTTTCCTAATGGAGCTATTGGACCATTTTGGTATCGCTCCAGGGCAACTTATGCCCAACTCATGAAGGATCGTGATTAGTTGTATGGGGATCTGGATGGCAGCTGTGGACGGAGATATGCTTAAGATTGACGAGCTTCTTTAATTGTATCGATCAAAAGCGTCGAAGGAAAACGGGTATTATGAGTTGGTACCATGGGAAAGAAAAAATAGGGTTGTCAAGGGGTTACTGTCATCTTTCAGGTATTGGAAGTCAAGATTTTTCTTTGTGTTAGGGGATGAGTTTGAGACTGCTTCCAGCGAGATTTGGGGTGACCTCCCACAATTGCATCGTCGGTGGGGGACCCTGGTGTTAGGTGCGTCAATATCTTTTCTCGTCGCTTCAATTTTCCTGCGCCGTGTTTATCGTGGGTAACCAGTTTAGCTTTTCCTATGTGCAGTTCAGAAACGGCCGAGGCTTAAAAGCAGGTACGCGAATAGGGTACAAGAAGCCATAGAGTACGCGCGGAAGATTGAAGATTGGGACGACCTGGTGGATCCCAGGACTTTATCCTTTTACTGTCTTGGACCTGAACCTTCGTCCTTTGTTCTTCGAAGTATAGAGATCGAAGAAAAGAAAAGTAAGTGTTATACTCGTCTATGGTGGTCTGTCCTTATCATTTCTTCCCTGACGAATGCTCCCTTCTTTTCTTTTTTGTGCAGAGATGACGTTGAAATTCAACAAAGACATGTACGCCAAGATGCGGTCGAAGAAAAATGAGCTCCTATCAAACTTGGGGAGAAAGTCAATGCGGGTCACTGACAGGGGTGCTTCTGCTTCTCCAGGCATCCAGTCCATTCCTGTTGCTTCGGGGGCTGGAGTGACGAGGACAACTTCTCTGTCAACATCCGTCAAGGAACTCGTCACTCCAGTGGCCAAAAGACAGCGCCTCTTCGGGAAGGAAAAGGAGACAGAGAGGGCCACTTCTCGCTCGTCAATGATTTGGGATGACGAGGGCCTGGCCGTGGAAAGAGCTCACGGGGCGGTGGCTGCCACGGACCTGAAGGCACTTTCTGGAGTGTCTTTTAACCGCGTCGCAAGCCGTCATGTTCAGAAGATAGTCCAGGTGAGATTCTAACCACGAACCCTCTTCTTTCTTTTATCTTTTCCTTTCTGTCTTCTCATAATCTCATCTTTTCCCTTTTTATTTTTTTTTTATTTTTTTATTTTTTCAGGTTTTGGGGGAGAGCCTTTATATCATTTCTGAATATCTGACTCAAGAAGCCAAGGTGGCTTCCCTTTCGTCGAGAGTGGGTGCTTTGGAGGCAGAAAATTCCTCTTTGAAGGACTTAATTAAATCTATGGGTGAAACTACTGACTTAAAGGAAAGAGTGAAGAAGTTGGATGAAGATCTCAGGGCAAAGTGTCAACTCACCTTTGAAAAGGACAAACAACTCTCGGCGTCTCGGGAGTCACTGAAGACCATCGCTGCCCGATCCGTGGAGGCCTTCCAGACCACTGAGGCATACAACACGGTTTTGTTCAACTGGTACTTCAAGGGTTTTGAGCTGCTAAGGAGGTATCTCGCTAAACACCCTTCTGGAGTGGATTTGGAAAGCTTGGATCTGGAAGAAGTTGACCAAGAAATGGCTGCCGACGAGGCTGCCCAATCATCTGCTGCTCAGCCTGACGCCACCAAGAATGTTGACGAAGCCCCTGACGACTTTGCCCCTGCTGTTTGACCCTGAAAAGAATTTGATTTCTGTTTACTTGTTTTTTTTTTATTATTATTATTAGCCCTACTCTTGAAAGATCTTTTGTTTTGTGAACAATGTGTTTTATAATGGTTTGGCCCTGTGTTTATGGGTTTTATGGTTGAAAAAACAATGGAATTTGCCCTCTGTTTTTGGGCTTTAATTAGATGCACTTGCTTTCTTTTTGCACATTTGCGACTTAGCCATTTTCAATGTCTTTTTTTTTTATTCGTCAGTAACGTACATCTATCAAAGCAGATCTTTGTTGCATGGCGATCTTTAAGATTCAATGTCTCTTTTGATCATTAGTAACTTACGTCCGTCAAAGCGAAATTCTGTTACTCAGCCATTTTTGAGATTCAATGTCTCTTTTGATCGTTAGTAACTTACGTTTGTCAAAGCGAAATTCTGTTACTTAGCCATTTTTTAGATTCAATGTCTCTTTTCTCGTCAGTAACTTACATCCATCAAAGAGAAATTTTGTTACTTAGCCATTTTTGAGATTCAATGTCTCTTTTCTCGTTAGTAACTTACATCCATCAAAGCAGAATTTTGTTACTTAACCATTTTTGAGATTCAATGTCTCTTTCTTCGTCAGTAACTTACATCCGTCAAAGCGGAATTTTGTTACTTAGCCATTTTTTAGAGCGGGGAGGGGTTGTTTCAAGTTTTTAACTGGGAAAACCTGCGGACGCAGAAGCATTAGTAATTAAAAAATCTCTTTATTAATTCTGAACGTATTCATTGGTTACATTCATTGGTGGTACTTCTTCAAATGCTCAATGTTCCAAGGCCGTGGAAGTTTCTGCCCGTTCATGGCTTTCAGATGATAACTCCCTTGTCTGGAGTAGTGAGTAACATGGTGGGGCCCTTCCCATGTAGGACCCAGCTTTCCCTATGCTGAATCTCTTGTGGTTGTGCTGACCTTGCGTAAGACGAGGTCACCTATTTCGAATCGTCTAAGCTTCACCCTCTTGTTATAGTATTCTTCCATCTTCTGCTGGTATTTGGTCATTCTGTTGGAGGCTTGGTCCCTTACTTCATCTAGGCAGTCAAGGTTGACCCTGAGTTGATCGTCGTTATCTCCTGCCTGGAATGCCTCGCGCCTGAAACTAGTGATTCCCACCTCGACCGAGATCACGGCTTCAGTGCCATAGGTGAGTCTAAAAGGTGTTTCCCCCATCAGGGTTCTTGCAGTGGTTCTGTAGGCCCACAACACATTGGGTAGTTCATCTGGCCACGTGCCCTTCGCATCGTCCAGCTTGGTTTTTATGATCTTCAGTAACGCCCGGTTCGTCACCTCTGTCTATCCGTTAGCTTGCGGGTGCCCTAGGGATGAGAACCTGTTCTTGATGCCCAAACTTCAGCAGAAGTCTTTAAAACCTTGGCTGTCAAACTGTCGACCATTATCTGATATTATCGTCATTGGTATCCCGAACCTGCACACTATATTCTTCCAGACGAAGCTTCGAATCCGTGATTCTGTGATGGTTGTTGTTGCTATTGCTTCTGCTTCTACCCACTTGGTGAAGTAATCAATCGCAACCAATAATAATTTTACCTGACCTTTACCTAGTGGTAGCAGGCTAACGATGTCAATTCCCCATTGTGCGAATGGCCAAGGAGAGGATATGGTCGTCAGTTGCTTTGTTAGAAGTTGTTGGACACTCCCGAACCTTTGGCACTTGTCACATTTCCTAACAAGTTTAGCTGCGTCCACCTACATGGTTGGCTAGAAATAACCTGTTCGAATGATTTTGCTTACCAGGAATCTAGGTCTGACATGGTCCCCACAAACTCCTTCATGGACTTCCTTCAGGATATATTTGGCTTCCTCTTCATTAACGCACTTGAGGTAAGGCATAGAGAAACCTCTCTTGTATAAGGTGTCGTTTAGGATTGTGAACCTGGCCGCTCTTTTCCTGATCTTCTTGGCCTCGTCAGCATCTTGGGGGAGGCGTCTGTCTCGCAAAAAAGACATAATAGGAGTAATCCAGCTATTTGTACCTTGGATCTGGAAAGTTGATACTTCTTCAATGCTTGGATGCTTCTGGACTTCAACTGCTAGACCGTTTCCTGATGGCCTCTCTTCTAACGATGACATTTTTGATATCTTGTTTGCCATAGTATTCTGGCTCCGAGGGATCTGTTCGAATCTGATTGCATCGAACTCCAGGATAAGGAGCCTCGTCAGCCTGAGGTATCTTTGCATTCTATTCTTTTGCCTCGTACTCTCCCTTTATTTGTTCGGTCACCAATTTTGAATCACTTTGGACTAGCAAGTTCCTGGCTCTAAGGGCTTTTCCTAGTCTTAGTCCCGTCAGTATTCCTTTGTATTCAGCCTCATTTTTGGTGGCTGGAAATTGCAACTGGACCCCGTATTTGAGTATTTACCCGTCGAGAGTGGTTATGACAACCCCTACTCTGCCTCTTTTTTGGACTGACGAACCATCTGTCTGTATCATCCACCAATCATCGTTTCTCATATGGTCTTCTTCATTTGCAAAAGTGAATTCGGCCACGAAGTCGGCCAGGACTTGTGCCTTAATGGCTGTCCTGGGATGGTAATTGATGTCAAACTAGCTAAGCTCGATTGCCCACCGGACCATTCTCCCGGCTGCTTTAGGTTTGTTCATGGACTTTTTGATAGGTTGGTTAGTCATGACCAGGATTGGGTTTGCCTGGAAGTACTGCCTTAGTTTGCATGAAGCCATTATTAGTGCGAACACAATCTTCTCGATCATTAGGTACTTAGACTCAGCTCCTTGGAAGGCCTGACTAACGTAATAAATTGGTAACTGTTTCTTACTCTCTTCACGAATTAGGGCTGCGCTCACGGCCGTGACTGATACCGCCAAGTACAACTGTAAAGTTTCTCCCTCTTTAGCCGGGCTTAGAAGGGGCAGATTACTCAAGTAGCGTTTGAGCTCCTGGAAAGCCTCCTCACACTCGTCAGTCCATACGAAGGCCTTTTTCAAGGTTTTGAAGAAGGGTTGGCACTTATTCGTTGCTCTGGAGATGAACCTGTTTAGTGCTGCGATTCTTCCAGTCAGCTTCTGGACTTCTTTAACTGTTCTTGGCGACTCCATATTGATTATGGCTCGCACCTTCTCCGGGTTAGCTTCTATCCCTCTATGGGGCACCATGAATCCCAAGAATTTTTCCGATGCTACGCCAAAAATGCATTTGCTTGGGTTCAGCTTCTTCTTGTACTTTTTGAGGGTGGCAAATGTCTCCTTCAAATCTTCAAGATGGGAAAACTCTTCTTTACTCTTGACGAGCATGTCTTCGACATATACTTCCATATTCCTACCGATTTGGTTCTTGAACATCTTGTTCACCAGCCTCTGATAAGTGGCTCTAGCATTCTTCAGCCCGAAAGGCATCACCTTGTAACAGTAGAGTCCTTGGCTTGTGACGAAGGCAGTTTTTTCTTGATCTTCTTCAGCCATCCTTATCTAGTTGTACCCGGAGAAGGCTTCCATAAACGTAAGTAACTTGTTTCCAACCATGGTGTCCACCAGCTGATCTATCCTCAGTAGAGGGAAGCTATCCTTCGGGCATGCCTTGTTCAGATCCGTGAAGTCCACGCACATTCTCCATGTTCCATTGGCCTTCCTCACCAGGACGACGTTGGTGAGCCACTCCGGATAGTGTACTTCCTGAATAAAACCTGCCGCTAAGAGCTTAGTGACCTCGTCTTTCACTGCCTGGTCCGTTCTGGGGCGAAGGTTCTGCATCTCTGGTGGACGGGCTTCCTCTTTAGGGTCACCCTTAATTCATGTTGGATGACCTCTGGAGGTATGCCGGGCATGTCCTCGTGACTCCAAGCGAAGACGTCTAGGTTGTCTCTAAGTAACTTGATGAGTCTGGCCTTCATCTCAGGGCTAAGTGTTTTTCCTACCTTCATTGTTTTGGTTGTTTCTCCGATAGCTAACTCCACAGTCTCCAGTGCTTCTTCCTTTTCTTCTTCTTTCTCCTCTATCGTCCACTTATGGTTTTCCCGTGCATCTAGTACGGCCTGGTAGCATTCTCGAGCTAAAACTTGATCTCCTCTTACCTCGCCAACCTCCTCATCCGTTGGGAACTTCACTTTTAAACGATAAGTATACGTCGCCGCCCTCCATTTGTTGAGCGTTGGCCTCTCGATGATGGCGTTATAAGATGAAGGACAGTCCACCACCAAGAAATCCAGCTGATGGGTTAAATGCCTCGGGTAAGTCCCGACTGTGACTGTTAATGTTACCATGCCCTTGGGATATACCCGATCTCCACTAAAGCTGACAAATGGGGAGTTAAAAGGGTGCAGTCTTTTTGGATCTAGTTTCAATTGCTGGAAAGTGGGGAGGTAGATAATGTCTGCTGAGCTGTCGTTGTCCACGAGGATCCTCTTGCTGTTGAACCCTTCCAGAGTTTACATTATAACTAGAGGATCGTTGTGTGGTTACTTCACCCCTCTGGCATCTGTTTCATTGAAGGACATATCCTGGCCTGTCCATCTCTGCTTGACTGGAGGTATCATGTAAACACTGTTCACTTGCCTCTAGCATGCCTTCCTAAGGGATCTAAATGATCCTCCAGCAAAAGTTCCTCCTGCGATCGTTGCTATCTCCCCGACCACATTCTGCGCTGGTTGGGCTTGATGATCTTCGTTTCTTGACGATGATCCTTGCTGGTCCTTGTTTCCGTCCCTTGGTCTACTGTACTCCCCCTTCTTCACATACTTCTGCAGCTTCCCTTTCCGTATCAGCTCCTCAATTTGTTCTTTGAGGTCTCGACAATCCTCCGTGTAGTGACCGTGATCTTTATGGAATCGGTAGTACTTGTTTTTGTCACGAACATTGGGCGACGAATGTAATGGTCGTGGCCATTTCAAGTGGTACTCATCTTTAATCTGCGACAAAATCTTGTCCATGGGTATAATTAAAGGGGTGAACCTTACAGTTTGGGGACCTTTATCGTCTTTTCTTCTGTTACCGTCATTGGCTTGAGGATTAGGTTGTTCCCTCTTCTGTCCTCTTCGTTCGTTGTCCCTTGTTCCGATGTTCCCCGGCCTTACTGCGTCCCCTATGGTTGTGAGTGCATCTTCGGCATTCATGTATTTTTATGCTTTTAAGAGCATTTCTGCCATCGTCTTTGGAGGGTTCTTTGCAAGTGATGCCACGAGATCTCGAGATCGTAACCCTGCCTTAAAAGCCGTCAATTGCACTCTGTCGTCAGCTTCGTCCACCTCCAAAGTCTCTCGCGTGAAACGTTTTACATATGACCTCAATGTCTCCTTCCCTCCCTGCCTAACAGTGAGTAAATAATCTGCTGGCCTCTTCGGACGTTGTCCCCGAATAAAGTGCCTCAAGAAGGCGCCGCTCAGCTGCTTGAAGTTATCTATTGACGATGTTGGCAGCTTGGCGAACCATTCCCTAGCTGCCCCTTTAAGAGTGGTAGGGAAGGAATGACATAATATCTCGTCAGGGGGCTGTTGGAGGCCTAATGTTATTTTGAATGTATTGAGGTGATCTTGAGGGTCCTTCAATCCGTCGAACTGTTCGAGCTGGGGCAGACGAAATTTGGACGATACTGGATGCTCGAGGACCGTTGTAGTGAAGGGCAAATCTGTGGCCCTTATCATTCTATCCACGCTCCGGTCCGTTTTTTCTTTGATGGCATTTCGCAGTTCGTCCATCTCTTTCCTCATTTCTCTCAAGACATCTGAGCTTTGTTCGTCAGGAGTGAGTGGTCTGAGAGTACTGACCCTTCTGTGACTATCCCCTTCATTTTCCGAGCCGCCCTTGGATTGACTCTCCTCCTGCTGAAGTTGTTGAAGTTATATCTTCATTTCCTGATTCTGCTTAGTGAGTTCCCCACAGACGGCGCCAAACTGATGAAACAAAAACTCGTCAGTTGAGAAAAGGTGAGTCCAGACGGAACTAAACCTGTGCCTCGCCTTGAGAGCAGTCAAGAAAATGGCAGAGAGATCTGTGAACGCGGTCACCGGTGTGGTGCCTGCCAAAACACCTCCGATACTTAAGTTAGTTTTCTGGAAATTATGCTTAGAACGATAAAGAATGAATGTGTTATGGTGTCTTTTTTCTTACCCTTGGCTGGCATTTTTTGGAGGGTTTATATATCCCCCTTTTGCCTTCTAGCCGTTGCAGTAGTTATTGTGGTCTTAATGTTGCTTTAAGTAACGCCTTCCACTTAATAGCAAGGCTTCAATTCGTCTCCAACGTGATGTACAGCTGTTTTATCCAGCTTGGGGTATTATTGGCGATACTAAATGTTCCTGCCGCTTCCTCTTGCTCTTACACATTTTATCCTCGTCTTTACAGGTTAAATCGTCTATTGTGATTTCTCGTCAGTGATGCTTTTATCGTCGGCATTAATTTCGTCAGTCCCGTCAGTACTATATAAGTCAAAAGACATAACAAGTCAAATCTATTTACAAGAAATTCAAATGGACTGATCACGGGCATTTGGATAGTATTGTACTTGTTGCTTTAAAATTTTACTATTATGAGGTTTTGCTGATAAATAGTATATGGGTTGGGTTCAAGTTATACCTGGTGTAATTCTAACAATGTGATACTACTCAATAACATATTATTGAATTCATATTTTGAAAATTCAACTGTTGAATTACATGTTTTATATGTTCTTAACATGCATGCCAAATTTCATGTCAATCAAATGTAATTTACCATTCAATCCACCAACTAATCTTTTATGCATTATTTCAAACTACAAAAATTTGAATTTAAGCAATTAATTGATGACATAGCTATTGAACTTTGATCACCTTGAAATTTTGCAAGCATGGACGATATACAATGATAATATAATCTAACAGTGGATTTGTCAAATTTGCACCCAATTAAAAACTATTCGTTAATGTAACATTGCATAGAGTTACACCGAGTGTAATTTGAACCTAACCCTCTATATATACATATATATATATATATATATATGTATATATTCATAACAAATTTACTTGTTAATGTAATTTCTATTGAGTAAGGAGGTGCTTGGAAGTGGGTCTACATATTCAACAAATGAAGGAGGAGGGTCGAATGATGGGTTTGGCTGTCTAAAACCCAAAAGACTCAACCTGACTATAGACTTCAAAGTTAGTCTCCTCCTTCCCTTGCCGACATCACCATGAGCAATATTTATCTCCATTCTTCATAGATTTGTGAAAATATCATTCAAATCAGATGGATATCTTACTAGATTTGTGAGATTTTTTCCAGATCTAATTGAGATATCACAGAGTGAGATTTTTGGCAGATTTGGGAGAGGTCTCATCAAATCTGCTGAGTTCCACTAAAAATCGATTTTGGCTAACTCAACCAAAAGAGTTTTAAGCGACTGGAAATGACATAGTATTTTGCCAAGTATTAATAACCTTGGGCTTTTGATAAAATAGTATCAAGTAGTTAACTTGGGCTTTTAATAGTGTCAACATAAGTTGGACTTTTGATATTGCCTATGAGAATTGGGTTTTGATATTGTCAATGAGAATTGAGATTTAAATGTTGCCAGCGAGAACTGGGCTTTGATATCGCCAATGAGAATTGGGTTTTGATGTTCCCAATGAAAATTGTGCTTTAAATATTGCCAGTGAGAACTAGACTTTGATATTGCCAATGAAAATTGGGTTTTAAATGTTGCCAATGTGAATTGGGCTTTGGATAAATAAATTTTCATGGGTTTAAATCTTGGGCTTTGATTATGGATTTGAATTCCATTGATAAAATTGTTTTGTCATGGACTTGAATCATGGACTTTTCAAATATTGTCAAGCATAAGTATTCTTGGACTTTAAATAGAATAGGATATGTGTATTGGGTTCATAGGACTGGTTTTGGGTTTATGTAAATGATGATAATAAAATTAGATAAAATATGAGTTTTTGGGCTTTTTATGATAGTTTATATCATGACTCAATTTAGATAATGAGAAATGAAATATTTGTGATTAACATAATAATAGATCAAAAAATATTTGGGAAAACCCAATAACGTATTAATGGTAATTGAAAATAAAGGTTAACAAGTTAGACATGTATCTAAATTCATGTTCCTTAGATTTGGGTCGTGACACTTACAGTGGCGTTTTAAAACAATGGGTCTATGTGGCGTTTTCAAGAGCCTATAGTGGCACTATAAGTCCTGGTCTTACAAAAACCTATAGTGGCGTTTGAGAAACGCCACTATAGGCACTTTTTATTTAAGATTTTATTTTATTTTGTTGTGGTTTTTTAGTAAGGGCCAGAGGGGGGAAAAAAAAAAAAACCTATAGTGGAGTTTAGGCACTTTTTTTTTTTTTTTTTTTTCCAGTTTATTTATTTATTTTTGGGTAGGGTTCTTTTGGTAAGGGGACCTATAGTGGCATTTGAGAAACGCCACTATATGCACCTTTTATTTTAGTTTTTTTTTTTTTTTTTGTGTGTTTTTTTAGTAAGGGCTAGAGGGAGAAAAAACCTATAGTGGCATTTGACAAACGCCACTTTAGGCCCTCCTATAGTGGCTCTTGTCCAACGCCACTATATGTATTTTTTAGGTTTTTTTTTTTTTTTTTGGTTGGGTTCTTTTGGTAAGGGAACCTATAGTGGCGTTTCCCACTATAGAAAAATGCCACTATAGGCACTTTTTTTATTTAATTTTTTTTTTAAATTTTTTTTTTTTTTTCGGTTGGGATCTTTTGGTCAGGGGACTTATAGTGGCGTTTGAGAAACGACACTATAGGCACTTTTTTTTAATTTTTTTTTGTTTTGATTTTTTGATTTTATTATTTTTTTTGATTGAGTTCTTTTGGTAAGGGGACCTATAGTGGCGTTTGAGCTATAGTGGCATTTCTCAAACGCCACTATAGGCCCTCCTCTATGTATATACACCCAATCCGCAAAAGAAAGCTGTGGCATGTTTTAGGAATATGCCATAGAATATTCTATGGCATATTCCAAACTATTCCTAAAAAAAAAAAAAAAAACCAAATCCAAATTGATTCGGCATTCATCAGATTAAGAATGGCATATTTTAGGAATATGCCTAGAATATTCGAATAATATATATGTATATATATATATATATAAATGTATATATTATTATATATTTATATTTAAATGAAAGATGCTACATCCACATCATTTTTATAACATTTTCACAATACATCATAAGTGGTTAATTGTTATTGGTTCAAATTTGAATTTAACACTAAGATTACTTTTTTACCCCAATAATAACAATCAGCAACAACTTGCTACTTAAGATTTGTTGAAAAAATATTGTGAAAAAATTCACAATTTAAAATTCAAAACCCATCTACCCCCACTCACCTTATCAATATCTTGTCTCCACATTGTGCTTCTATTTCAAAATAATTCTTTTTCCTTTTTTTTTTTTTCTTTCTTTCTTTCTTATCTCCACTCCTCTATCTTTCTTATTTTTTGTTTCTTTTTTTTCCTTCTTTCACTCTTCTTTCACTACACGCATGGATTTATTATTTTCTCTTTCTCTCCTATTTGATTTTATTTCCCCTATTTTATTTGTGGTGATGTTAATATAAGTGGGTTTTGGATTTGAAGATGGTGTTATAACTAGTTAATTTTATTCAAATTTTTATATGGTGCTGCTGTTATGGGGTTTATGATTGAAGAAGGAGTGTTATTGTGTTTGATGCCATTGGTTGTATAGTTGCAAGTAAGTATTTTTTTTTTTTAAATTTATTGATTGTTTTGGTTTATTCCATTTTTTATAATAGTTTCGGTCTATTTCTTGTATGCTGTCAACTTTGCTTCATGGGTGATCTTTGTGATTTTTTATTAATTTTTGTGAATTCTTTAGCTTTTTATTATTGATAGGTTTAGAAATCTCAAGTGTGATAATATCTATGTTAATAGAACCAAGAAAGTAGTGAAAAATTCAAAATCTATTTGATGATTTCTTTTTGCAGTTTGGTCTATGGTGGTTGAATGTGTTGGGGTGGAGTTGCTATTTTTTTTTTTTTTTTAATTTTTAGATGTGAGCATGTTGTACATGTTTGATTTTGAATTTTTTTTAGGTGAATTTGTGTTTCATTTTGAATATGCTAGGCTATAGTGTTGTTTGTATTTTGTATTATTTATGTTTTTTTTTTGGTTTTATCTTTTGATTTAATTACAATTTTAATTCAATAAAAAAAACTTTTTCCATAAAAAAAACTTTTGATTACCAAAAATTAATTTTCGGTAATCAAAATTTTTTTTTTTTGTTGGTTTTTGGGCTATAGTGGCGTTTGCAAAACACCATTATAGGGTGAGTCTATAGTGTCGTTTAACAAACGCCACTATAGGTCTGACCTATAGTCTTTTTTTGTTCTCAACATACAAAAAGGTTTGACCGGTTTATATATATATAAAAGAAAGTTATTGATTTAGACATTGATTTCAATAATTTTATGACCATTTAAAGTTTTAAAGATAGCAAACGTTTTTATTTTTTGGCTAAAGACAAGCAAAATGTCTGGCTATATACATATATATGGAAAGAAATAAAAGTTTCAGATACACGCATTTTTATTTTTGAATTTCAAAGCTGCAGACTTTACAAAAACAATTTTTTATTGTCCTGAACACTTACCATCTATTGCTTCTTACTACTCACAAAAATATTCTATCTTTTACAAAATTTTCTAAGAAAAGAAAGTACTATAGAGAGTTTATATCCTACGAGTAGTGTAGGCTCACAAGGATAATCAGCAAAGGTGGCGAGTCTGTTGTATCTTGGGGCAATGTGTAGAAACTATTTGTCTAACTACATCGGATATGCCGTAGACGGCACGATTTGTCTCAAGACAGTGATTTGGTCCACGCCTCATCTCCATCACCTCTTTTGGTAAATCAAATTGTGTAGTTTCTAAGGAAAATTCAGGTATTATCTCTCCTTTTCCAACATCTTGTATACAACTCTCTTACGTCAAATATTCTCTATACTTTATTTTTTTTCAATTGTTTGCCACTTTTTTTGTCAGTCAACCTCTACTAAAGCGGAATTAAAGCTTTTTACGTTTAAAAAAAAAGTTGAGAATAAACATCACATATTTTGTACTGAAAAATATAATTAAAAAATATAGTAATTCAGTAAAGTAAAATAAATAAAAAACATTAGATGACTTGGATCCACAATGAAATGCTTTCCTTTGACAATGTATGGACCCACACAAGAGTTGCTAAAAGTTACTAAAAATTTATTCCTAGGATACAACCAAGTTTATTAGGTTCTAAAAATAGCAATTTTGCTGAAGTCCTAGAGGATTTTTAGTGCTTCTAAGAAAGTTTTTAAAGAAGAAGACATTGAAAGTGAGATTTAGAATCATTTATATACCATGTGTAAAGAGTTATAACTGCCAAAAAACTGTTTTCTATATTCACAAACTTCCATTTCAAGTGAAACAAATTTTTTCCCAAAAACTATCAAATTTGTAAATTTTGCATAATCTTGTACAACTCTTGTATGTTCAAGTTTCGTACAAACTCTCAGGATATTTTGACGCTAAAAAAACTTGAAATTCACGTAAGAGATTTTCTTCTTCTTCTTTTTTTTTTTTTTTTTTTTCATTTCATTGCCACAGTATATAATGAAAAAAATATTTAGTGATTCGATAATAAAACAAAACATTTTAGAATTTAAAGCCACAACGAAATGCTATCCTTCAACAATATATGCACCCACACAAGAGTTGATAAAAAATTACTACAAATTTATCCTCAGGATACAACCAAGTTTATTACGATCTAAAAATATAAATTTTGGAGAAGACCTAGAGTAGTTTTGGTGTTTCTTAGAAAGTTTTGAAAGAAGAAGATATTAAAGTGAGAGTTACAATCATTTATATATCATGGGTAATGTCTTATAACCGTCCAAAAATGGTTTCCATTATTCACAATTATTTTTATTTTCAAGTTGTACAACATTTGGCCCAAAAATTCTAAAATCCGTAAATTCTAAAAATACTCATATGTTTGAGTTTCGTACAAACTCTCAATTAATTTTGATGAAATTAAACTTGATAATCTCGTACATTTTATATACACCCCTCATACATTCGAGATTCTCCAAACTTTTTTTTTTCAATTGCTTGCATATTTTTTGTCACTCTACGTCTCTCCCTCTAACAAAAAGGAATGAACACTTTTCACCATTTAAAAAAAAAAAAAAATTGGGACTAAACATCACACAAGAGTTGCTAAAAGATTACTTGAAATTTATCTCTAGGATACAGCCAAGTTTATTAGATATTAAAAATAACAGTTTTGGCGAAGTTCCAGAGGTTTTTAGTGTTTCTAAAAAAGTTTTGTAAGAAGAATGCATTGAAAGTGAGAGTTAGAATCATTAATATATAATGGGTAAAGAGTTATAATCGTCCATACACTGTTTTCCATATTCGCAAACATTTTCATTTCAAGTGGAACAAATTTAGTCCAAAATACTGTGAAATTTGTAAATTCTGCGGAATCTCTTGCAACACTTTTACGTTTGAGTTTGTACAAATCTCCAGAAATATTGATGCAAAAGAAACTTGAAACCCTCGTACAAATTAATAAATAAATCATAATTGTATACTAGTATACAATAAGTATATTAAATAAATCATAATATATACTTATTAATATAAAAATTAACATTAATAAAAAATAGTTCATTATCCGTTCTAATTTTTATTAATATATATTAATTTTTACAAATTAATAAATAAATCATATTAATATTTGAGGTCATATGCACGTGAAATATGATATATATTTTTTGACATAAATTATCTTTATCCACTTAGAAATACTTATATATTCACATTGAAGAGTTTTATATGAAAAAAAAGTCTAAAACTAATATTTGAATAGAATTTTATAAACAAAAATTCTAAACACTACATTGCAACCTTAGACAAAATAAACTAAAGAAAAGAACAAATTAAACACTATGTTGTTGTATTTTTATCCACTTAGAAATACAGTAAGTGTAATTCAACTTTAATCAAATTACGATTTTTATCTACTTAGAAATTATAGTTGAAGAAAAATTATATCTACCTAAAAGTTATAGTTGAAGAAAATTTATATATATATTTTTTCTTAAAATCTAAAAATCTAAGAGAATTTTTGCAAATTGATGCTGCTACTAGGCACAACCACAGCATGTAAGCCTAGCTTTTATTATATATAATAATATGATATGATATGATCAAAAAGCGATCTCATTTTTGTCTCTACCATCATCTCACTAACGAAAATAGTTTACGTGACAAATGGAGTGCATTGCTAGCACACTAAATACAGATGTCAATATTAAAATAATAATATAATATTTTATTTAGCATTCTAAAAATGCCAGGGTTATCTTTTAAAAACAAAAAATCAATTTCTGAATCTTAACTAAATGAAAAAAGAAAAAGAAAAAAAATATAAATAAAAACAAAAAATAATATAAATTGAGATCTAGCCACACAAAAATTCAAAAGTCAAAAACATCTATCAGTTATCCATGTCAACACAAAATTAAACACAAATAAGTCTAAAATAAAACACCAAAACACCAAGGGAATGTTTGGTGATTGTTTTCAAACAACCATTTTTAATTTTTAAACAATATTTTACGCATTTTTTTACTCACATATATTTTTACAAATATTTTTTAATAATATTTTTTAATTTTTAAACAGTATACCAAACCGACGAAAAGCTGATAAATTTTTTTTCTAATTTCAAACCACATATTGTCATGAGCAGTGTGGTAAAGTTATGTACACGGGCTTTACCCCAAAAAATAAAAACTCTCATTGTCTTCTCTCTCCCTTGGTTTCTACTTAAAAAAACTCCATTATAGCATGACTTTCTGAGCTCCCACGCCGAAGGTAGTTTTGTACCTTGTACGCGCGTGGTTTCATCTCATCTGATGCATGGAAACTAAGGGAGAGAGAAGAAAGTGAGAGTTTGTCATCACACTTTCAGCTCAAACTTTTTTCTCTCTCAGCTCAAACTTTATCTCTCTCTGGTCTTTAGATCTTGGTATGATGGGTTTGATATGAGTTAGAAAGAGAGAGGCTGAGATCGGTTTGATCCGGGTTAGGAGGAGATGTTGAGATCGGTTGCTGTCACGGCATGGCTAGCGGCGGCATGTGGGTTCAAGATCAACCAAGTTGGGAGTGATTTAAGAGCTGTGGTGGTCGGGTTCTAGGTTTCAAAGTGGTTTTGGTGGTCCAAACAGGCCTGGATAAACCGGTACGATCCTGTTTTCCATCTCCACTCAAGTGTATGGCATCTGCCGTGCTTAGAATGAACAAGTGTGGGTTTGGTGATGTATTGGGAGTGGTAGTTTTTGTTCCGCCGATCTTATTGTCGTGGCCAATGTTTAGTGTTAATTTTATGGGTTTGTTTTAATTGTGTTAATTTTCTGTGTTTCTATTCTTTGGGTTTTGAAAATTTTGGGTGCTCAGAGTTTACCTAGAGGGATAGAGAGTAGGAAGAACAATGTTGTTTGGGTTGCAATGTTTGTTGTTCAGTAGTGGGTTTGTTCAAAATACCGATCTGGTTTTTGTTTTTCTGTTCAATCTGGGTTTTTTTCTCTCATCTCACATTAGATTTTTTAAAAATCTTTTTTTTAACCAATCTATGGTATTTTTGGGTTTTGGCTAATCGTGTGTGTTTGTGTTTGATATTGCAAGTTGTCTCTTATCACTTATGTGTGTTTGAATCTGTGTGTTTTCGAATTTAGCTACATTTTTTTTTTCTTCTGTTCTTACTTTTGTGTTCTTCAATCAGATTAGCAAATAATTGATTAAGATCAAACGATTATAAGGTCCACCTAAATTGATTAAGATCAAACAATGGAACGTTTACAAGAAATAGCTGGCTGCTATTCTTTTTTTCTGAAAGCAGCGTCGACTTACCTTGATGAAAAAAAGAACATCAAGTATGAAAAGCTTAAGGATTTGGCAGACTTGGTTAACAGCAGCTACGATGATGCTGGTCTGACTGCTTATGCGGTAAAGGAAATTTGGGTAGAAATAAAAGAATTTTGGAAAACCTGGAATGAGGTCATAAAACAAGTATCTAATTCAAAATTTATTGAGTCATAAAATATTAATCATAATTTGTAAGAAACTAACATTAACCAATTACAAAGATAAATATAAAATAAAATAAAAATCACAATGATAATGTTAAGCACCATATATTCTTTGTATGACACAACTTAAAAAAAATGGATGACACATTAACATACACATCAAAAGTGAACGAAATTTTCTTTTTATCATTTCTAAACAAGAAATTGAACAAACAAAGAAACTAAATTAGATATCCTCGTCCAACTTGAACACATGAGTGTCACCTCTATTTGCATTCAAACTTGACATCACAGTAGCCTTCTGGTACTCGAAGAAATTGGTTTTTCCTTGCAACGAAATCAGCTACTCTGTTTCTGTTTCTACACCAATTAATAGCAGCACAAGTGTTATGATTTAAAACATAACAAATATAAACAAAGTCAAAATCATATATTTTCCTTAAATCTTAACAAGAAGAATGGTAAAAAAAAAAAAAAAAAAAGGTACATAAAAAAGTTAGTTCCTGGACAAAAGGCAAAAATGTAATTTTATTTTCAACAATTCCCAAACCCACATTAGATATCATTAGATTTAAATACAAAGTCAGATCCTAACTCAACTAGCATATTTTGGTGTTTCCAACCAAATCAGTTTCAAATTCTCGAATTATCAAAGAAAGCAAAAAAATAAAGGTGCGATATTTAGGCATATATTACAGAATTATGAATTATCTTCAAGAGGGTCCAGTCCAGTGCACATCACCACATTTTAATTAATTAATTAATAATATTATTAAAACACAAAAACCCCCCATATCTTGCTAAATTGGGACCCACCATTCCCTGTACTTAGCAAATGAAACAAATGAAAAGGCAATTCTGTATGTACAGACTTACTCTTAAGATATGAGCCATGCTTGGGACAAAAAATATTCTCCAACGTTTTCCTGTAAAAAAAAAAAAAAAAAAAAAAGAATAAGAAGAAGAAAGCAGTCAGTACAGCTCAAACATTAAAAAAATTTCAACATACATAACTGCCCAAGCAAGATAGAATCAAGAAGAAGAAAGCAGTCAGTATAGTGTCATCATTATTCTCATCAATACTAGCTTTAAATTCTAATTCCACAAAACTATTCACTTCAACTGCAATGTCATTCATATATCTCTATAGTCTATATCAACAACTATAATTAAAAAGAATAATGCAACAACTATAACATTATATTTTATACCACTTCCCCAAAAGAATCACACTCCAACCGTATGAAGTGCGCACCAATGCATTATTCTCCTGCACCCACCAACCAAATGGTTGATGCATTTTTATGGTTCGACTATTTCGGTACAGTGAGTACTTTCCTTCAAAGTTATTTACTTATATGTTATGTTTTTTTTTTCCTTGTTTTTGCACACTTCTCATTAACATTAGTTTGATTATGACCAATCTTGGTCCATCACTGCACCACTTTGATTAAGTGCTTAATTGCCTCACATAGCATACATAAACAACTATGAATTTTATCGCTTAGTACATACGTTGACACTGACACACCTAAAGAATTTTATTTTTATTTTTTATATTGCAGTAGCTGTAGAGTCCAATAGATATTCATGTTTCTATTTACTGAATTTTCAACTGGCAGTAATCAGTCGCTACAACTTCGTTTGCAGTGTAGCTGTAGTTGCAGTAACCAATCAATTGTTACAACAGCATCTTCAAAATGCATCAAGACACACGTTAATATCTGCTTAAAGATAAACATTAACCGGACTCTTTGCTCAAAGTATCGAACAAGAAACAAAAGAAGAAGTTCCTAAACAGCTTGAACCTTATCTCAATTTTGGTGTTTAAAAATTCAGAGCTTGCGAATTTATTGGACACACTTACTACAGATTCGGCAAAATTGATTATTGCAGCTACTGCTGCATATAGACCACACTGTTAAGGCCTAAAAAATAGAAAAGAGCAGCTTTATGTCAAAGTCAAAGTTAATTTTCCACAGCTGGAGCAAGAAAGCAAAGCAAAAGTTCTGAGTACTTATAACGCCAAAACCACTGTATGCAGTGCCGATATTTATTAGGATGGTAAACAACTCCAGGCTCAAGCTACCGAGAGCTAACTTTAAATTTGACGTAAAACAGCTCATTTCTATAAGCAAAGCTGATAGGCATTCAGGGCTAAAATGGTCAAATACTATAATTTTTATAAATTAATAATAAAAAAATACTGTTTCGAAAATAAATAGAAAAATACCACTTTTTTAGTACTCGAATTTCTTAAACTTGAGTTTTAAATAGTACTCGAGTTTAAGAAACTCGAGTACCTAGAAGTTCAGTCACCGTAGCACTGCTGACCTGAAATTTGTGCGATTTAAAAAAATAAAATAGTACTCGAGTTTGGTAAATTCGAGTTCCATGCAACACAGTACTCGAGTATACCAGACTCGAGTACCTATTATAAATAAAATTATGCTTATATTTATTTCTAAGGTACTCGAGCTCTTGATTGAAGTAAAGATAGTTTTGCTGAGGTTTTCCCTCAAAAATACACGGAACTTCTTTTTCATATCACTTCAAAGGCGATAAATCCGTCTGCTAACTTCTTCTGACGAACCTAACCAATCTCTTACCTGTGGGTTCTCCTCATATCTCACCCATAGCGGGTTTCTATTCCGAAATCCTTGATTTCCTATTCGGATCCAGTAGGCATCTGACTCGTTATTCCCAAATGGTGGAAACCTTCTGATTTCGGGAGCTCCCGCTGTGAACTTGCTGAACAGGCTGAACATTTCAGTACTGACCTCCTACATTTCAAGGGAGAATGCCGCTGCTGTTATTTACGCTATTTTTCGTCGTCCGCCTACCGTCTCAACCGGTATTGATGAGCCCGAGATCAAAGACTCTCACTTCCAATTAACTTTTATTTTTTTTTGGATAATTGACAAATAAACATAAACATAAACATAAACATAAACATAAGTAGCTTTTTTATGTTTTTATTTATTTAAATAGAAGCATTGTAAAATAGATTTCAATTTCAAAATATGAATTAATTTCTACATTAATTAAAATTGTTTATTATTTTCTCATAAAAATTGTTTACTATTTTTTGCAAAATCTATTTCTACAATTTTGCATAAAATTATTTTTTGTTTAGCATTATTTAAAAAATTGTTCACTCTCTTTTCTGGGTAAATTATTTTCTGTTCACTATTTAAAAAATTGTTCACTGTTTTCTCAAAAAACACCTACTGAAATCGTGTTTTCTAAATTTGAACGCCAAATCAGAATGCTTTTTCATGCTTAAATTTCACAATAATCGAATTTGTTCTTCTGCATTGATAAAATCTATTTCTACATTAATAAAATTTACTCTCTGCACATCATGTTTACTGTATATTCGAATTTGCTTACTACATTCATAAAATCTGTTTTCTGTATTAATTAAAACTGTTTATTGTTTTCTCATAAAAATTGTTCACTATTTTCTGCAAAATATATTTATATGATTTTGCATAAAATTAAGTTGTATGAAGTATGAACTTAAGATTTGCCCAACTTCATAAGTCACAAAATAAAATAAAATAAACCCAAACAATGGTGGTATAATAAACTACAAATTCCAATCATAAATATATATATATATATATATATATATGTATGGGCACAATTCAAACTAACCCAAGGTTCGTCCAATGGACCAGCCTAGTGAGCCCAGAACAATAAATTTATAGAGAATGGATGCTTAGTCTAGGTTTTTGGTACTATGGATAACACCAAGGATGGACTGAACCACATGATTCATGCACTGGTATTGTATAAAGATAAAATATTAGGTTGAATACACTAAGGCCGAGGACAATTCTTCTTGCCCAGTTTACAAGTTTTTCTCTCTATCTCTCTCTCTCTCTCTTTTTTCTCCCCCTTTTCTCGTCTTCTTCCTTCACCCTTTATAGGTCTGTCCCCCTTTTCCTTTCTTCCACGTGTAGTCTGGATCTTCTTTCTTTTTGGATACTTGTCCCATCATCCCTTTTTGCTAAGGTCTCTGGTGATGAAGATAAGGTTGAAACCCAACGTTCAGGCGTCATTTCTTCATTAATGCGGCCAGGGAAGAAGGTGTAGAGCCTTAAATGCGGTGATAGCAGCTTTTTCCTTGATCGTAGCTTATCCCTCCCCTTTATTCTTTACCCTCGTTTCATTAATTCCAGCATCAAAGGCCTTCATCATGGGCGCTGTTGAACTGCTGGATCATTCACATAGTCCTCGGCAATGCCTTGCCGAGGACAGGGTTGTCCTCGGACATCATATTTCTTGGTGTTTTGGACATACGTGATACCCCTTTTTATTACGTGACTTGGCAGGTTGGACTGATGATGTCCTCGGATCATTTCAAGATGTGGAGTTGGGCTTCCTTCATTGTGTTAGCCTTTGGGCCGGCCCACTGCATGTACTTCTGGCCCGTTGGTACTACATTAGCCCCTCGAAGCCCTTAATTCTGCTTTACGCCATCCCACGAAATAAGTATTGCCATTTCAAGGGTTTCTGTTCATTTCAGACTCTGTACACCAAACTTAACCTTTCCTACAATCTGCACGCGTCTTCACTCCCTTCATTCCTAAGCCGAGGTGACGTAGTTGTTTAAAAGTAAGTTCTTCAACCTTCTGTTTTCATTATCGCTTTTTACTCTTTTGATTATCCCCCTTCTTTGGTCCTCGGCTGTTCAAATCTTCCAATTTCGTTATAGTGTTTACTCCCTAGTCTTAGGAAATGGGTAGGTTCGCATCGCTAGTGGATACCCCTGAGAAAATAGAAGCCTTTAAAGCCAAGTATGAGATTCCACCCGGAGTGTCCGTTAGGTACTGTAAGACGGGAGAGTGGCTCACCAAGAGAAAGACCGGTGAGGTAGTGATTCCTATGATAGCGTTTATAGAGGGAGGGATGAGAATCCCTATGATGCCCATTACCATGAATTATCTTAGAACCGCTAGGTTGTCCCCCACATAGTGCGCTCCAAATATGCTTAGGATCTTGGGTGCGGTGGACGCCCTGAACGAGAGACTAGGGTTAGGTCTTACTCACCATGAGGTGAATTGGGTGTATACCCTTCACCGTTTGAGAGGGCATACCTACTACCTGAAGTCTAGACACCCTGAAGTCAGATTGATCTAATGCCTTCCCCATTCCAACAAGGGTTTGGACAAGGACTTCCTTATATTGTCCGGGGAGTGGCATGACGGTCTCCACTGTCCGACGACGGAGGGGAAACCTGGTGAGTCCTCACGTAGCGTTAACCTTAATCAATGATAAGTGTACTGTTTCTTTTGTTGATGGTGTTTTTCCTTAATTTGCTTGTACTAATTTGTTTTTTAAAACGTATGTGCAGATCGTCGTGCGCTTGCGCCTCGTGCCAATCTCGTCAACTTCGATCGTCTCGACAAGATCTTAAAGGCCGAGGTGTTCGTGCACTCAGACGGTCAGCTTCGCGCCGCCCACCGCATTCTCGGATACACACCCATCTCCTCCGCCTTTCAAGAAACCAAGTGTGTTATCAAGGAGAAAGATCCGCGGCTTCCGAGGATAAGTGTAGCGGTCGAGGGCTTTCTGTTGCCGCCTGGCGCTCCAATCCCTCAAGGCGTTCTGATTACCGAGCCTGTCAGGGTCGTTCTAGGAGCTTCTTATCTTGCGACTCCCTCGGCCCGACCCACGTTGGGTGAAGGTTCGTCTTCCCAGCCAATCATAAAGGAAGAAGAAGAAAAAGAAGAGGAAGAAGAAGAAGAAAAAGAAGAAGAAGTTGTTGAACTTTCGGATTCTGAGGAGGAGTTCGAAGCCTTAGATCCGCTCTTTCCGCCCAGACACCCCTCTCCTGTCGTCAGATCTCCTTCTTTCACATCCTCAGACGACGACGACCAACCCTTGATAAGGATGGGAATCCAGAGTAGACCCAAGCCCAGCTTGAAGGATGTGTTAGAAGGGCAAACTGGAGCGCAGGAGCTCCCTAAGGCGCCCCCCGCAAAATCCAAGGACAAGGGGGCTGAGCAGGTTCCCTCGATAAGGGTTACACTTCCTCCTTCCTCTCAAGTTCAACACGTCGATCTCGCTGATCACAAAAGAAAAAGGGATCAGCCCAAGGGGAAGGAGATAGTCGACGTGAGCAAAGACCTCCCTACTAAAGAGACCGATCTAGAGAGGGGAGGTAAGCATGCTCAGCATGTCCATACAAGGTCGGAGAGGCGAATCGACCCTCCAGTGGCATTTCATGCGCCCATTTGGGCCCCCCAAATGCACGTGGACGACCAGGCTGTCACCGCAGACTCGTCCATTAGGGGATCCGATGAGGGCACAGCTGCCTATATTGCTGATGCATTAGAGCAGGCGCTGCTACTGCCTGAGGATATGGGTGAGCTGCGTAGGATGAGGGATCACAACGTCTTTATGATCCTCAAAAAAGAGTTAGCTATGGTAAGGATTTAAAATGGTCGTTCCTCGGCTCTTATGCCTTTCTTTACTGTATTCACTGTTATCATTATTTGTTATTATTATTCTTCTTCTTATCTAATATGCAATGAGTCATTTACTAACAACGCTTGTACGTAGGCTGTCCAATCTGCCCATAGGGCAGAGGAGATCGCTGCTAACTCTTACAAAGCACTAAGGGAGGAGGAGATAAGGCTGGACCATACTAGGAAGATATTGGAGCTTAAGGAGAAAAAGCTCCAAGAGGTGACCACCAGCCTAGGCAAGGCAGCGAGTGAGAGGGCAGGTCTGGAGGCCGAACTGAAAAGTACCACCAGGCAAGCCGAGGATCAGAGACTGCAGCTCAAGCGCATCAATGAAGATCTCGCCTCGGCCAGGACGCTGGCAGAAGGCCTTGCCAAAGATCTTACAGCGTCCGAGGAGGCAAAGGAAGAGGCTCTTAAGGCCAAGGAAGAAGCACTTGCCAAGGCACAAGCAGCCGAGGCAATGGTGGACGAGGCTGAGCAGAGCGGCTATGACATGGGCGTGGCAGAAACCACGGAGACCTTCAAAGCCCAAGTGCCGGGGGTTTGTAGGGACTACTGCCTCCAGGTGTGGAGGGAAGCTCTCTCCCAAGCCGGAGTCGATGCTTCTTCTCCCCTATGGAAGGTGGAGAACGCCTACATCCCCCCTGCCATCCGCGTGGCTGCCTCTAGCTCAGCCAAGGATGACCCCTCTCTTTCCTCAGCTAGGATGCAAACGGAGGAGAGTGCTGCCGAAGACGCTGCCCCTACTGCCCAGGTTAAAGATGCACCGCCTCCTCCTGCCCCCAAGGAGTTGCCCATCAACCCCGAGGTCAGTGGGACTATGGAGCTAGTCCTAGCGACTTTGCCCATAAAGCCTAAGGAGACGGTTGAGGGATTTTCAGCCTCTGTGGTACCTCTTGCTGATCCGAAAGACCAGACCCAGCCCAAACCTTAATTACTCGTGCCTTAGCCGCTTCTCGTTCCTTTTCTTTTTCTCGTATTTGCCTTTGTATTTTTGCTTCTTAGTTTCGGTTTTTTACCTTCTTTTCTTTGTAACTTAGGAAATTTGGTTATGAATGTATTGATAAATCTCTTGTTCAATGAAAAGGGTTCCCAATTTAAATTGCTATTCTGTATTATGTTTGGTGTTGATATCTTACTTCATTGCTATGCATGTAATATTGCTATACAATCAGCTTGTATCTATAGCATGTACTTATAATTTTCTGCCCTTAGTCAAGGAAACTTGTGCAACCCATATACGTGCAAATGCTTTAAGCAATGACTGCCAACTCTCGCTTACACTCGAGGACAAACAACACGCTAAAAAAGTAATACACTAACAGGGAATCCGTTTGCTTAGGACTTACTTAACAGTTATTTTCATGACAACATGTTGAAAAGGGAACTTAATAGCATACTTTACACTCGAACTAACAGTACCTTAAGCTTTGCGCTTGGTACTTAACAACAATTAAAGACCCGTTTACTTAGTAACTCCAATGCTGTTTCCATGTCAGGGAAAAAGATCCAAGGCAACCTTATTTCTCTATTTTAAATTAAGATAGAGGATCTGTTGATCCGACATAACCTTAATTAAAATTGAAATAAGGTAGAGGGTCCGAGGACCCGGCGTAACCTTGATTGTATTTTGAATAAGGTAGAGGATCCGAGGACCCGGCGTAACCTCATTTTTTTTTTTTGGTTTAAATTAAGATAGAGGATCTGATGATCCGGCGTAACCTTAATTGAATTTTGAATAAGGTAGAGGATCCGAGGACCCGGCGTAACCTCATTTTTTTTTTTTTGTTTAAATTAAGATAGAGGATCTGATGATCCGGCGTAACCTTAATTGAATTTTGAATAAGGTAGAGGATCCGAGGACCCGGCGTAACCTCATTTTTTCGTTTAAAATGAAGATAGGGGATCTGATGATCCGGCGTAACCTTAATTGAATTTTGAATAAGGTAGAGGATCTGAGGACCCGACGTAACCTCATTTTTTTGTTTTAAATTAAGATAGAGGATCTGATGATCCGGCGTAACCTTAATTGAATTTTGAATAAGGTAGAGGATCCGAGGACCCGGCGTAACCTCATTTTTTTGTTTTAAATTAAGATAGAGGATCTGATGATCCGGCGTAACCTTAATTGAATTTTGAATAAGGTAGAGGATCCGAGAACCCGGCGTAACCTCATTTTTTTGTTTTAAATTAAGATAGAGGATCTAATGATCCGGCATAACCTTAATTGAATTTTGAATAAGGTAGAGGATCCGAGGACCCAGCGTAACCTCATTTTTTTGTTTTAAATTAAGATAGAGGATCTGATGATCCGGCGTAACCTTAATTGAATTTTGAATAAGGTAGAGAATTCGAGGACCCGGCGTAACCTTAGGCACAACAGAGTTAATGGAAGAGAAATGATAGGAATAAAATGACAAAAAGCGTTTTTTATTAATAATAATACCGTCTTAAATTACTTACATTCCAGGGATGGGGTACAACCTTTCCATCTAAGTCTGTCAGGTAGTAAGCTCCTATTCCAGCTATCGCCGTGATGTGATACGGTCCTTCCCAGTTAGGTCCAAGCTTTCCCCATGCTGGATTTTTGGTGTTGCCCACCACTTTCCTCAGCACTAAGTCCCCGAGGAGAAGAGGTCTTGAGTTTACATTGGAATCATATCCTTGCTTCAGTTTTTGTTGGTAGTAGGCCAAATGAATCATGGCAACCTCTCTCCTTTCCTCAATCAGGTCTAGGCCCTTTTCTAGCAGTCTATCATTGCTTTCCGGAGTAAAGGAGCTGGTCCTCATTGTTGGAAAACCAGTTTCTAAAGGAATAACGGCCTCGGCGCCATAAGTCATCGAGAATGGCGTCTCTCCCGTTGACCGGCGGGGTGTGGTTCGGTACGTCCACAGGACATGGGGCAGCTCCTCCACCCATCTCCCTTTGGCATCCTCCAGCCTCTTCTTCAGCCTGTTTACTATAATTTTGTTAATAGCCTCGGCCTGCCCATTTCCTTGCGGATAAGCCGGAGTGGAGTATTTATTGGTTATGCCGAGGCCACAACAATATCGTCTGAACGCCTTACTGTCAAACTGCAAACCATTATCAGAGATGAGGGTATGAGGGATGCCGAATCGAGTGACGATGTTCTTCCATACGAATTTCTTCACATCGACATCCCTGATGTTTGCCAGGGGTTCGGCCTCTACCCACTTAGTAAAATAGTCAGTGCCGACAACCAAATACCTTCGGTTCCCAGGCGCCTTTGGGAAAGGACCCACAATGTCTAAACCCCACTGTGCAAAAGGCCAGGGACTTGTCAGAGGATTGAGCACACCTCCAGGCTGATGGCTGTTTGATGCGAATCTTTGACATTGGTCGCACTTCTGCACATAACTCTGAGCTTCTCGCTGCATGTTCGGCCACCAATACCCCTGAGTTAGGGCTCTGTGAGCTAAAGACCTTCCTCCCGTATGACTTCCACAGATTCCTTCATGTAACTTTTCCAAAAGTAGCTCTGTCGCTTCAGGGTGCATGCATAACAGATATGGGCCGGAGAAAGATCGTTTATAGAGCTTATAATCCTCAGCCAGCCAGAATCGGGAGGCTTTTCTACGTATCTTGTCCGCCTCGACTTTCTCCACAGGTAGAACATCATCTTTTAGGAAGGATATAATGGGGTCCATCCAGCTAGGCCCCACTCTAATCTGGTGCACATGGATAACACTTCCAATCATTTTCGAGGGTTTAGGTAAGTCCTCAACTAGGACAATCCGAGGTAGTCCCTGTGCTGACGACGTGGCAAGAGTTGCTAGGGAATCAGCATGCGTATTGCCGCTTCTAGGGACGTGGGACAAAGTAAAGGATTCGAACTTGCGTTGTGTAGCTTTGACTTGATTCAAATAGTCCTGCATCCTCGGATCTCTGGCCTCCACCTTTCCATCTACCTGGCCCACAACTAGTTGTGAGTCTGAGAACACTTGCACGATCTTTCCCCCCAACTTATGGACCATTTCCATCCCTTTCAACAAGGCTTCATCCTCGGCCTCATTATTAGTAGCCGAGAATCCCAGCCTTAAGGACTTCTCCAGTGTGAGGCCTTCTGGGGTCGTAATTACTACACCCACCCCAGATCCTCTTTGATTGGCCGCCCCATCAATGTAGACAATCCACCCCGCGTGACTTCCGCATGCGACCATACCAACTGATTTTTCATCAATGTCCCTATCGACCACATTATTCTCCATTGTGGGTTCAGTAAATTCTGCGACAAGATCAGCCAATACCTGACCCTTTATTGCCGTGCGGGGCATGTACTTGATATCAAAAGATCCCAAGATGGTTTCCCATTTTGCAATCCTGCTTGTATAATCCGCACTCCGTAGTATGGCTTTGAGGGGGAGCTGAGTCAAAATGACCACCGTATGGGACTGAAAATAATGGGGGAGCTTACGTGTACCATGCACCACGGCAAGGATTGCCTTTTCTAATGGTGGATAACGTACTTCGGCTTCATGCAAGGACTTGCTCACGTAGTAAACTGGCTTTTGTACGTCCCCTTCGACCCTTATTAGCACCAGACTAACGGCGTGGGCTGCCACTGCGATATATGCAAATAGGACTTCGTCAACTTCGGGTCGAGACATTATAGGAGGATGAGCAAGATACTCTTTAAGTTGCTGAAAAGCTACGGCACATTCTTCTGTCCATTCGAACCCCTTCCATTTGTTCAATAATTGGAAAAATGGCCTACACCGATCAGCAGATCTTGAGATAAATCGGTTCAGGGCAGCCGTCATCCCGGTCAACTTCTGCACTTCCTTTGGATTCCGAGGTGGCTGTAAATTATTGATGGCCTTGACCTGAGCGGGATTGACCTCAATTCCTCTATGCGTCACCATGTAACCCAAAAATTTGCCAAATCCAACGCCAAAGGAACATTTGGATGCGTTGAGGCGTAATTTATGCTTCCTCAGTGTTTGGAAGGTATCGTCGAGGTCTGATATGTGGGCCGAGACAATTTTACTCTTAACCACCATGTCATCTACGTACACCTCAACCGTGTTTCCGAGTTGCGGCTCAAACATCCGCGTCATCATTCTTTGATAGGTAGCCCCGACATTCTTCAAGCCGAAGGGCATCACCTTATAGTGGTAGTTCCCTATGGGTGTGACAAAAGCTGTCTTTTCCTGGTCCTCTGGAGCTAAGGGTATTTGATGGTAACCTTGGAAAGCATCTAGAAAGCTCATCCGAGGATGCCCTACAGTAGCATCCACTAACTGATCTATGCGGGGCATTGGAAATGAATCTTTTGGGCAAGCCTTATTCAAGTCTGTAAAGTCCACACATACCCTCCATTTTCCATTCTTCTTTTTTACTACTACCGTATGGGCTAACCACTCCGGGTAAAACACTTCCTTAATGGCCCCTGCTTTCTTGAGTTTTAGCACCTCTTCTTTAACGGCATCGGCGTGCTCTTTAGATGAACGCCGAGGCGGTTGCCTTCGTGGCACTGTGGCCGGATTAACATTGAGGTGATGACAGATAAACTCCGGATTGACTCCTGGTGCTTCGTATGCATCCCATGCAAACACATCGATGTTTTGCTTCAAAAATATAACCAAATCTTCCTTCTCTTGTGGGGGCAGCTGACTTCCTACCTGGAAGAACTTCTCTGTATCATCTGCGATAACCACTTTCTCCAAATCCTCACAGCTTGGCCCTTCAGTCTCGGCTTCATTTGGCTCGGCCGAGGATACTAACTGCTACAAATCCTTCTCGGCCAGGGTTTGAGATTCCTGTCTCGTCTGATGTGTAATGGCTGCTGTTATACATTGCCTCGCCATGGACTGGCTGCCTAGTATTTCCTCAACCCCATCCTTATACGGGAACTTCAACTTAACATGCAGAGTTGACGATACGGCACCTAAGGCATGTAGCCATGGTCTTGCCATTATGGCTGTGTAAGGGGAGTAGGCATATACTACGATGAAATCCACGTCCACTATCACTGGTCCTGACTGTACAGGTAGCCTGATTAACCCCTTTGGAATAACAGCCTTCCCTTCAAAACTTATTAATGGGGAGTCATAAGCCATGAGATCTTCGGACCTCAAATTGAGACCCTTAAACAAATCTGGGTACATAATGTCAGCCCCACTTCCTTGGTCAACCATTACTCTTTTCACATCGTAGCCCCCTATCCTTAGTGTTATGACCAACGCATCATCGTGTGGCTGGATAGTGCCAACCTTGTCCTCCTCAGAAAATCCCAGTGTAGGCAGAGGATTCTTCTTGATTCTCTTCGACTCAGAGTTGAGGTCCTCGTCAGTGGGACGTATTACTGACATTATTCTAGTAGGGCAAGACCCAGTCCGACCTAGCGCTGCAAAGATGACATTGATTGTGCCCAATGGAGGTCTTATATTGTTACTGCCTTGGTTCATGAAGCCAGATTGGGTGCCTTGTTCATCAAGTCGATTCACGAATTGTCTTAATTTCCCTTCTTTGACCAGCTGATCCAGGTAATTCCACAAGTTCCTGCAGTTCTCTGTGGCATGGCCTTTATCCTGGTGATAGTTGCAATAGAGGTTCTGATTACGTTTCGCAGGGTCTCCTATCATCCTACTGGGCCATCTAAAATACGGTTCTCGGCAAATCTTTTCCAACACTTGCTGCACCGGCTCACGAAATACGGCATTTACTGTCTGGGGCGGGGCCGACCTATTCTGGCTAGTGAAATCTCTTCGCGGCCATTTGCTATTATATCTCTCCGCCTTGAAGTCCTTACTTTCTTAGGGGACACTTTTCATTTTTCCTTTGCTCTGCTATTGATCCTCTTCAACCCTCTTATACTCGTCAATCCGATCTAGGAGCCGACGGACTGTTTTTACCGGCTTCTTGGTCAGGGATATTCTTAGATCGTGCTCAACTGGAAGGCCGACCTAAAAGGTGTTAACCGCTACCTCGTCAAAATCACCATCAATCTCGTTGAATGCTTCCTAATATCTGTCCGAGTATGTTTTCAACGTCTCGCCCTCTCTCATGGCCATGGATAGCAACGAATCTAGAGGCCGAGGTACTCTACTGCACGTAACAAAACGGGATCCAAATGCCATTGTAAGATCCATGTATGAATCAATGGAATTCGCCTTTAAGCCGTTAAACCATCTCATTGCAACGGGCCCTAAGCTTGAGGGAAAGACCTTACACATCAAGGTTTCATTCTGTGAATAAACCGCCATGCGTTGGTTAAAATGGCTTACGTGCTCCACCGGGTCTGTTTTGCCATTATAAATGGTGAAGTTTGGCTGCGTGAACCGACGGGGTAGTTTCCCCCTTTCAATACGATGTGTGAAGGGTGATTTGGAGAGCTGGAGCAGTGCCTTCCCCATGGCGTCACTGCCCGAGCCCCTGTGAGTCGTCCCTCTACTTCTTCTGTCATGAATACTTTCCTCTTGGTACGAGAAAGTTTCTGTAGGGGGGTCATCGACCTTGGTCTATAGTCACTGTTCTGAGAGCCATCTGATGAGGGGTCGGATATGGAAGGCGTCCGTTTCCGCTTGGCACGACGAAGCTTCCTTTTCAGCTGGTCAATCTCTCTCTGCATGGCCCTTGTGTTATTTTCTCTAGAGCCCCTGCTTCTGCCTTGCGAGCAGCCACCAACTATTCGTCCCGAGTGTACACTGCCCTCTCGACCTCCCATTTGCTCTAACTGTTGTAATGGATCCTCATGCTGGGACCCTAAAGACTCTGCATGGTCTGGATTCAAGTCCGCCATCACGTTATCTGCGCAAAAACTCAAGAATTCCCACAGACGGCGCCAATTGTATGGGCACAATTCAAACTAACCCAAGGTTCGTCCAATGGACCAGCCTAGTGAGCCCAGAACAATAAATTTATAGAGAATGAATGCTTAGTCTAGGTTTTTGGTACTATGGATAACACCAAGGATGGACTAAACCACTTGATTCATGCATTGGTATTGTATAAAGATAAAATATTAGGTTGAATACACTAAGGCCGAGGACAATTCTTCTTGCCCAGTTTACAAGTTTTTCTCTCTATCTCTTTCTCTCTCTTTTTTCTCCCCCTTTTCTCGTCTTCTTCCTTCACCCTTTATAGGTCTGTCCCCCTTTTCCTTTCTTCCACGTGTAGTCTGGATCTTCTTTCTTTTTGGATACTTGTCCCATCATCCCTTTTTGCTAAGGTCTCTGGTGATGAAGATAAGGTTGAAACCCAACGTTCAGGCGTCATTTCTTCATTAATGCGGCCAGGGAAGCAGGTGTAGAGCCTTAAATGCGGTGATAGCAGCTTTTTCCTTGATCGTAGCTTATCCCTCCCCTTTATTCTTTACCCTCGTTTCCTTAATTCCAGCATCAAAGGCCTTCATCATGGGCGCTGTCGAACTGCTGGATCATTCACATAGTCCTCGGCAACGCCTTGCCGAAGACAGGGTTGTCCTCGGACGTCATATTTCTTGGTGTTTTGGACATGCGTGATACCCCTTTTTATTACGTGACTTGGCAGGTTGGACTGATGATGTCCTCGGATCATTTCAAAATGTGGAGTTGGGCTTCCTTCATTGTGTTGGCCTTTGGGCCGGCCCACTGCGTGTACTTCTGGCCCATTGGTACTACAATATATATTTTGAGATGAAATTTTCCAATCATCAATTGAACATTGTTTGTGAATCTAGTTAGCTTAACAAAAATAAAGTTTCTTACTATTAAATAAAATAATTAAGTTTGAATCTTGTCAACATCAAAAATTAAATGGTGTTTTAGCATATAATAAATAGTAATTATAATAAAGCAGGTATTATAAATTTAAACTCTATCTCAAAAGAAAAATTATATTATTATCATACATATGAGATAAATTTTATAATAAAAAATCACTCAAACAATTAGTATACAATTATAAATATATAGACAAAGTATTGTGTAAAACTCCAATTTTCACTTTTAAAACAATTAAATATTAATCGAAACTAAAACCAAACCAAAGTGAGAAGAGAGGAAGGACTTAAGGGAACGTAAAACAGCAAAATAGCAAAAAATGCATAAGCCAAGACATATATGCCAAAAATAGTAAAATATATCAGCATAAAATTGATGTGCAAGACCATTAAAATCCACCAAAAGAAAAAGAAAAGCAAAGAAATAGATAATAACCTCCAAAATAGATTTGTAAGAAATAATTAGAAATCCACTACATTGATTACATAAACCATAAAAATCCACAAAAGAAAAAGCAAGTGGATAGAAATAACCTCTTTTGTTGTTGGTAAAATAAAACTTGAAATGAATGAAAGAGAGAGCGAGAGATGCAAAAGGAGTAATTAAAAATTAGATAGAATTTGGCTATAAACTTAGTTGTAGCCTTAAGCTACAACTTTCTTTAAAAAAAAAAATGGTTGACAACAATTTTTCGACTTTTTTATGATAATTTTTTTGTCTTTTTTTTTTTTTTTTTTTTTTGCAGCTTTATGTCATTTTTTTTTTTTTAGTTTTATAAGTATTTTTATGTCTTTTTCTTTCATGTATTACATTTTTTATTACGTAGGACTCATATTACAGAAACCTTAACAAACACCGCACCATGCTTATTACCATTTCCCTTAAAAAAAATTAACATTGCTACATATTTTGAAAATCTAACTATTGGATTGCATGTTTTTTTATGCTCTTACACACGTCAAATTTTGTACCAATCGAAGGTTATTTACTATAATATCAATAAACTTATTTTTTATGTATAATTTTATACTACAAAAACTTGCAATTTAAATAATTGATTGATAACATAGTTATTTATCTTTGATTTCTTGAAAAATTTTCAAGTATGAAGGATATGAAAAGATAATGTAATCTAATGGTATATTTGTCAAAATTCATATTCAATAAAAAGATATTTGGTGAGGTTGTAGCCTTAAACTACAACTAAAATTATAACCAAACTTTATCCTAAAAAAATTATAGGAAAAAGAAGATGGAAGAATGGTTTGATGAAGAGTAATGGTGGAATGTGAAATTATGGGGGAGAAAAACAATCCAAAAATTGAAGAAGAAAATGTATAACAACGTGCAACACTAAGATGAGGAATGAAATATCTAAAAATTTTAAAAGACATAAATTGGTTTTGCCAGTGACATGGCATAATAGGTTGTTAATGACACAACATATGCTTAACAATATTAAATGCAAATCCTTCGTTATTATATTATTTTAGAGAAATGCTAATGAATGCCCTTAGGTCATTGGTTAAAAATTCATTTAAAGAAAGTTTTATGGGAAAAGAAAAAAAAACAATTAATGTTTTGACAGTTTTTTTTATTTCCCATAAAAGTGGTGTCAAAATTTTCCTAAAATGAATTGTTAACCAATGCCCTAAGGGCACTCGTTAGCATGACCTATTATCTTATTGTATAGATTTGTAACCTACTACAAATAATGGTGCAACATATGCTTAACAATTAACAAAATTAAATGCAAAGCCTTTCGTTATTATATTATCTATTGTATGGATTTGGTACCCACTACAAATAAATCTGCAACAACTAAATCTTTTTTTTTTTTTTTTTTTTTTTTGAGAGTGAACTAAAGTTAGGTCAATCTATGAACCAGTGCATTTATTGAAGCATCTGGTTGTCAGCTCCTTGGCAAGGAGGTTGGAGATTCAAGCTCCACAAAGATAGAATCATAGTCTCCTAAAGGCTATCTTATGGGAACAAGCTTTTCAAAGCTCTACCCTAAGATTCAGCAAAAAACAAGTCTTGCCATTAGAACCTTACCCCCTGAAATCCCACAGAATATACTAACCCATAAAGCCATAACAAATCACCATGATAGATGGATCTACCTTTTCAAAGTATTAGTCTCTACAGCATTTATCATAACAGAAGACATGACAGACGACATATGGCTATCTCATAAAGCTATATGGTATGAAAGTTTTGGAGAAGCAGACAGAGTTTATGAAGGAACAAGAGACAGATACAATCCCTATTTGGGATTACTTATCAATACGGAGACAGAAGATTCATTAATTCGTGATACTTAAGCTGGGTTTGGATCCAGCTTATTGAGAGTTGCGTCCACGTTTTGCTGAATTTTTTTTTTTTTGGTTCTGCTGGGGGGACAACAGAGGCAGGCGCGCACTGTTCACGTCCTTTTTTAACAATTTCTTATTAAAAATGGGTCCCGCAGTACTATTCACACATTTAAAAATTATTTTGCTACAGTGTTTTCAGTTTTCAGCAATAAGCTCTATCCAAACAGACCCTTAATGGTTATCTGAAATGCTAGAAGCATGGTTTATCAGCAAATTAATCATAACTTCTGAAATTCATATTAGCTTATTTCCCAAAGTCATCCAAGAAGTAGCCGCACAGATTGGAGGACTTAATTATATGAAGATCACTATCTGGAGTACTCTTCCAGCTTGGGACAGTAGTTATTATATTGAAGTTTGGCCAGCACACATTTTGGTTCTTATTCATGATTGGGGTTGTATCCTTGAATACAAATGGTATACAGGAGATACTTATTTACCACTTAATGATCCAGATGCTTTGGCTCAATAATGGTCTAATTTCATGAGTAATAAGATTTATGAGATACAGAAAGAATTAGACAGAGGCTTCTACTTATTTAGTTACACAAACAGTATTGTCGTATATGGTCCAATACCTTCAACAAGGAGGCTATTTGGGAAAAGAAAGATTGTTAACGATTCTAGAATGATACAGATTGAAAGATAGACAAATAGATCACTATTCACTGGCGACAAAGCACTATTTCTCTAGCAATAGATCACTATTCATCAGCACGGGTGAATAGCTTCCAAACAAATCAAGACAGTTTAGACAGGTACAGACAATCCAGATAGATACAAACAAATGTTCAAAAGTTACTACTATTTACTAGCATGCGTAAAAAGAGATCTGATAGATTCCCAAAATCTGAAAGATTCCCAGACAGACGCAGACAGACTACTAATCATTAGTACTAATTTCCATACCACCAACAGATTAACTTTAGTTAAATTTACCTACACAGGTTACTTTACCATGGTTCATTTCACCTATAAAAGAGACGGACTATGAAGACAGAAGATAAGTTTCTAAGTTTCAAAGATTCTAAGCTGTTAAGTTCCAAGTTTTCGACAAATCACTATTTGTAATAGCCTTCCCTCTCCCTCAAAAAGACTTTTGTACCCTCTCCCCCTCTTGTAATCTTGTAACCTTTCTCTTCAGACGGGTTTATTTTCAAGCTTGTATCAAAGACAACAATTTGTTTTCAAGTTTATCAAAGATTGAAGTTTTTATTCAAGTAAGATTTTACTAGTTTCTGTTTCATATTCCATACTCCATTTTAACCTTATTTTGATTATATCTATTTTTCTATTTACTCTCTTTATTATCTATTTTATCATTGTTTATGCTTCCATATTAGTGTTGTGCTCTCTCCTGGGTACTCATTGGTATTAGAGTATCTGGATCATAAAACACCTAATGAACAGTGAATAAAATATGCAGAAAAAGCAGTGAAATTTTTTTCAAATAATGCTACACATAAAATAATTTTATGCAGAATGCTAAAAATAGTTTATGCAAAAATAGTGAACAATTTTTATGAGAAAATAGTAAATAGTTTTAATTAATGCATAAAATAGATTTTATGTATGTAGTAAGAAGATTTGAATATACAATAAGCATAATGTAGCACCGACTATGACATGAGTAGTTTTTTGAAGACATAAACATAAACATAAACATAAGTAGCTTTTTTATGTTTTTATTTATTTAAATAGAAGCATTGTAAAATAGATTTCAATTTCAAAATATGAATTAATTTCTACATTAATTAAAATTGTTCATTGTTTTCTCATAAAAGTTGTTTACTATTTTTTGCAAAATCTATTTCTACAATTTTGCATAAAATTATTTTTTGTTCAGCATTATTTAAAAAATTGTTTACTCTCTTTTTTGGGTAAATTATTTTCTGTTCACTATTTAAAAAATTGTTTACTGTTTTCTCAAAAAACACCTACTGAAATCGTGTTTTCTAAATTTGAATGCCAAATCAGAATGCTTTTTCATGCTTAAATTTCACAATAATCAAATTTGTTCTTCTGCATTGATAAAATCTATTTCTACATTAATAAAATTTACTCTCTGCACATCATGTTTACTATATATTCAAATCTTCTATATACCATTTGTATACAAATGGTATACAGGAGATACTCATTTTTACGTCCTTCTATCCGCACAATGTTGTACTCCAAATTTCAGGCAAAACTTGATGGTCCAAATTCCAACGACAATAACTCTCTTGATTTTTGTAGAAAGAATTCAAAATTTGTGTTTAAATTCAAGCCCATAATGTCTACTTTCTAAAACATTCAAGCCGCATCAAAAAATTCCTTACAGTTCAATGGTTATTGTCGAAACGAAGACTAAAGGTCACTTTTCAGCATATTTTCAAGGCGAATAAGTCTCGTGGGTAACTAGCCACCAAAGTATTTTTTTTTTCCGAAACTTCATTATGTGTGGATTGTTCTCAAGGTATATGCCTAATATTTTAGCACCAAATCCGAGAAAAAAACCTTAGACATCCATTTTTTTGTCCTTCTATCTGTACAGAGCTGTACTCCGAATTTCTGGTAAAGCTCGATGGTCCATATTGCAACAATAATAACTCGCTTGATTTTGGTCAAAAGAATTCAAAATTTTTGTTTAAGTTCAAGCCCATAGTGTCTACTTTCAAAAACATTCAGCCTGCGTCAAAAAATTCCTTACGGTTCAATGGTTATTGTCGAAACTAAGACTAAAGGTCACTTTTTGGCATACTTTCAAGGCGAATAAGTCTCGTGAATAACTGGCCATCAAATTTTTTTATTCCCAAAACCTGAATTTGTGTGGACTGGTATCAAGGTATATGTCTAATATTTTAGCAGCAAATCCGAGAAAAAACCCTTAGACATCCGTTTTAACTCCTAACTATCCACACAAAGTTGTACTCTGAATTTCGGGCAAAACCCGATGGTACAAATTCCACGACAGTAACTCCCTTGATTTTTGTCGAAAGAATTCAAAATTTGTGTTCAAATTCTAGCCCATAATGTCTATTTTCTAAAACAGTTAGCCCGCGTAAAAAAATCCTTACAGTTCAATAGTTATTGTCGAAACTATGACAAATTGTCACTTTTCGGCATATTTTCAAGGTGATTAAGCCTCGTGGGTAACAAGCCATCAAAGTATTTTTTTTTTCCCAAAACTTCATTATGTGTGGATTGTTCTCAAGGTATATGTCTAATATTTTAACACCAAATCTGAGAAAAAAAGATTAGACATCCATTTTTACACCCTTCTATCTGCACAAAGCTGTACTCTGTATTTCGTGTAAAACTCGATGGTCCAAATTCCAACGATAATCACTCTCTTGATTTTTGTCGAAAGAATTCAAAATTTATGTTTAAATTTAAGCCCATATTGTCTACTTTCTAAAACATTTAGCCCGCGTCAATAAATTCCTTACGGTTCAATGGTTATTGTCGAAACTAAGACTAAAGGTCACTTTTCGGCATATTTTCAAGGCGATTAAGTCTAGTGAATAACTAGCCATCAAAGTTTTTTATTCTCAAAACCTGAATTTGTGTGGATTGTTCTCAAGGTATATGTCTAATATTTTAGCTCCAAATAGGAGAAAAAACCCTTAGACATCCATTTTTACGCCCTTCTATCCACACATAGTTGTACTTTGAATTTCTAGTAAAACTCGATGTTCCAAATTTCAACGACAATAACTCTCTTGATTTTTGTTGAAAGAATTCAAATTTTGTGTTCAAATTCATGCCCAGAAAGTCCACTTTCTAAAATATACAGCCCGCATCTAAAAATTATTTACTGTTCAATGGTTGTTGTTGAAACTATGACCAAAGGTCACTTTCGACATATTTTCAAGACAATTAAGTCAAGTGAATAACTAGCCACCAAAGTAATTTTTTCCAAAAACTTGATTTTGTGTGGATTGTTCTCAAGGTATATGTCTAATATTTTAGCCCCAAATTCAAGAAAAAATCTTAGACATTCATTTTTACGCCCTTCTATCCGCACATAGCTGTCTTCTGAATTTCTAGTAAAACTCGATGCTCCAATTTCAACCGACAATTACCCTCTTGATTTTTGTTGAAAGAATTCAAAATTTGTGTTCAAATTCAAGCCCATAATGTCTACTTTCTAAAACATTTAGCCCGCGTCAAAAAATTCCTTATGTTTTAATGGTTATTGTCGAAACTATGACCAAAGGTCACTTTTCGGCATATTTCCAAGGCGATTAAGTCTGGTGAATAACTAGCCAACAAAGTATTTTTTTTTTCCCAAAACTTGATTTTGTGTGGATTGTTCTCAAGGTATATGCCTAATATTTTAGCACCAAATCCGAGAAAAAAACCTTAGACATCCATTTTTACGTCCTTCTATCCGCACAAAGTTGTACTCCGAATTTCTGGTAAAACTCGATGGTCCATATTGCAACGGCAAATATATATATATATATATATATACATTTTAAAAAAATTGAAGTTAATACTATATATAATTTGAACCTCTTTTAAAAAAAGTATAATTTGAACTGCATAATTGTGATTATTTTTAAATGTACTCACTAATAATAATAATAATAATAATAAATAATAATAATAATAATAATAATAATAATAATAATAATAATATTTTAATGGATTCATGTGTAGAATTGTAAAAATGACACTTTTGGGAGAGAGAGAGAGGAAGAGAGATTGATTTATAATCTATATGACGTATTATATATGACATGTAGCAATACATTTAATCCAAAATTAATGGTACGTTATAAATATTTGTATTTAATACTGTCAAAGGTGATGGTTAATTTATATATTATTTACTTTTATATTGCTATTTACTCTTCAGATTTTCTTCCATCTAGATTACTAGTATTGCCCGCCCACGTATGATATGTTAGCTAATTTATATCAAAAGTATAATTAAGCTTTGGAATTCTTGTGCAACGATGTCTGTCAGACTGTCACACAAAGGCTCATAACTGAATTGTGTTGATTCTCTAATGCTTTATTACCTTGTATTTGGTTTTTACTGCCTGTGTACTTATATGTAATTATTTGGTATGCATATATGAACATTGGTCTTGAACTTGTGTATGGGAGTTCATCCTTCTCACAGTTTTGAACCTTAGAAAATTGATTACAGCATGCAGATGTAGTGGGAGTTTACTTTTTAGTTTAAATATATTAAATTTGGTTAACCGGGTTAGTAACATGTTTCCTATTATTTTCTGAGGCCAAGTCGCCTCTCTCTCTCTCTCTCTCTCTCTCTCCTTGAAAAAAAAAAAAACTATGAGGCCAAGTACTTATAAATATCTTTAGGAACTTTTCTGGAATCCATGATTTAACTAAATAAAGAATAAAAAAAAAAAAAACTTTATCCAAGAATTGGAAAATCATTGATTCTTTAGGAACTTTTCTAGAATCCACTATGTAACTAAATAAAGAATAATTAAATAAAAAAATCTTTATCCATGTATTGGAAAATCATTGGTTAATTCCACTCTCATCATAGTGTAGTCCAACATGAAACCACAAAGAAATAACTAAGTTCTACTTGAATCAAAGAAATGGACTAAATTGGACCAAATAGATCGAAATAGACCAAATGGACTGAATTAGACCGAATAAACTGAAGTGGATCTAAGTAAACCGAAGTGGACCGAAATTAATCAAAGTGGATGAAAATAGACTGAAAGGAATAAATTGGAGCGAATGAACTTATTTGAAACTAATTGGACCGAACTGGATTGAAGTAGACTGAACTGGATGGAAGTTCACCAAATAGACCGAATTAGCTTAAATTGGACCGAAATAGACCGAATTAAATTAGACTGGACCGAATTGGACCCAACTGGACCGAATGGACCAAACTGAATCTAATTGGAATGAAGTGGACTAAAGTCGACCAAATAGACTGAAATAAGACAAAATTGGACCGAATTGGACTGAAATGTTGTTGTGATGTGACTTAATAAGAGTATAGTAACAATAAATATTATGTTTTAGTTTTTAAATATTAGTATATAGATATATAGATTAGGCAATGGCCTATGGCCCTTAAATGGGAAAAAAAATCCTATTAACCAATAAAATATATTATATCTATCTTACTCTAGCTAAAAAAATAATAACAATTATTTCTATTTTTTAAGTATTTGGAAATATCACTGAAAATATCTTATTGGATAGTGCATCTATGAATCAAAACCATCTTCTAGTATTGTGCTATTAATGTACATGTTAACTTTGTCTTTGAATATTGTATTTCTTGTTCCAATATCAATAAAATATCTGATTCATAAAAATTAAAATAAATAAATCAATAAAAATCAATGTATTGCTTAAATTGGACATTGAAAAGTATGTAATTTTAGTAGAAAATAGAAATTCCATCTATCTGCAACAAATTTGTAGCCTTGGTCTACACTCTTGATTTCTTGCAGCAAGGTAGATATTTTACCATACTGTAGCTCTTATCTGCACATTTCTACTATCTAAGAGGTTCATCAGTTTTGTGTTATCAAGTTAACATATAGTAACTCAGAGAGGGAGAGATAGAGAGACCACTATCCTAAGTTCTTGGATGCTTGAATATGTAAGAGCAATGCTCCAAGGTGTGTGTGCCATTGTATTGGATGAATTCAAACGGGTAAAAAATAAAAAACTTTTAAAAATACTACTCCATCAACTACTTGAATGAGTTGAATCTAGTATATGCAATACACTACATAAAGATTGATGTATTAAGCATGCAAAAACGAAGGTAATCTATTTTCTCTATTAAATCAAGAGTCATTTTTTGAGCATTAGGGGCATCGTATATATATTTTTATGATGAATTGTTATCTTCTTAATAAGTCAATTGTTTGATTAGCCCATAGAGTATGGTAACATAATAGGGATGTTAAAAACTTGGGCAAAGCAGAATACTTTTCTCTAAATCTAATTATTCCCATGACTTTGTACCTAATCTGTGTTAGTCTTTCCCATGTACCATGTTCCTCGAGAATAAAAATGACCAGCCCAAATTAACAACTTTACTTGGGTACCTCCAAACTCATTGAAACACGCCACCTGCATGTTCTGCAAGCTCTCTCTTATAGTCATCTTCGACATGTGATTGATTCGGTCTCTTTTGCATTTGAAAACTCGAGATTTCTCTGTATTAAGAGCATCCACATCAATGGATGCAAACTTTTCACCTATTTTGCACAAAAAAAATTATTTTTTCTATTTTACACGTCCACTTTTACAAAATACCCACATCAGTCTTTCTATTCTACACATTTATTCAATGAAAATATTCATTCTTTTAACATTTTTTTATTATTTTCTCACTCATTGCCTCCCTCTCTCTCTCTCTCTCTCTCAGACCCAACAATCATCATCACTACTTTGATCGGCGAACAGACCCAACCATCATCATCATCACTCAATCACTCCACACCCAGCCACCATCATCACCCACCCAACCAATATCATCAAGGAAAACCAACCCATTCAAGCCGAAACTCACTCAATCCGAAGTAGAGGTTGAAGTTGTCGAGACCCAAAACCCTGTCGCCTAGTCGCTTTAGGGCCATGGAGATGTGGGTTCTGACGAAGCCAGCGGCGTCGATGACGAGGACGGTGAGGCTAGAGTCGGAGGGGTGGTGAGCCGCGCAAGTGATGTGGTGCTCCCAATCAGAGCCACCATAGGAGTCAAGAGATCGGCAAGGGTTGGAGCCAGAAGGAGAAGAGAGAAGGAAAAAAAAGCAAAGGATGGCTATGAAGAAAGCGGAGTAGAATATTAAATGAGAAAAATGGAGAGCAACCAAAGACAAGGAGAGAGAAAAAATTACTAAAATATTAAATGCAAGTACTATAGTAACCGTGCATATATATGCAGGGTTACTGTAGCAGTTGTGCATTTATGCACATTTTTGCGCCCATTGATGTAGGTGTTTGTTTTGTTCAAAATGTGTAAAATGATGAGTTTTTTTGCATTTTACAAGACTTTGCATCCACTAATGTGGACGCTCTTAATAATTTGATATGTAGTACAGATAAAAGAGACTTGTTTTTCAGAGGCAATAAGTGTGTGAAAGCATATTTTCATTATTTTTGGTATTTTCAGTTTTCAATTTTCAACAATAAGTTCTAACCAAACGGACCCCTATTGCTCTTGTTTTCTGTCTTGTGTTTAAGCTCTCTTCTGGCCGCCCCCCTTATTTTCTGGTTTTTTTGGTACACCCTTATTTTTTGTTTTTTTGGTACCCCTTTTCCCTCTATTTATACTTACATGCACATATGGCTTATTATTAAAACCAACATGGCCGACAGTAAGAACTTGTAGGTAGGTGTTTTGGTGAAGAAATCAAGAGGCCCACATCTTCCACGCAAACAAGATTTTATTTTTTCTATCTACTTTTATTCACCACGAAATGGTATATTAGGTTGATTAGCATTGAGGTGTAAACACCTATTTTACAACTTAAGCTGCTCAAAATCTATATCATTCGGGTTTGTAAACTTAAAAAAAATTTGCAACTTATAAATAGTTATATATGTAACCTTACTGTTTATAGGTTGTAAAAAAATGTGTTATTTTAATATGTGGTTGTATTTGAAGAGAAAAAGAGAGTGAGGAAAAAGAGGGAATAGTACTTTTTATTATTTTATTAGGTAGTTTATATTATTTTATAATGTTGTATGTAAAAATAAAAATTGGGTTATAAAATAAATTGGTAAAATAGATAAAGTAGTGTTTGAGGATGCAAAATATTTTTTTTTTTTTTTTTTTTGCATCTGCAGCTGTTACTGCTCTTAAATTAGGATTTCCAAAAACACATTGGAAAATACCTTGTTGGACTTCCAACCTGTTCTTGTGTAAGTCATTCCCTTGGCGTGCTTTAATTCATGGCGAAAATACAATTTTAGTCCTTAAATTTTAGGCTAATTCTTATTTTGGTTTATATTGGACACTCGTTAATAAAGTTTCCTATCAAAGACAAACAGTATCATATATTACGAGTCTTATTTTTTTACTCATCTAAAATAAGAAGGTAATTTATAATAGTGCGGTTAGTCTTTATTAATATATTCTTAACTGCATAATGCTTTGGTTTAATTGGATTTGGGACAATTACGAGAATGATTGGAAAATATTTTATGATGTCTGTTTCAAATTTTTTCTTGTCTATTTTTTATTGGGACAATATTGAAATATCTATTGCGCATGTATCATGAGTCCTATTGTTTGTTGTGTATTGAACTTTTTTTAATTTGGTAAATAATATAATATTCATAGTTTTAAGAAAACAAACAATCATGTATTTTTTTGAATTGTACATACATATATATGGCATCTAAGTATCATGTATTTAATTATCACGATCACAATTTGTAAAACCCAACTTTTCTAATATAGAATATATTATATGATTTGGACATTAATATATATAATATTACTGTAAATATTTAGATAAAAAAATAACTAAATTTTTAATTACTGCTTAATTTCATAACTATAATTTAGTATGTATATATATATTAAATTTTTTTATAATTTCACATTAATAGACTTTTTATTTTATTTAGGTTTTAGTTACAATTTGTGCAAATTTTTGTTAAAACTTGTGAAGAATAAGATGGGTAAATACAACACAAGCTAGGCTTTAAAAATGGTTTTATTAGCCCTAACTCCTAATTAATACGGGCCAAAACAGGGGTTTAACATTTGAAAATTAGAAAATGGTTTTAATTTCAATAGTGTTTTTTTTTTTTTTAATATTAGAAAAGAAAGAAAGAAAGATTGCTTGACAGACGGTGAGAAGAAAAATATTCAAAACTATAGGTGTCTAGGTGTTACTGCATTAAAACTACTGCACAAAAAAAATGACATGAAAATAAAAATGCCACATCACATACTTTCAAGATTATTGATCTATGCTCTTTTTTGTTTTGTTTATTATTATTGTCTTCGGTAATTTATTAGCAAAATCCGTTTATAATATCATTTATGAGTTGGATTAAAACTTTTATAATTAATGAGATTGTCAGATGCTTTGGGTTTAGATGTCGTGTAACCTTTGATAATCGTCGGCCTTAGCCTTGCAGGCTATGTGATAATTACACACTTTAGGCCCTCCGCATAACTAGTGCCAAGCTATAATAACTGTTACAATAATATTTTTTACTCTTTCTTCTTTGACACATTATCATCCTCATCCTCAGCCACATTTTTTTTTTTTGGTAAACCATCCTCAACCACATACACATTGTTTTATAACTTTATTCCATCTAATATCATTTTATTTTAAAACCTGACCAATGAATGAATTGATTTGACTTGACTTTCGAAGAGAATAATTAAACAGACCATTTTCTTAAAAAAAAAGGGGGCGGGCTTAAAGTTAAGGAATTTGTTAACAGTTGCGCACCTGTTACTGAACCAACTTCCGGGTCCCACTTGCATAGGAAATTGGCAAAATTTTACTGGACACATTTATTACTACATGCCAAAAAAATTGTACACATTTTATCGTTCTGTTTGCTAGACACATTTTCTTCTCATGAATGATATATCCCTTATTACTAAAAAAAACGAGTACTTCTCTGTTCAGTTACACCATGGTTACCTTAAACGTCTCTACTCTCTAGTGTTCTCCAACAATAGCCTCGGGCAAAGTCTAATCTTTTCAAATAGATAATGGAGATTTGTGTCAGTTTCACCCTTTGTCTTTTTTACTTTCATTGCGAGTCAAAGCTTCATACCTTCATTTCACTATTCAAGTCTTGCACTGTACATGGTTCCCTGCTGCCTCGGATATCTCTCTCTTTGTCTCCCTCTCTCTGTACTTGTAAAGTTAGTTCCTTCCCAGGGGTGGCTTGATGCATTTGGGGGCCTAAGGCGATAATTAATTATCTTGTATTAAATAAAAAATTACTACTAATTAATATGAACTACGTAGGATTTTTTTCTTTTTTTTTTAGAAATTTTATAAACAGAAAAAGTTTAACAAAACTTTTCATACTTATTGATGTGGCAGATTGATAGTGCTAAGTAAAAAAACGGTGTAAGTGGTATACTTAAATGAGAACTAGTAAAAGTTTGTTGACTTAACTCTTATTATTATTCCTTTTTTTTTTTTTAGAAGTGCAATATTCAATATATTTTTTTATAACAAATTCTAGGTTTTAAGTTGCTTTTTGTTTTCTATTTGGAAATATCACTATTATTATTATTTTTTTTCCCATCAATAACAACCTACTACTTAATATTAGTTGTAAAAATGTTATGAAAAATATTGTAGATGTTGCATTTTTTTCTCTTTTTTATTTGTTTTTCATCTGGTAAAAAAATATTATTTTATTTATAGATTATAAATAACCCTATTGGTTAAAATTTGGGGGCCCTTTTTTTTCTTGGGGCCTTACGCGAATGCATTTTTTGCTCTAGCATTCAATCGGCTCTGTTCCTTCCACTTGTTGCAAAAGGGTCTCTTTCTTTTCTTTTCTTTTTTTGAGGTAGTTGTTGCTTCTGTTAAGTAAAAATTGCTTTAGTTCTTAAGTGGGTCTAATCTTCTTTCAATATCAAGCGCAACTTTGTGTTTAAAAGTGTTGTCTTTGGTTTATTTACTGTTAAATCTTACTGTCTTCTTTTCTTTGATTTTTTGAGAATGTTTAGTGGAAATGGGAGATGCATGCAAAGATTGGAGTAAATGGGCTGTGACATTTATTGGACCCATTTCCAAACCTGACCAGTGTAAATGGCTTGACTTGACTTGATTTTCAGGCTAGAAGGGAACTATTAGACAGACCATTTTCTTAAAGGGTCTAGTTAATGTGTGCCTTTAGGTTACATTAACAAAATCTGTCAATACTTTTTCAATTCTTGAGAGAATATTTCTAGAAATAATTAATTATTATGTGCCCTAAGGGTACATATTAGCAAAATCCTTTCTTAAAAGAGTCCGGTTAATGTGTGCCCTTAAGCCATTTATATATGGTAAAATTTTCTCAAAAATTGAAAAAATTACCAATATTTTTTCAATTTTTGAGAAAATTTTTTTTAAAAATGAATAATTATTGTGTACCCTTAAGGTACATTAACAAATTTCTTCTTAAAAATGAAGGGACGGGCTGTAGACGGTACTTTTTGCAAACGGACTATTAGGGGCACTTTTTACCAACTTATCCTCCCTTCTATTATGTGTCAATCCATTTCTGACAGTTTGTTCATCCATAGTCTATGGCTTTTTCACCTTTAGCAGTGGCAAAACATACGTGCACGACAATTATCATACTGAAAATGGACTCTCTCTCTCTCTCTCTCTCACTCACACACACACACACACACACACACACACACACACGTGCATGATTGCTTAACCCGACATGTCAAAGGTATTCACTTCAAGTGCCTGACCAAGAAGATCTCTTCAAGTTAAAAAATAAGACTGCTTTCATCCTAGGTTGCCAATCAAAGACACTTCAAGTAATTGGAACGCAATATAACACACTACAAAATCTTGAACAGTATAAGTAATGTAGAATTTTTTTGTAAATATGTATACATTTTTTCTACTTACACATTCATCTAATAGGTATTGAATCCATGATCTTACTCTCTGTATGACATTTGCAAGGGGTCGGGAGGTGCCATAAGTCTTGATTTTTTTTCCCCATCCTTGTTTATCCTTTTATAATCACATTTCAACTCAAGCATTCTATCATTTGAATTTTCTTTTAAAAAAGCTTATAATTATAATTAATATTAATATCCAATTTAAGTCCAAAGCTTTTGCCCAATTTAAGTCCAAATTTATATTAATATTCCTCATGTGTTATAAGGCTATCGATTACTCTTCATCCTAAAAAGATGAAAGAAAAAGACATGGATAAATTGTCATGTGGATGCAACATAACATGTTTAAAAGTAATGATAGATTACTAGAGACTTCCTAATTAGGCAACGGGAATAAGCAAACCAGGGAAACTGGGAAAGAAGTCCATATTTATTGCAATGTTCATTTAGGCCTTTCACTAGCTCATCAAGGTTTGATTGGATACTATAGGGGAGAACTTGAAATTTACAATTGAAAATGAACTAAACAAGTTTTCAAAAGCCTGCACTAGACAAAATTTGTGAAGACATACCTGAAGAATGCCATCATCACTGCCATCTTGTTCCATCCTAACAATTGCTCGATACATCTCCATTTTCCTCTCCTACAGTTTTTTTGGCATAAGATTGTTTAACATAAATCTAACCGAAAGGAAGGCATGATGACACACTTTTGAAACTTGAATGACCAATGGAAATGTTGCTTCTTCAGTTGTTAATTGCACCAATCAAAATTAATTGTTCATAATCACACATGATTGGACATAATTTGTGAGGATGCATCTTGACTATTGAAACTTGTTTCATGATATCTTTTGAATTCAGTGGTCTGATTAATGCCCATGTTACTTTCAAATTTATTTCATAAGATGCAATTGGAAATCATATCGTCAAAATTATAGTTTTCAAATCCACACACACAAATTGTATTCCTAAACTCTCTTTTTAAGAATTTATATTGGACTTATTAATAAAGTTTCCTATCAAAGACAAGCAGTATCATAAATTACGAGTCTTTTTTTTTTTACTCATCTAAAATAAGATGGTAATATATAATAGGGCGGTTAGTCTTCATTTAATATATTCTCAATTGTGTAATGCTTTGGTTAATTGGATTAAGGACAATTAAGAGAATGATTGGAAAATATTTTATTATACCTATTTCAAATTTCTTCTTGTCTATTTTTATTGGGACAATATTGAAATATCTATTGTGCATGTATCATGAGTCCTATTGTTTGTTGTGTATTTAACTTTTTTTAATTGAGTAAATAATATAATATCCATAGTTTTAAGAAAACAAACAAGTATGTATTCTTTTAATTGTAAATACATATGGCATCTAAGTATCGTGTATTTCCCTATATGTGTGTGTGTGGTTCTCAAAAAAAAAAAAAAAAAAAAGTATCGTGTATTTAATTATCACAATCACGATTTGTAAAATTCAACTTTTATGATATAGTGTATATAAAATGATTTGGACATTAACATATATAATATTATGGTGAATATTTAGATAAAAAAAATAACCAAATTATTAATTACTACTTAATTGTGTATATATATATTAATTTTCTTTTATAATTTCACATTAATTGACTTTTTATTATTATTTAGGTTTTAGTTACAATTTGTGTAAATTTTTGTTAAGACTTGTTTAGAAAAAGATGGGTAAATACAACACAAGCTAGGCTCTAAAAATGGTTATATTAGTCCAAACTCATATTAATACAGGCCAAAACCAGGGTTTAACATTTGGAAATTATAAACTAGTTTTAATTTAACAGTGTTTTTTTTTTTTTTTTAATATTAGAAAATAAAGAAAGAAAGACTACTTGACAGAGGAGGGGGAGAAAAATAGTCAATACAACAGCAGAAATCAACATTTGCAGTACCATAATATCCTGCATAGGGACAAAAAAAAATCATTTCACCGCACTACTTTTAAGGCCGTTGCCTTGTGGCACTTGTCCATCTCTCTTCACTCTTACTCTGCAACAGAAAACAACACTTGTAGTTTCATTTTTATGCATTTTCATCAAAAACGATGTAGTGTTGAAGTTTCTTTTAAATAAAAATGTATTTTCATTATTTTTTGGATTTATTGTTTCTTTCCTAAAATATATTAGTAAATATAAACTCTTCAATTTAAAGGGCAAAGCATCATCAACTGAATAACAATTTTGGGATTCATTTTGATCTTGTGGATGTTGAGGACTAGGTTTCAATTAGGAATTACATGTTAAATTATATTTTGATGCATTTGTTGGTTATATGCTCTCTCTAATGTTCAAAACTTCAAATATTGCATATTAAAAAAAAACTTCAAATATTGTATGTTCATGTTCTCAAATCCACTTCACTATAATTCGGTCTATTTGATGCACCTACTCTCTTTTTTTTTTTTGGAAAGAGAATTCAGTACACTTACATAAGAATTGAAAAAGATAGGTTTGGATTAGCTTTAAAAATATAGCTTTGTATCTCTTCTTAATCCAATCTTATTATTAAAATGGTATACTTTCTCGTCTCAAGAAAGTATACCATGTTTTAGTATTACAAACTTAGCATTTCACACACAACAACATAGCATTTCACACACAAAATGAAGTTGTACAAGATTGAGATTTTAACCAATGTACTTGCAAAGCATTTATCTACAAAATGAAGATAGCAAACTATTTGTCACACAAAGAGAGGAGCTTTCTGTTTCTACATATGATATATCTTAGTGACATAACGATTTAAATAACGGATATATCTTAGTAAATATTGGCTAGGATGTTGTCATGTATAACACTCATGGTAATTATGTAAACTGGCTTTTAACCCGCACAATTCATGGGCATTATTCAATGCATTATTCATGTTCAAACATGCAAGATTCGTAAATTATATGATTGTCCTCTATACAATACAATAAAGTCTAGTAGTAGAATTATTACAATTATAGGTATGTCGTATATATTATACAATAAGATTCTAGTAGTAGCATTCAAGTCTGTCAAAAACAACCAATGTGAAATTCTAAATACATAAGCATTGAATCACAACAATTATAAAATAGCAGCATATATATAATTATTACTATGTTTTTCTTGTGTCTTTCTTTAATTTTTTTTGTTCTTTGTTCTTTGTTTTTTTATGCTTTTGGTGTAGTTGCCTTTCGACATTTGTGACGCATTTGGATTGGCATTTTAGAGCTTCAAGTGATGAAATTAGTTTTTACACCCCTGGACTCGAAATATAACTCCGGCTACTGGCCATGGGAGGAGGAGGGTGGGGACAGGTGGTATGTTCATGCAGCAAAATCTTCCCCCTTTATTATAAAGGAAATGTTGGGATTTAGGGTCCATTTGATTAGAGGGTGGAAAAATGAAAGGATAGAAAATTAGAAGGTGATAGAAAAGTTGGAGGGTGGAGGAGATTTTAATTTTCTTTCATGGTGTTTGGTTGGGAAAATAAAAAAGTGGAGGGATGAAAAACTTTTTTGTTTGGTTGAGGTATTTGTATAAATTTACTATCGTGTCCTAATTAGATAAAACAAAAAATAATGCATTAAATTTCTATTAAAAAACTGTGTATGATTGAACACTTCATTTTAAATAAATAATATTCAGTAAAAAAAAAAAAAAAAAGAGCACAAGAAGTTCAAAGAACTCAAAACTTTTTTCTCAAAAAAAAAAAAAAAAAAACTGTTGAGAAAAGAAAGGATGAGCACCAAAAAAGAAAAGGAAAAAAGAAAAGAATGATAATATCAAAAAATACAAAAAAATAAAAATAAAAAAAGGATGTGCACATAAAAAAAGAAAAAAGAAAAAAGAAATGATAAATTATGAAAAGACGAAATAGCAAAGAGGAAAAGTTAACTCTCTTTTTCTTTTTCTTTTTTTTTTAATAGTAATTTTTTTTTTTTATGTGTATCACGTTAACTCTCTTTTTCTTGTTCTTTAAATGTAATTTTGAAATGAATGGTTCATACATATACTCTACCATTGTACCTCTTAATGAATTGTCATTTCATGTTGTAGGTATTGTGATAAGATTTTAAAGAGTCCATAATAGAATTAAATTATAAAAAATCTTTATCTTTATTCTGAACAATTTTAATAGGATTTTCAGGAAAAATGATCTCATCAAAATTTAAATCAAACACAAACTCTAACAAACTTATGCTATTATCTTTAATAACACGCACGCTAACTTCGGTTTGTTGATTAAAGTTTTTTTTTTTTTTTTTTAAATACTTGGTTTAACCCTAATTCCTTTATCTCACTAAGGTTCACGTACGCACAAATTTTTTGGATTGTATTGAGGAGTCATTGTAATGGAATATTAGATAAAGTTCGGGTGAGAGACTTTACAAGAATTATTATATGTATTAAACCTCACATAAAATGGTTGTTATCTAATAAATTGTTGTAAAAAAATTTATTTTAATAGAAACTATATTTATCATTTTATGTCAAATTAAATTTAATTTTTTTTTCCATAAGTATTAATTTACTACTTCATAAAAAATGTTACGTACATTTTTCTCAGTTTTAAAGGTTGTTGATATTGTTGATATATTTGAAATTTAAACTATTTTTAACTTTTGTTATGGATGTGTAGTAAGTGGCTAACTTTTAGGACTAAAAAACTAAAATTTTGGATTAAACAAAAATTGATAAATGTAATTGAATTTAAAAAAAAAAAAAACAACAACGCCAAAAGAAACGTGTATCTCCTGCCATAAAATTTGAAATTTAAGCTTTTATTGAATTATGTTATGGATGTGTAGTAAATGGCTTAATTTTAGGATTAGACAAAAAATGATAACTGCCATACAAAAAATGTTATATTACACTTGATCTAACTTTTTAGAGTTGCACATTTTTTACGCATTGAATTTAGGTAGATCTAAAAAAAAAATAACTCATTATTCTTATTACAATATCATTTATCTAGATTACCATCTCATTTATGATTCCTCATTTATAAATTTCCATACTTATATCTTTTATTCGCATAAACAATCTCTATGTTCTCTATCTACCCTGCTTCATTTGCTCCTTTCTTATTTTTTGATAATCAATCTCATCTTATGCATTCGAAGATATTTTAACTACGAACTTTTTTATTATTAAAATCTATATGCCTTCAGTTTACTACACTTTAATTTACACTATGATCATGTTATTAGTGCACTTTTGGGACAGAGCTAATATTCTATTTTTGTTTTTTTCCGTCTAGCAAGATACGGATAATGGTAAACGACTCCAGATGGAAGAAGCGGATTTGACTAATCCAGAAATCTTGAAATATTATATTTTGTTGTGCAATGAAATAGACCTAGACGACAACAAAATGGGTATAAAGGAGTTTAAATATCTTAAGAAGGGATTGGATAAGAAATTTAACTTGGATTTTAGGTTAGTAGATGCTGTGAATTTTTTTTTTTTTTTTTATTGACGTTGTGAACAAATATAGAGATATTCATTACAAGTGGCAAATTTGGGAAAATTTTATTAAGAATAAGAAATTTATCTTAGCCCTCACTTGCATAGCAGATGTGTTATGTCCCCTTCATTTACTTCCTACTCTATCCCCAAAATCCTTACGGTGCTACGTTCAAAAAGTAAAAAGCAATCTAGTGATATGCTAAACACATGTTTTCAATATTTTTACAGCAAATATTAATAATATATTGCTATTAGTTTTAACTTGAACTTATTAGCCTCTTCAAAAAAAAAAAAAACTTGAACTCATTAGTAAAATTATTATTTTTTTCATTGATAACAATTTGTCACTTAGTTTTTCTTTTTTAAAATACTATAGGCAAAACGATTCTCTACACAAATTTATTGAAAATTTTGAATTCATATTAATTAACAAATCTGTTTTTAGGAAAATTTTATTGAGAATTAAAAAAATTCTCAACTTTTTCAATTCTCGACAAAATTTTTTTAAAAAGTGATATACATTTCTGTACCCAGATACACACGAGTAGGAGTGTCAAATGGATGGGTTTGGGTGGGTTTGGGATGGGCAAAATTGGGTTGGGTATATAAAACCCATTTACCCATTAAAACCCATTTAACTAATTGCTTCTAACCCAAACTTAACCCAACCCAATTATTATGGGTAAACCCCAACCCACCCAATTACCCATTTATCAAAATTACCAAAATGCCCCTAAAGTGTAAATGACCAAAGCATTCTAAAATTTTCAAAAATGACCAAAATACCCTAAAACCTCAAAACTACCAAAATAACCAAGAAACTTACAAAATGACCAAAATACCCACAAAACCCAAAATAATGACCAAAATACCCCTGAAGTTTAAAAATTAACAAAATACCCCCAAAACCCAAAAAATGACCAAAATACCCATCGAAACCTAAAAATGACCAAAATACCCTCTGAAACTTAAAAATTAACAAAATACCTAAAACCCAAAAAATGACCAAAATACCCCTCGAAACCTAAAAATGACCAAAATACCCCCAAAACAATAAAAATGACCAAAATACCCCATGAAACCTAAAATTACCAAAATACTACCAAAACCCAAAAAAATGACCAAAATATCCCAAAAACTCAAAAAAGACCAAAATACCCCCGAAACATAAAAAAATGACCAAAATACTCTCAAAATCTAAAAAATGACCAAAATACTCCCGAAACCTAAAAATTACCAAAACACCTCTAAAACCTAAAAAAATGACCAAAATACTCCCGAAACATAAAAATGACCAAAATACCCTTAAAACTCAAAAATGACCAAAATACCCCCGAAACCTAAAAATAACCAAATTACCCTTGAAACCTAAAAAATGACCAAAATATCCCCAAAACATAAAAAATAACCAAAATACCCCCGAAACCTAAAATTACCAAAATACCCCTAAAACTCAAAAAAATGACCGAAATACTCACAAAACCCAAAAATGACCAAAATACCCCCGAAACATAAAAAAATGACCAAAATACCCCCAAAACCTAAAGATGACCAAAATACCCCCGAAATATAAAAATGATCAAAATACCCCCGAAACTTAAAAATTTACCAAAATACCCTTGAAACTAAAAAAATGCCAAAATGCCCACGAAACTTAAAAATGACCAAAATATCCCTAAACCCAAAAAATGTCCAAAATACATCCAGAGCCTAAAAAATGGCCAAAATAACCTCGAAACCTAAAAATTGACCAAAATACCCCCTAAACCTAAAAATGACCAAATTACCCCCTAAACCTAAAAAATGAACAAAATACCCCCGAAACCTAAAGATGACCAAAATACCCCTGAAACCTAAAATGACCAAATTCCCCTGAAATATAAAAATGACCAAAAATACTCCCGAAACCTAAAAATTACCAAAAATACACTTGAAACCCAAAAAAAAGGCCAAAATACCCCCAAAACCTAAAAATGACCAAAATATCCCCTAAACCCAAAAAATGTCCAAAATACTTCCGAAACCTAAAAAATTACCAAAATACCTCCGAAACCTAAAAAATGGCCAAAATAACCTCGAAACCTAAAAATTGACCAAAATACTCCCTAAACCTAAAAATGACCAAATTACCCCCTAAACCTAAGAAATGATCAATACACCTTCGAAACCTAAAAATTAACTAAAATACCCCCTTGAAACTAAAAAATGACCAAAACACCCCTGAAACTAAATATGACCAAAATAACCCTTAAACCTTAAAATGACCAAAATATCCTCGAAACCTAAAAAATGACCAAAATACCCCAAAAACTATAAAATGACAACAAAGCCCCTTAAACCTGTAAGTCGATAAAAATACAACCTAAACCCAAAAAATTACCAAAATCCCCCCTAAAACTAAAAAATGACTAAAATACTTCCTAAACATAAAAAATGACCAAAATACCCCATAAACCTAAAAAATAACTAAGATACCCCAAACCCCTATTTTGGTAATTTTAGAGGATTCGGGTGTATTTTGCTCATCTTATAGGATTAGTGGTATGTTGGTCATTTTTGATATTTTGCGGGGTATTTTGCTGGTTTTATAGTTTTAGAGGGGTTTTGGTCGTTTTAGAGGTTTTAGGGTATTTTTGGTAATTTTAGAGGTTTCAGGTTGTTTGTGGCAATTTTAGAGGTTTTGGGTTTATTTGGGTCATTTCAAAGGTTTAGGGTTTTTTTCGTCAATTTATAGGTTTGATGGTATTTTGGTCATTTTTAGGTTTTAGGAGTATGTTGGTCATTTTTTAGGTTTAGGGGTATTTTGGTCATTTTATAGTTTTAGGGGGTATTTTGGTCATTTTTTGGTTTCAGGGTTATTTTCGTCAATTTTCAAGCTTCGGTGTTATTTTGGTCATTTTTTAGGTTTAGAGGTATTTTAACCATTTTTTATGTTTCAGGGGTATTTTGGTCATTTTTTTGGTTTCAGGATTATTTTAGTTATTTTTTAGGCTTTGGGGTTATTTTGGCTATTTTTTAGGCTTCAAAGGTATTTTGGTAATTTTTAGGTTTTGGGGGTATTTTGGTTATTTTTAAGTTTCGGGGGTATTTTGATCATCTTTTAGGTTTCGGGGGCATTTTGGTCTTTTTTTGGATTTCAGGGGTATTTTGGTAATTTTTAGGTTTCGAGGGTATTTTGGTTATCTTTTTGGGGTTCAGGAGTATTATGGTCATTTTTTAGGTTTCGAGAGTATTTTAGTCATTTTTTAGGTTTCGAGGGTACTTTAGTTATCTTTTAGGTTTCGAGGGTATTTTGGTCATTTTTTAGAGTTCGGGGATATTTTGGTCATTTTTTCGGTTTTGGGGGCAATATGGTCATTTTGTGGTTTTGAGGGTATTTTGGTCATTTTTAGACTTCAGGGGTATTTTGGTCATTTTTTGGGTTTCGGGGTTATTTTGTTCATTTTTTGAGTTTTGAGGGTATTTTGGTCATTTTTAGGTTTTGGGGGTATTTTGGTAATTTTTTGGGTTTTGGGGGTCTTTTGGTCATTTTTTTTGTTTCAGGGGTATTTTAGTCATTTTTTTAATGTTTTGGGGGTATTTTGGTAATTTTTAAGGTTTTTGGGGTATTTTGGTCATTTTTGTATTTTGGTCATTTTTAAGTTTTGGTGTTATTTTGGTCATTTTATAGGTTGAGGGGGTATTTTGGTAATTTTAATGGTTTTGGAGTATTTTAGAGTTGGGTGATTTGTAGAAATCATACTTGGATCATAATTGGGTCTAATTGGGTATCCAATTAAAACCCAATAAATATTAATATTAATTGGGTTTAATTAGGTTAATATCTATTTAACCCAATTAATAATTGGGTGAATTTTGGTCTTATTTAAGTGAATGGGTTTAAGTGAACAAATAAGTTTGGGTTGATTTTACCACCCATACACACGAGTAAAATCCTATATCAATAACAGCGGACTGTGGAAAATATCAAATATCCTGTTCACAGTTTTCAACTTTGAATTTAGTTGCAAATATCATATATGTACATATATATATATATATATATATATATATATATGCACCAATTCCGAGATTCGAGAATCGGACAAATTGAGCGTGTGGACCATAGTACATAGTAGAGTCTACAACTGTGTGGTAAACACGTAGGTTAATAAATATCAGATAAAGAAACTTTTACCGACGCCCTTATAGCCATCCAAGGAAAATGGGGTAATTTCTCATTACAGTTTGTGTTAACCTGCGTTGTTGCAGCCGATGATAGTGAGTACCACGAAGAAGGCACGCAAGATAAGAACCTCAAAATTTCAGAACACGCAGCAGTTGTCATTGCCAAGACTTGCGCGAGTTGCATTACTTACACGTACACAACTAAATTCGCTTGATTGAGATTTGCTTATCACGTGATCTTCGCGCTACATGTAGCTCGAAGGAGATGAACCCATCACTATCAACAAAGATTCAGAAGTTATGATGTCTTCTAGTCCAGTTGTATCATCTCTTTAAGTTTCAGCTAATCCACCATTCATAAAAATCCTTGAAAAAAAAAAATACAGCAGCGCATCACCATCAAACTGTTAATGGAGGCAATGCCATTGACCCAATTTTTTCTGTGACCCTAGGTTACAGGCTTGGGTTCTTAAAGACTGTTAAAGTCTTAAATTTTGATCCAAGAAGTCTACATTACCTATTTTTCAGAACAAAGGCTTCGATAGCCGATACAACATTACAGTTTGACATTCTTACAAACAAATGTTCAAACAACAGTACAAAGTTCCTGACCCTAGAATACATGATCCCAGATCAACCGATGCGAGAGGGAAAATGTCACGACCCAAATCCATGAAACATGAATTTAGATGCATGACTAACTTGCTAACCTTACTAGCTCAACAAAAATAATTTATTTAAACATAGTTCCATAAATTTCCAAATAAACAATGCTACTGATAACTAAAAATCCACAATTTATAACAATCTCCAAAACACTGTGTAGTCTAAAGCGGAAATACCAAAAATAACTAATAAATCTTAAAAGAAACTCCACAAATTAGAAACAATCTCCACTATATAAAATGTAAATTACCAAAACAAGGAAACTAAAATTCTATGAGTCTTCAAGTAATACTGTAGTCGCCTACAACTTCCACGTTCTATCTTGCACCTTACAAGCGATCCAAGGGTTCTAATTCCCAATTACACTTTAATCTGAAAATATTAATTGATGGGGTGAGCCACACATCTAGTAAGTAATTATACAGAATATACAACGGAATAGAGTCAAGCAAAGCACGAGTTTGATTTCACAATTTCACTAAAAATATCCAATATAGTTTTCTAGACATGTAAGGAAATCACTTAATACACACAAAATCAAATCTTTAAGTCTTTCGAATACACATACAAAAAATTGATCAGGGCACAGTGTCACATATACACATCACATATTCTCACATACAATCCTGCAAGCGGATACCAACATCTAACCCCTGCTGGTGAGGGATCAATACATGTTCTCACATACAATCCTGTGAGCGGATTTACACATATATCTGATCAATTCTAAAAACACTCGTTTTGAGCCACATATCACAAAAAACAAAGTTTATACAACATAAAATAATTTTATCATTATTAACAATTATTCCAACAATAAAAGCATATTGAATATCATAATAACAGATTAAAACATAAATCAAAAGATGCTTGACTCTCCTAGGGAACGAATAGAACTAAAGGGTTTATATAAATTTTTAAAATTCTTGAGTAAGTTTGAAAATCCAATTGCTAAAAGACACGTCTTAAATACCATTGAAAAAAATAGAATATGATTTTGAAATCCCTTGGTTTTAAACAAATTTAAAGAACAAGAATCTTTTTAGAAAACTTACTTTAAAACTCAATTATTTTCGGAAAATAGTTTAGTTTAAAAATCATCTTTTAAATGGGATTTGGACATTCAAAACGTCATTTAAAATTCAAAAGTTCTCTTAAAACATTATTTGAAAACCAATTAAAATTTCTCTTCCAATAGTGCAAAAATGCTTTTTGATAAACTTTTAAAACGTAAGCTAAAAAAAAATATAACTTTTGAAAACCTTTAACTTCTAAGAACCTAAAGAGCAAAACTTGTGCATATTATGCATAATTACTTACCACACTCGAATCACTTTGAAAGCTCAGCCAAAATAACCTCCAAAGAGCCTCAAGACACTCTTAAATAGGACCTATAATCAACCATGAAAATATACTTAATATTCTCTACAACCATAAAGCTTAGAGAACTATATAAAATAACTCACTATAATTATACTTTGTTGAACTTATTAATAACACCAATGCAAGGAATGTCTGCCCAAAATGTTTCCTTGAATTTATCAAACCTTAGAGGCAGTAACCAATTAATATATTATAAACTCAGGATTTGATATATGCCCCTACGAAGAGTAAACCCTTATGCATTATTTTTAAGCTTTAAAAATCTTGACTTTTGATCTAGATACAAGCTGTAGGACCCTAGGACTTAATATATGTAATATATAGAAAACCCAAAGAAGCATAAAAGCCATTCCATAGTCAACTGTGTAACCCGTGGCTTTGAACTATCAATTATAATCTATTGCTTTTATCTAGATACATCCACTAGGCAACCTAGGATTATATGACATGATGAACACAAGAAGACCAGCTCCATGAAAAGTATCTTGATCCATGAATTTACGCCAATCTATGATTATATATATATATATATGTTCAAATCCAAAAAAAAGATTAACTCAACATCACCGAATTCTTCAATCTATGATTATATATATATCCTAATGGAACGACGTTAAGGCCTAAACGATTCTAACCTTAAAGCCATTTTATAATATATATATATATTAACCACAATCCAAAATTTTCCAGTCGTGCTCTTATATTAGGGATTGAATTCCATGAATTTGTTTAAGGACCCACATACTGGCAGTGGGCAATCCAAGATTTAGTAAACAACAATTCTAGGAGAAAAAAAATCCCTTTTTGCAAAATCTAAACATCAATAACGTTCCTAAGATCAAATTCTAATTGTTTTAAAAAAATAAACCATACCTGAAATAATTGGCTATCTCTTCAATTATCTCCAAGGAAAAATACACCTTCTAGCCTCCTTAGATAAAACCCTAACTATCTCTTCCTCTACCCTTTAGTTGTTTATAAGATGTGGGCTTGGTGATAGTGGGCTGCAGTTATAAATAAAAGAAAACCTATGGCCCATTAATTTTATTTTAAAGAAAACTCTTAAATAAAATTATGTGGGGTATTACAGAAAAGCCCGCCAAGGGCTGCAAAACTCACATAACATACGCCTACCAGTCACTTGACATCTCGGACACTCCTCTTCAAGTCCTCATTTTCCTTGTTCAGAAGATCAATTCGAGATTGAAGAATGTTAAACACGGTTTGGGCACTCCTCAGTTCAGACTTCAATGTCTCCCTCTCTACTGAAATTTTATGTATCTCATTTTGCAGATCTTGTATGAATTTCAAGTAGCTAGGAGGTACGGACGAATCAAGATTAGCAATATCAAACGGAGGAGAAACCGAAAGACTATCTTTGGGTTCAATAGATTCTAATAGAAAATATTCCACGAGGGCAGAAAGGAAATTCCTTCTTGTTGCAGGGGCGGTGGTGGTGGTGGTAGATGAGCAATGATCCTGACTTGTCCTAGTTGAAGTCTCTAAACCATTTGAATGGTTAGAGCTCGATTCATTATTACGCCTTCTTTTATACCTTAATAGTGGGCTGGGTCTTGGATTTGCCAAGCACGGCGAAGGATAATCACCCATTCTCTCACTCTTGCAGATGACCAGAGCATTTTGATTCTCTCTTGGTACTTCGCTAGCACTAAGAGGAGCCTCGTTAATGGGTATCCTGAAACAACCAACATTGGAAAGTAAAAAACACTTTCTGGATATATTGGGGCTTGAAATACAAAGTATAGGAGCTACATAATACACAACTAACGGCATAATAGATATAAACATACCCACAAATCGGAAGACCACAACCAATATCTATCGTGGAACAAACAAATTAAGTCTTCACATGTTTTTTATTTATTAGGTATAGGTGGTGTTCAAACCGCAAGTGCCCTGGCACCACAAGAGGGGCTCAAACCACTAGGGCATCTCTTGAACCCCACAAGTACTTCACATGTTGACAAAACACATCCTGCCGTTTCAACCATAGTTATTTACTCATTTAACCATAGATCATATCAAGTATTGACTTTATAATCATCTCTTGGATCTCTAACACTGTGTGACCATAATTGCTAGAAATGGGGGTGGTGTGCATCATACCAGAGGGTATGTATCAAATCACTTGTAAAGAATTTCAAATTGTTTGTGGGTATAAAAATGCTCACAACTTGTATGATTAGTAAGTTTATTTTCCAAATTTATTCAAGTCAGGCGTATATTGTATTGAACAATAATTTCTGTTTCATTTTTCATTATGATTCATTTTTTCTTCTTCATATTTGGGGTTTGATGGAGACTTTAGATTGGACCATTTGTTTTTAGTTTGTGATTGTTAGAATTTAATTGGATGACTTTCCCCCTTATATATACTAGTTTGAAGGCAATTTATAACTCTATTCTGTTTTGGCAAGATTACGAGAAAGACAACTGTTGGTGTGATGTATTTTAATATGGTGTGAATTACCTACTTGATGCATTGTAACTTGATAATATGATTATTTTGAAGATTTTGTAAATATATCTTAATTAAAATTTTTTAGCTGAATTTCTAAAATATTATTGTATAAATGATGATATAATTGGTCATATATTGATTATGTCTCAAGCTTGTAATTCGTATTTTTTTATAGATGTATATCTTATATTTATAATATTGTTATTTATTATATTATATATGTATTTTACAATACATGACACAAACTTATATATCGATTCAAGATAAGATTCACTTTTTGACAACAATATGCATAACTGTGATTTAATATGGAGAAAATGCATTCCAACTCTCTATAATCACAAATGGAAGAGTCAAAACTGACTATCAAATATAAAAACCTAGTGGTATAAACCTAGCCTGTCCAATTTCTCACTATACTGCAACTCCTCCATACATTACAAGGTATTTTGTCCCCCAGGAGGGTGGTAGGATAAACAAGGATACGGGTAGTATGCAAATGAGATCATTCAAAAAATATATTAAGAGGGAAAAAAATCTCAATGCCTAAAGTTAAGGTCAATAGAACACCTAAGAAAGAGGTCAAAGAATGGACCAACACCCAGCTGAACAACACTTTAAAAAAGTTAAACTTTATACCTCCAAGGAATTCTCTCTTCAAAAGCACTCTTATTTCTTTCCATCCAAATATACTAAATAAGGCATGACGGGGTAGCTCTCTATGCTACACCCTCAAGAAATCAAGAACTGATCTGAGCATAATCTGATGCACTCCAAAGAGTGAAAAAGGCAGAGACCATAACTCACAGGCGAATAAAAAATGAAGTGATGCAGAGTTTCACCATCCTTCTTGCACATATAACACCAACTAAGAATATAATTCTTTAGATAAATGCCAAATATTCTTACATGGGAACTGATTCTTCAACAAACCACATGGTTGAAAATAGAAACTCCTATCAATTTTCAATTTAGTGTCTTCCCCCACTCCACATACCTTGGCAGCATAAAGCATTTCAAGAATAGCATCAACAGAGTCATCCTCCCAATCTTGAACTGCCCGAAAACACTCAAATCCTTACGCAAAACCCCATCCATCCAACCCTTGCAATCAGCTACTTTATCGGTTCAACCTCTTTGTTCTTGTTATAAAAAATAAATCTGAAAATAGATCTTCCATTTGTAAATCAGAACCCACAAATTCAGCCAAAAGCAAGGGTCATGCTTCCATCATGCACATAAATATGTGAAAATCAGAACACCACATGTCATTCCAAAAAGGGTCCTCTCCCATCCTTCAGCCTCACATCATTTCAACTAAATGCAATCTTCTGGAGTTAAGAAGGAAACGCAATCCTCTCCCAAAATTATCAGATGTGTGCAACACATCTACGAGTAATAACTTATGTTCCAAGTAGCAACTACCGCCAATTACACCTTATTACTACTTACAATAAGCTAATGAAAAAGCACCTTTGGGATTATCCTTTATGTGTGTGTGTGTGCGTGTGTGTGTGTATATATATATAAAATACGTAACCTTAGGGACTAGCATCAATCTAATACAAAGAATCCAAAATTGAACCAATTTACGTATTAGATGTAAACATGCTTCACTGAAAGTGCACACCTTCAACAAAAAAAAATTATATTAATAAAGTCAGCTCTCCATTTATCTAGTTTCGAGACAACATCTAAACAAAATTTATGCATACCAAAGTTATCACATCTGAAATAAGACCATTTGTCCAACAAGTAGCAAAAGGCCCAACCACTCAGCTGGTTCACATCATTACGTGCACTATTTAATAGGTTGATTTTATAACTGACTACACCAGTCTCACTCGAATACCTAGCTAGTGTGAGTTGGCTTGCTTTCACTTCCATGCTTTAAGGAGGCAAAAAAAACTGAGGATTTCACAGACCAGAAAGCACATGATATGAGAAATAACCAACCTGCTCAAAGTTATTCCCTTCAACGCATTCAACATAACCATTCTCGACATATTCGTAACGGCCACTCTCTTCAGCATATACAACATTGCCAGCATCAGCATCTTCATCACATTCATCATGACCAGCCTCTTCAGCATGTGCATCATAGCCAGCCTCTACATCACATGGATTGTGGACGGCTACCACTTCCTTCCCAGCCTGTTCCCCCAGAAGCAAGACCGGTGCACTATCATCCCATTCCTCCTCAATAAAAGGAGCATATCGGTGGCTATTCGGTGGTCGAATATTATTCTTATGAAAAATCCTACACAGCACATATGAATCCTTCTCCCCACAAACAAAAACCCAAAACATAAAGGTTAACAAAATAATAGTAACCATACAATTCCAATTCGGCAAACCATAATTAAAATGCTTTTTACTTGCTGAGAAAAATGTAGGAAATGAACAACCTTGAACTTCTAAATTGAGATTCACACTTGGGGGGACCCAAATTGACTAACTCCTCCAGCTCACTAACATCAACTAAAATATCCTAAATGTGGTGAGTCTTTCATTCAGTCAAATCAGAAGTGCACAATCCATAAGTTCCAAAGTTCACATTTCAACTCATTTGATAAACTTTCTCAGCCACTAAATGCAAAACTGCATATAACCATTAACTTGCCACAGCCCTCACCTGCATAGTAGCCACAGCCCGAGCTTTCTCCAATTCTTCATCTACAAGCCTGTACTCATGCATCACCCAATTGGTCCTCAATTCACCCCGGGCTCGGCCACTATGAAAAACCAAAGTTTTCTTGAGCCCAGCCGTTCTAGAATTGTGATGAACCGGCCTGTCATTCCCGGTGGCTTTCCAGTACCCTTTGTTTGTAGCCCTTTTCATTTTCGCCCCACTGCCAGACTTCTTGTCCAATGCACTAAAAAGTACCACTCTTGGTCCCTCGTCTTCAATCCCGACTTATCTAAACACCCAATTCATTTTTTTTTTATTAATTCATTAATTAAACAAACAAACAGGCAAATCAGAACCCACTAAATAAGAACAAACAAATTATGGACTTACATCCTGTTAGGATATATGCTCTTAAATCCTATTGTATGATGCTATGTATGAAATTATGTATAACTTAATGTTGTGTTTAATAAAGTTGTTTATTTTTATCTAAAATAATGGTAACATGAATATTTGGACATTATCATATAGTCCATGAGATGCATAGTATGTGATTTATGTGATTTAGTCACAAAAGATATAAATCACAAGTTCTTTGTAAACTCAAAATTTATAGTTCGTAGTCGGTGATGAAATTGGGCATTTCATCTGCGAAGACTATAACGTATCAACTAAGATGATTTGTCTTGATCATGGAAGTGGTGACTTCTAGTTGATATGTTGATATGTTTTAAGAGTTAAGACATATTGAACTGGACCACTGTGAGATTTATTATTCTCCTAACGACTGTCAAATGAATAATAAATCTCACGACTTCTATTTGCATGAACTCTTAATCCTGAGAGAATAATGGACTTGATCATGAGATGTAGGTTACTTTGATATATCAGGAGTGAGATCTAAAGTGACGGTCAAAACCTCAGTATGTTGGGCAACCACATTTAGTGTTGATGGAACATATATTCTCAAGATGGAATTCATAGTCTCTTAATGGAGATACAAAATATTCCCTTGAGATAAGTTTAATGGGTTTGGTTATTCAGAGAGTTAGGCCTAACCATTTTGGTGAGAAATTACTAAAGTATATATTTATGAAATTGGATTTCATAAATATATGATGAATAACTTTAAAGAATTAAACCGGGTACTCAAGGATAAGATGTAGTAATTTACAAAGCGGCAGTCTATATTTATGACTTTGTATTACTGCGAATATTTTATGAAGGGGTTGCGTGTAAAATAAAGTCTTGGGATATAATTTATTAATAAGGCCTAGAGTGCAATTATATTTATATAGTGGTATTAAATATAATTAATGGTAACTTTGGACTTGTCAAGAGTTGACGGAAAAGCCCAAGGCCCATTGGAGCTAGTGTCTTATTGGTCCCTTTTGGTCCTATTCCAAGCCACACACTAAAGCCCAATTGGAAAGGCCCAATAGGCCGGCCCAATTAGATAATCAGTTAGTTATAAAGGGAGAAACATACAGAATTTTTTTAATGTGATTTTTCGAAAAGAAAAAGAAAGAGTGTGAGGCACACTTTCATTCTCCCTTTGGAAACTGATTGAGAGACCACACATCTTGGGCGTAAAGTGGAATTGGAGTGAAGATTAAAAGTTTTCCCAAGTGCTTCTAATCTTTGTTTTGAGATTCTCCACACTAAGGTACGCTATCTTGTTCTTAAATTCTAAAATTTACAGAGTGCATGTTATCAATCATGAATGAAATAGATCATTGTTTATTGCTTCCGCTGTGTGTTTTGTATGAGATGCAAAACAAGATTTTAACCAACACAGCCCCCCATCAAAAAATACATAAAACAACAATTATACTACAATAAATCAAAAATAAAAAACAAAAATTACCGACCACAAAGTGATCAGCACCCACATAAAAAAAACACGGGATCAATACAAAAATACTAATAAAACACATGAACAGGAAGTTTTTTTAATTTTTAAATAACATTAATTTTCATACAATTTTGTTAGTTAGCAAGTTTTCAAAACTATTTAGGAAACTATTTTGAAAATGTGCTAACTAACAAAATTGGTTGAAAATTAACGTTATTTTAAAAATAAATCCGGAAGTTTTATAAAAACCTAAAGACATAACCTTAAAACGAAACAAAAACAAAGACCCAACAGAGAGAGAGGTACAGGATATAACCTGCGAGGTCCCAAGGCTCGCTCTTGTAGATGTCGACCTCGGAAATAGCATTGTTTCGAAAGGGTTCGCTGCAAACCTTGCGTTTAAGGTAGTATATGACAAGCTCTTCGTCCGTGGGGTGGAACCTGAACCCAGGTCCTAATGCCGTGGGTGGCAGTGCTGGCAGCGACGGCGTTTCACGGTGCATAGTGTTTTGAGATATAGGTAGAGAGGATGAGAGTTGCCTTTTTAAAAACTGTTTTTTTTTTTAGTTTTGTCTGTTGTGTGTTTTATTAATTTTGCAGAGGACTGCGTTTCAGCCCTATAAACCGTGCAAGAAGGCAAGTGAATAGTATTTTGTGACCAGTAATTTTAAATAACTATATATATATATATATTTTTTATTATTTTTAGTTTTCAGTAAAATAAGTTGTATTTAAACGCACACATAACACATATTTGAAATGGTTAGATTGGGAACTTAATTTGTAGAGATAATTACAATTTGTCCACCTGTGGTTTGTTTCTATTTTGATTTGCCAATTTGTGATTTAATTTTTGACATTTTACCCACCTATGATTATCTTCGTTACTATTCTGTAACTCACCTCTGCATATGCCGTTACTCTAACACATATTATGTCAAAAACAACATCCCGAACAGATCAAAACACTCTTCCTCACTCCACTTGCTCACCAAACGAAATCCCTAGATGCTACCAAATAGATGCAATGCGCTTGAGTTCATTGCAACCCGAGGCGCTTGAGTCCATTTGGGCTTTGATCGTGGTTGTAACCCGAGGAAGAAGGAGTTAGTTTCTGAGTTCATCTAGCTTCGGTGAGCTTCAATTTGGATCATGGTTGGGTGAAACTGGGTTCGGTGAGCTTCTCTTCAATCTGGGTTCATCTTCAAGCTTGGGTGAGCTTCAAGCTTGGGTGAGTTCATTGCTCTATTCATCAATAAACCTAGGGCTTTAAAAAAAATTTCGAAATTGGGTTTTTTCAAGGACGAGGTCGGTTAGGTTTTTGGGCGAGATTGAAGCTTTGGTTTTTGGGTCAAAATGTAGCAAAGTAGCACAAAAGTCAAAATGTAGAATTTGTTCGCAGGTACATATACATATATAGGATACGTATATTTAATGTTCAGCGAGCAACTGCATGTATTCCTAGCCTGGGTGTGACCTGCATGTTCATCACTTTAATTTATCGCCTTGCAATTAATACATACATATTTTTGGTGGAGATTATCCTTAATTTGGTTCTTCAAAGTTGTTTTGTGAATTGTGAGTGTATGGATTTAGATTAGTCATAACGTGGGTGGAGCTAGTAGCTCCACAGTCCACAACGACAACATAGAATTATTTTATACCCCTTTCATAAGTGGGTTTGCACAATTCATAGATGTTTTTCATTTTTCCTCATATATATTTACATAAATATTCTTTAATTTGTTGGTGTTTTCTATTGGGCCATAGAACAAAAGGCAAGGTAAATTTCATGCTATTTAAAATTAAGAAAGAGAAAAGCCTCGGTGGCTGTGGCTGTACCTAGGAGTTTTTGTATTACTGATTCAGTCCATATCTAATTAATGTTGCGTGTAGATGTAGGTCTAAGATCAACTCAAAGAATTAAGTGTGTGTGGAATTTTGGTATTGCAAATTGTGAGAGGCTCATTTACAATAATAGTTGCAAGAGCTGATGTTGTGTATTGAAAATGTTATTTAGGTCTTTCTGGGATTGCAACAAAAATGTTTTTATGTTATGGGCATTTGTTGTATATTCACATTACATTTACTACAATTGTTTATCCGGTTGTTTCAGAGACATACTGATATGGACTTTATTGTAGCATGCAATTAGGTGCTGAATGAATGTGAATTCTTCACTTGTATAATAGTTGTGAATTCTTCACTTGACCCAAGCTTTTTGGAACCATGTTTGCTTATAGTTATGAAAAAAAAAAAAAAAAAAAAAAAACAGAACCAAAACAAAACCAAATGTAGGAATATGCTTTTAATAATATTGTCTATTTCTGTGTTATGCTTTGTGTGGACCACAGGACCACATGATACTTTTCCACATGCAAGCCTATCTCATACTTTATTCTGTTGTATTTTATATGCAGATGGATGGCTAACTTGACATTCAATTTTGAGATTCATCATGGTGGCTAGTTTGTGTGGAACCCAGATTTGGTATATTTAGGAGGTAGTACTTCTTTTATTGATAATGTTGACCCAGTTAAACTTAGTTATTTTGAAATACAAGATATTTGTTCTGATGTGGGGGCAGTTAGTACAAGTAGATTTCATTATCTTATTCTTGGAGGTAATTTGGAGCAAGGGTTAAGGCTTATAGATGGAGATGATGATGTAGTTTATATGTGTGAGATTCATGCTGCATGGCCTACAGATAAGATAACACTATATGTTAAGGGTGGTGAGGAGCCACTTGCAATTGAACAACCATTTGGTATTAAGGAAGTAGCAAAGGATGATGATGTGCATGAGGCACCTCAAAATGGTGATGATGGTTGCCTTTTTAAAATGCATTAAATTTGAGGGTTATGAGAGTTATGAGAGTTATGAGGGTTGCCTTTTTAAAAGCACTTTTTTTTTTTTTTAGTTTTGTCTATTGTGTGTTTTATTAATTTTGCGAATATATTTGACGTGGTTAAATTGGGAACTTAATTTGTAATTGTAAAAAATACTGCTTAAAATGGAAGAAAACGCATTAAATTTGGTTAGAGACATATGATATGAGATTTATGTGGTGCTTTAAAAAAAATAACACAAAATAAAACAACTTTGAAATGTGAGTGTGGGTTTTTGAATTTCATTATTTTGTATTTTACCAATTGTAAATAAAAAATGTTGATGATAAATGAGTTTTAAAATGTTACTAATAAAAGTTTTAATACTATTGTAAAATTATTTATGTAGGGATGAAAGGCTTAGGAGTACGCATCTACATATGTATTGGGCTAGGGGCCCAATCTGAAGACATTAAGTAGCTCGAGGATGAATAAACACTATCATAAGGATTCGTGTTAGTAGGTAAAAAGGTAAGGTGTGATCATGATCACCCAAGAGGGGTCTGAGGAAGAATATCACCTCGGCTGAGCAAAGACGAGGTCAGAAGATGTGGTCTGCCATTAAAAGCAACATTCCGAACCGTTCCATGGATAAGGATAAGGAAGGAACAGGACAGAGGAAAGCTATGAAATATCTAAGGAAAAGTTGTTACCACTGCATTAAATGCTTTGCAGCTAACTCTCTAGCCACATTAATAAGGAAGTGATACCTGAACAGTAGTTTTCAGCCTTTCAGCTATTACCCAAAGATTTCAGAAAGGTGCTAATAGGACAATGACCAACACCAACAATCTGATCTACACATGGCGGGGAGAGATGAAAGGGGGAGATAGTATAAAATAGAAGAGAGACCCTAAGAGAAAGGGATCGGAGACTTGAGAAAGAAACACTGTTGAAATAGTTTGGACGGATGTGTCCAAACTTTCCATAAAAATGACAAACCCATATGGGCTTATCATGCAACTTATCCTTAGGAAGGGTAGAATTCCTAGACTTAGATTCTTTAAGATCAACCATAATCTTCTTAGGAGGAGTAACTTCTACTAGTTTGACAATCTCACTCACGGGGGGCTCAGAAGAAGAAACAAAATTTGTGGAATGAGGTTTAAACACAGAGATGCTATCTACAAAACCGAAACTAGTTTTTTCTAAGGGAGTATTCTGACACTTATCATATGATCAAGTTTGGAATTAGCAGATCTATTTGTTTGTTCTCTAGCAACAGATAATTCAAGTTCCAAGTTCTTAACTTTATCAAGCAACAACATGTTCTCAGATTTCACCTTATCTAGCAATTTATTAGCATCAAATAGTTTCAACAACAAGTTTTTCTTATCAAGTTCAAAAGAAGTAATTTTCTTTAACCCTAAATCAACATTTATAGCATCCTTTGCAGCAACCTTGCAAAGATTATTATAGACGTCTTGCAAATCAACATTCTTAAAGAGTTTCCTATTAGAAGGTTTCTCATCAACAATAACACTTTCATCAACTATGGCAGTAGCTGTGAAAATAATGAAGTTTCCATCCTCATCACTACCAGACTCATTATGAGAAACTTCATCATCACTAAGGGTTATAGTCATAGCCTTACCCTTTGATCTCAAGAATGTAGGACATTTTGATTTCACATGACTATACCCTTGACAACCAAAACATTGTTGACCCATTGAAATATAAGAGATTTGACCTACTTTCTCTTTATGTTTATCAGTATTGTTCACCTTAGTGGGTTTATTCCTCCTAAAATTTCTAGATTCAGCATTGTTTTTACCTCTTACCCTTCTATTATTTTTCCTAAGAAAGTTTCTAAAATTCTTGGCAAGATATGCAATCTCTGTAGCAGAGAGTTCATCATCAAATTCATTCCCATCAACATCATCGACAGACTTAAGAGCCATTAATTTGGATTTGTTTGTCTTAGGTAGGTTTAACTCCTAAGACTAGAGAGATCCTACAAGTTCATCAATAGAGATGGAGTCCATATCCTTGCTTTCAGTAATGGCAGTCACTTTGGGCCTAAAGTCCTCAGTCAAAGATCTAAGTATCTTCCTAACAATCTTAGATTGATCATAGATTTCACCCAAATTATAAGCAGAGTTAACAATATCATTCAGCTTAGCATAGAATTCATCAAAACATTCATCATCAGACATTCTAATACTTTCAAATCTAGTAGTTAACTGCTGCAGTTTGTTAATCTTAACTGTCTTTGTGCCTTCATTCACAGTTTAGAGAATATTCTATGCAGTATAAGCAACCTCATTGAGTTGGCATTATTATGTGAATATTTATTTTTTGCACTAAAATAATGCTTGTATTCATAGTCATACAACGGGATTCAGATCTTCTAGAGTTTCTAGGGTACTTTACTACCTAGGATTCTTTTAATCTTAACCTCTCATTGAAAAACCAATGATTCAAATTTCACCATGTCATTAATTCTGGAACAAAACCTTAAAAATAGATGCCACATCAACTATTAAAATGGAAATGTCACATTTTGAATTTATTTTAGCTTTAAAAACTCAATTTTGAACCCAATCTTGTTGCCGTGCCAACACCAATGGCATTAAACTTGTCTCCGATGAGATTTCTATGCTAGAATGAATGGAGAACTTGGCAGTCGGTAGGGAGGTATTTTGCTGGTGTGGGGCGAGTGGAGGAACTATATGGGTTGGGTCACCAGGAGCTTGAGTGGCAAGTGAAAAGGCTGCATTTTCAGATCTGGGTTTTAGACAGAAGCGCGAACCTTTTGTTACAAGAGAATGTCATCTCTCTATTTTACAAGTATGGACTCTACTTACCAAATAAGATGATATAATAATGAATTCAATTGCGTATAGAAACTAACTTAGAAAACAATTGGTACAAAAATTGTCCCAGGCCATTACGCCTAAAGAGCAAGTATGCTAGTAGTTGAAAAATGTGACAACTAGAGAAACATAATTTGCATAGACGTATGTTAATAATGGTTCTACAAATCAATTGTTTTTTTTGTTGTTGAAAATTGCTGCCAAGTTCTCTATTCATTTCAACACTGAGATCTCATCGGAGACCAATTTTGGTGCAATTAGGTGTTGGCACGGCAGTGAGATTGGGGTTTAGATTTGAGTTTTTAACTTTTTTAAAACTAAAAATAAATTCAAAATGTGACATGACCATTTTAATAGTTGATGTGGCACCTATTTTTAAGGTTTTATTCAATAATTAATGACATGGTGTAATCTGAATCATTAGTTTTTAAATGAGAGGTCAAGATTAAAAAAACTCTATGCGGTAGAATACCCTAGGAACTTTAGAAGATCTAAATTCCTATCGATATGCTAGTATATATATATATAAATTTTTTTTAAATTGCACATAAATAAGCAATTTATCCATAAATTGTTTTTTTGTGGTCAATTTCATTTTAATTATAATTATTTTTTGGTAGAAAAGGAACTTCATTAAAAACTAAGAACTAGAAATACAAGCACGAATAAGGCGCTCATAAGACACGCCAACTGAGTCCAACCTCAGAAGAAAAGCTACCTCCAACGGAGGTTCTAACAAAACAACAAAATCCTGTGATAGTAAAGTTCCCTTTCTAGCAAGGGTATCGGCGCATTTGTTCACCTCACAATAGCAGTTCTATATTTGAACCAAAGGAATTTCTTGAAGCCCCGCTTTGCAATGACTCACTAAAGCTCCAATACCATTCAGATGACCCTCTCCCTTTTGAAGCAAATCTACAATGAGTTTTGCATCAAGTTCAAAGACCACAACAGGGATTTTTAAGGCAATACATAGTCTGATGTCGTCCCTTAGTGCCCACAATTCTACTGCCACACTCGTTGTGTAGCCAATTGCTCTCGCGTAGCCTCGAATCCACTCACCCTTATCATTGCGGATCAGACCTCCACCTCCCGTTCGCCCAGGATTTCCAAGGTTCAAGCCTTGTAAGTTAACTTTGCACCAATTTAGAGGCAAACTGTGCCAACAAACCCAAATTTTCTGATGGGTTTGGACTCTTTTTACATTGATACCCATATAGGCAAACTCCGTGGCCTTTGAGATGACTTACTCCTTAACATTTCGGTTGGGTCTTTCACCCCTAAACAAGACCCCATTACTTCGAAGCCACAAACTCCAAATCCCAAAGGAAAACATGATCCCCCAATTCAGATTTGCCGCGGCATAACTCTTCGTACTGCCACAATTCAAACTCAACCAATCAATAAGGTTTTTTCCATAAAAAACAGCCGCAAGGATAGGGGGTGGGAAGGAGTCCCAGAAACATCGGGCAGTATCGCAGTCTCTAAGAACATGGATTACATTCTCCGGACCTTCATCACACAGTAAACATGAAACTGGCACCTCCATTCCTCGGCCAGCGAGAATAGCTCGGACAGGAATGCTGTTATAGTAGCATTGCCAAATGAAACAAAGAATTTTAGAAATATTTTGCACTTTCCAAATCCACTCACCATTAAACTGACAAGGAGAACTACCCGTTTCCTCCATTCTTGCTATTTTGTAAGCCTCTTTCAACTCAAAATTTCCGCTTGGGGTGGATGACCAAGTAATCTGGTCCAAATTCTGAGCAGTAAAAGAAATAGGTGTCGCTTTAACCTCCATCAGAATTTGATCAAGGAGGGTGATGGAATAGCTCTGCTAGTCCCAACCCGAGAAGCCCACCACTTCTTTCAATTGGATATGCTCCTCTCCATGATTTAGGGGACCTTCTATCAAGCTTCGAAGTGTGCCCTTATCCAACCATTTATCATACCATAATGACAGATTGCTTTCTTTCCCTACAATCCATTTCGACCCTTTCTTAAATACCAGCTCTCCCTTTCAGATGGCTGACCACGTGGCAGAACAAGTTCTGAAGGGTGCACGAGGATTGAAAATTCTCTAAGGAGTACGGTATTTCTGAGTCAGCACCTTAGCCCATAAGGAGTTGGGTTCTGAAGCGAGGCACCAATTTAGTTTAGCTAGGAGAGCAATATTCTTAGCTTTGGCAGCTTGAATACCCAGTCCACCCTCCTTCTTAGGCTTTGTGATATAGGTTATCATGGAAGTATCTATATAAACATACATTAGTTTATTGATTTTGAAAGAGATCCTAATATATATGTGGAGTAGCATCACCATTCTTTATAAGTTAAGCCTATATAGACATCTATAGGTGGTGTTCTATGGTGTGTGTGTGTGTGTGTGTGTATAGGTTGGCACATTGTAATATTAGAGATTACACTACAATTATCTAAAATATAGTATAGACATGATGTATATTAGAAAGCTATGTTAGATTTAATATTGTGAAATCTTCACAGTGGCTAGGGGAAAGTTTTTTTAGAGGACTTTTTGGTTATTTGAAACCTCCCTTATTGAGTTATTTGATCCTTATTTAGGTTCTAGTTGACATTGATTTAGACATTTGAAGTGAAGATTGGTTTAGAAACTAGAGGTAAGTAGACTTCAAAACATGACGTCTCTCAAGATGTGTATATTTATATATATACATATTTGCAAAAGTGAAGTTTCAAAAACTTATACCATTGTAAATGCTTTATAAATACCTGAATTTTGTTATTTCTTTTGTGTTATTTTGAAACTGTATATGCTAAGAATGACTCAAAACTATATTTTTGATAAAGTATTTCTTATATGATATATGATTGGTATTGATAATATTGTAATAAAGTAAAAATGTTTTCAAACCGGTCAGCTAGACAGTCTACAACTTTTGCCAACACAGAGTTAAGTGTTGGTCTTTGGGAGAAGTAGTGTTATTATTGTGTGGTGCAGTGTTATCGTTTGCTCTTTAGAACTAGTGTTATTGTTTGCTCTTTGGAGCCAGTGTTGCCTTTTTGAGGTTATTGTTATAGTTTCTCATGGGAATCACCCACTGAGTGTTAAGCAATTTATGTCTTTGTCTGGCTAACGTTTAATGTTTTCCATATCAAACTATTGTTTTATTGTTATTGACCTTTATAAGTGGAAAAATTGTTTATTAATATAATATATTGTTTCTACCTATTTAGTGTATTTTGGCTAACTAAAGTGGTTACTATTTTATTTATTCATTACACTGTTATAGTTAAATGTTTTCTTCTTGACAATTTTATAGAATATATTATCTTATTGTTAAAACTATTTGTAAATGTTTTGTAAAGATTATATTTTGTCAATGATAATATTGTTTTGTTTTGAGAGACATTCTCATGTTATATAGTCTCTTATTGAGCTTCTAGCTAACCCCCCCCCCCCCCTTTCTTCACCCTTTCAGATTGGAGTAGTGGAATATCTTTGCTTGGTAGGTCATTGGAGCCATAGATTAAAGACTTTTTTTGGAGCTATGTTATTGATAGACTGTTTTATTATATTTTCTTAGTATAATGGGTTTGGCATTTGTGAAACTCTTTGAGATTGTATTTGGAGACTTTATTGTTAAAGTGTATGTTTTTATGGATTTTATAAGAAAGAGTGTGATGGTTTGATTCTTATTTATAGATATTTAATTATGCTTTGTTCCATTTTAGCAAATGTTGATTATTTATAAGATAGGTTGTGCATCTAAATCCTTAGTATGGGTTTGGGGTGTTACAGAAATGGTTTGAATTGTAATCGTATAAGGAGGATAAGTAGTCTAGTCTGAGATATGTTTGATCTTCTTTGTACAGTTTTCATGAAAAATGACCTAATTCTATATTTTCCTTCTACATCCAAACCAAAGGCTAAAAAAGAACATTACTATCATCCTTACAGCCAGGGCCAGGTTATGCCCAAGGGTTCAAATGAACCCCCTGACCTAGCACAAAATATAATTATAGATAATAACTAAAAAAATCAAATGTAGCATTTATTGTTACTATACTTCTATTGAGTTACATCATCAAACATGTCATTATTTTCTTTATGTTAATAAACAAAATTATTTTATTTTCATTCTTTTTCTATTCTTCTTTTAACGTTTCCACATTTTCACTTCATCTTCCAAAACACCCCTGCATCTCCCCCCCCCCCCCCTCTCGCTCCTTCCTTTCCTCATTAAACCCAACCAATTCATACCTATTCAATTGCCATTGTCCCATCCAAACCAAAGGCTCAAAAAGAAACACTATCATCCTACGCTCATCCAAACTAGATAAATTTAGCCTAGTTAAGTAATTGATAAAGAAAAACTATAGAATTGGACAAACATTTTGAATACTAATTGAACGTGCGAAAGTTAGATATACTTAATTAATGATTCACACACATATACACTTAGATTTGGCTAGAGTATAATTTCTATCTTATATTAAAAAAATGTATGTAGGTAGTTTGTTGAGGTTTATTAATTTTTGAGCTACTATTTTTAGTGTTTTAGATTGTAGGGTAGAAAAAAATTGGTGTAGGGGACGAGGATCCCACATATAATTTAAATGGGCAATTAAGGTTATTTCCAAGGACGAACCTCGAATCTCGGACCTAGGGGACGAGCACTAGTTATGTGAGATGCATAAAGTTAAAACATAAAAAGGAAAGAATGCATTCTTGGCACAGAATACGAGAAGGTTGAAGAAAGAAGGGTATAGAAGCCATCCCCTCCCCATTGAATACAAGACAACCACTCCTATGGCCGCACTAATAAGGAAGTGACCATGAATAGTGGTGGCATAGCTAAGAGTACTGGGTAAAGCTTGCTAGTATGTTCTGGATAGGACAAGAGTTCTAGGTGTGCAATCTCATCCCTCCAAGTGTAAGATTCAAATGAGTTGTAGCTAGATATAAAAGCAAGAGGAAGATCTAGACACGGGGGAAGGCAAGAAAAAAGAAAGAAAGAAAAGAATCCATCCATTTGTAACTTGAACCTCAAACTAGACCCGAGAATCAACACTTGTATTTTTTTTAACCAATTCTTAAACTGTGAAGTAATAGAAGCAACATTATTTCTTATTCAATTCTATAACGTAAACCTTCTTTGGTTGCACATTGGATATCATTCTTAGATTTGACTTCCCATCTCTATACAAATTTATTGTGATAGAAATAGTAAAATCTTCATTTATTTCCACCAGTTGATTAACTGCTTTTTCGTTGATACAATTGGCACCGTCTGTGGGAAATTTTTCTTTGAATATCCTTATGGAACTTCATAATTAGGTCTATTCATCAACGGAGTGGATCGCTAGAGTCTGTGAGCTCCTAACGCAGGGACCAATTTGTCAATTTGGAATGGAGAAGAGATTGCCATGAGACTGACACGCATAGTCAGGGAGCATCTTTTTCTTCAAGAAGAACAGGGCAAAAGGAGGCTATCCGTCAATCTCTAGATGATGAAGTGTATGATCTGGAGAGAAAGTTAGAACAGTTAGGTAGACGCCCTCGATGCAGGACTCCTTCTGTAGGCCAATACTCGAGTTCTGGCAGTGATGAAAGTTATAGGCCTAGGAGCAGGACTCCACCAGTGAGTCATTTACGTCATCTTCTCGGCATACCTCAGAGCGAAAACACTATCATAGAAAATCAGTTACCCCACCGAGGAGGCGTCAAGATCATGATGCCTTCAAATATCCCTTTCTCCTTTTTCTCAACATATTGAGTAGACTGAGCTCCCTCATCGCATCTTCCAACCTACTTTCACCATGTACAATGGTAGGACTGACCCTATTGAACACGTGATCCACTTTAACCAAAGGATGGCTATTCACTCTAAGAATAAGGCTTTGATGTGTAAGGTCTTCCCCTCAAGTCTTGGACTGGTGGCAATGAGGTGGTTTGATAGTTTGGTGGAATGATCAATGCATTTTCTTTTGAGGAGCTAACTAGGGCTTTTGGGGCAAGATTCTTGACTTGTAGCCGAGTTCTTAGACCTTTGAATTCATTGCTCTCAATGTCAATGAGAGAGGGAAAAACATCGAAGACTTACTCTGATCATTATTGGGAGCTTTATAATGAAATTTATGGGTATTTCGAGGATGTGGCTAAATGGACTTTTAAGGTGGGTCTTCCTACAAATTTCGATTTGTGGAAATCACTTACCATGAAACTCCCTAGGAATGTGCACCAATTGATTGACTGAATCGAAGAGCATAAAAGGGTCGAGGACAATCAAAGTTCCACCAGAGGTAAAAATAAGCTTTCTACCCATGACCGGAGGGTTAACTCAGGAGCTGATTTTTCGTCTTCTCGGCCGAGGAGGGAATATTATAATCAAGCGTCCCATGGTGTTACTACTCCTCAAATGGTGAACTCAGTGTTTAAGGAACAGATATATCAAGTTTTGGAAAAAATTAAACACAAACATTATTTTAGATGGCCAAACAAGATGGGAGGTAGCCCCACTAAAATAAATCAAAGCTTGTATTGTCAATATCACCAAGATCGGGGTTAGACGGCCAAGGATTATAGGACCTTGCAAGTATTTTTGGATCAATTGGTGAAAGTGAACAAATTGAAACAATTTCTGCAACAGTTAGGTAATCAAGCAGACCAACCTAGGAGTGGATCACACAATGGTAGAGCCCCTCAGGCATCTTTGGGGAAAATAAATGTTATTTTCACAACCATGAAAGAGGAGCCTTGCTTAGCTAAAGGGGTAATGTTGATGTCGACACAGGTGGAAGGCCTTAAGGGAGAAGCCCTGAGTAAAGGATGCAAACTCACGGATCAATCAATCATAGGATTTTTCAAGGATGACAAGTTGGGAACCATTCAGCCACATGACAATGCTTTGGTAGTGACCGTGCAGATATCGGGGTATAATGTCAAAAGGGTGATGATTGACCAAGGCAGTAGGGCTGATATAATGTACCAGAACTTGTTTAATGGTTTGGGGCTTAAACCTAAGGATTTGGACCGGTATGATTCCTCGTTGATTGGGTTCAATGGGAGTTCCACTATCCCAAGAGTGAGGATCCGATTACCCATGATAAGTAAAAAATGTATTGACTCGTTGTGATGAATTAATTGATTAATTAACCAAGTTTATTAATTAATCAATTAACATGCAATGTACGTGGCAGCACAAACAAATCACCAACAAAAATATAATGCAGCAAAAAATAAAGTTGACATAGTAATTTGTTTACGAATGGGGAAAACCTTCGAGGCAAAAACTTCATCGAGTGATTTTAAGGTCACCATTCTTGGGAATTCACTATTATCACAACAAACGGTTACAAGTAAAGGAATCCTAGTACCTCATACCAACCTACAGTTTAACCGCTACCCCAATACCCAATTGGACTTGTTCTGTAGTAACAATCTCTCCTTGTATTGCATGGCTCCTAATACGTGATTAACCAAAAGATGCGCGGATCCCATTACGCGACTTGATAACTTGAGAAGGATGTTGGCTGTAAAGTTTTTTAGTTCATCACATGATGAAGATCACGAAGTTGCTTGGTCACAAAACCCTACGGTGTACAAACACAACAGCTTCTTCAAGATGAACTAGGGCAAACTAAGTTTCTGGTCACAATTTACATGAATAACACTTTGCTTCAAACTTGTGCTATTGTGCTCTCCGCGACTACCCTTAAAATAATCCTTATATATGTTTAGGCTTGTAAGAAAAAAAAGCCCAAACATACATTCATGGATTGGATGAAAATCAGAACTTGAAATATGTTTTTCATAAATCTTGATAGATACCCTATTTATCGAGTAGTTGTCGAGCCTCGGGCTGAAATAGCTTTTTAAGCCTCGATAGATACTAGTTGTCAAGCTTTAATGAACAACACTTCTTCACTTGATTCCTAGACAGACTTGCATGGCTTTATCACTTGAACTTGAAACCTTATTTCTTGAAGCATTAAACACATCCTAGATCTACTCAATTACAAGTAAAGTGCTTTTTGTCAAAGGATTAACCAATTACATAAAATATTGACATATGTTCCAAACATGATTTACATATGTCCTAAAAATATCCCCCTTTGGCAATCTGTGACAAAACCACAACAAAAAAATGAACATATGAGAGAAGTCATAAATCACTCAACTCATACTCACTTGTTGAATACAATAATATCTATCCTAACACAAACTCTTGAAAAACTTTGCAAAAAGAAAGTTCATGGCAAGGAAGACTTTGATAGCCTGTATTTTTGAAACACTTGAAACAAAACTAATCAAGGCATCTTAGTGTAAGACAGAAATAAAAGATTGCATACGACATATAAGAAGCATGTGTATAAAGAGAGAAAATAAACAACACATGTAAAGGTAGGTGAAAGAACTGTAATAACGACCTCAAATGTATAAATATCGTCAATAAGTACAAGGGTTGCTATCACAAAGTGATCACAAGACCAAAGGTATGTGAACAATGTATCTAAAATAGAAAGAAAAGAAAAAGATACATAAGTCCTCACTACATCCCTCCAAAAATATAGACACTCCCTCTAATAAAAATCTCCTAATTACTAACTCTCCCCCTATGTATATGACTACTCTCATATCTAAAACTACTCCTCCTTTTTGTTATGAGTGACAAAGGATAAGTACATCAATCAAACATCTCATCATCATTGGGCAAGCTAGCACCATCGTCCTCATTAGCATCATCACTACTGGAGCCATCATCATTCTCATCCTCTGAAGCCGGTGGAGATGGAGAAGAGTAAGTAGTGAAACCACCCATGGCAGCTTGTCATCGTGTAATACGACCAACATGGGTGTTCACTTGACACAACTCATCACTGAGAGTGTCAAGGAAAGCATTGATGCACACAAGCTGTGCTATGATGTCCTTAAGAGTCACCCCACCTGCAGAAGAAGAAGGAGTAGAGGTGGATGGAGCTGTAGAAGCTGGAGGAATCGCCGTCCCAGTTTGCCATAATCGAAGCTGTGTCTTGTTCTGTTTAACGATAGTAGCGTCTATGGCACACATAATTGAGAAGTGGTCCGACTTTGGAGAGGAGACAGAAAAATGGCAAATAATCTGTGTGATAGCCGAAGGAAAAATGAGCTTATCATGGGTCGTCATATCCCTATAGACATCTATGAGGGACGTAATGAAGTAAAAAGGGGAAGTTAATAGAGATATGCTCTAAGAGGGATAGCAAAAATCGAGTACGGGGCTTTGTAATAGAGTTATAGTGAGACAAATGATGCAAAACAAAAGTCATCACCATATTAAGAAACCTCAGACCTTTAGTAAAGGTCGAGCAAGGGGTGTACTAACGATCACCCTAATCAGAAGGTTGCTCACAAAAAGAAGACATGAGCTCAACTTTAGACACAGTCTTAAGATGATTATAGCTGGGGTAGTCAAGATGCGCTACCCTCGGGATATAGAGCAACTCGAATACAATATCCAAAGTGACCACAATGCGCATACCTCGAACGCGAGTAACAAAGAGAGGTACTGAATAATCAAATACGTGCATGTTGGAGTAGAACTCTTGAATGATCACGGATGGACAAATGACCGAGATGCCACATAATGACTCCCAACCTCTATTGTGAATGACAGTGTGTAGGTCAGTATCGGAGAAGTCCAATAAAATGACTTGGCACTCCGAATGAATGCCTTGTCTAGAAAAGTTCTTTGAAAAGTCCTTGCGGGCTTTATCATCACGGAATCGTATATGGAAGGGGCTAGAATTAGAAAAAGATGCCCCGGAATGAAGAGGGTTCTAGGACAGAGTAGATTTTCATTTAGGTGCCACAGAGCAACTAATCGAAAGAAGGAGAGGGAGAGAGACACATAGAAAAGCACCAACACAGATCAATATAAGAATATAAACAAATGAAGGTACGCATGCATGAAAATGCATGAACATATGACATGCAAAATTAAAAACATCATAGGCTCAGTCCAATCTAAACCTACCAGCATACAAGTTTGCAACAAAGTAAACACACATCTAAAATGTATGAAACATTGTTATAATGCAAATGTGATACAATGCATGATGATTTAAAAACACTTAAACAAGACCCATCACAAAAATTTCACAAAAACTTCATCAATTTTGAAAAACTCCAAAATTTCTCAAAAATCATAAAAGTTAGGTCAGAAAACATGAAATGCATGATAGAATGAGTGAAAAAGATCATACCAAATGAAAGAAGATGATCTTTAGGCCGAAAAGCCTTTGAGGATGAAGTTTAGTGTGAAAGAGGTGTTTGGAAAGGTGAGAGGCCAGAAAGGATCGAGAGAGATCGAGGAGAAATGAAGTTGGAATTGCGCAGACTCTTTATATAGAATCTCATAATTCTCGATAGATCGAGAGGTGTCGAGATTTAAAGGTTCAACTGATACAGCTATCGAGAGGTGTCCATAGCAAAATGGGCTCGATGGATGGAGAAGCTATCAAGCATCTATTGAGGAGACATAAACTTTCTTGATAGATCGATGAGCTATCGAGAAGCTATCGAGATTGCGACAAGAGGAAGCTGAAGAGCTTAATAGATAGCCTAGCTGTCAAGAGGTGTCGAGGAGCCGTCGAGATTGCTTAAAAATAGTTTTTCAAAGAAGAGAAAAACATAAGAATGAATGCAATCAAACATGCTATTCAACCAAGGATCTAACCAAAATTTTAAGCTCTCAAAAACATCTCATCTAAAAAAATGTCAAGGATTTAGACCCAAAACACACACACACACACACACACACACACACACACACACACTAAACAAGTCTAACCAATTTTATATTTCAAGAAAACAAGTTAAGATAGTTTAATGAACATATATTAACACATGTAAACCTTGTAATAGCCAAATCACATTTGTACCTGCACATATATTAAAAGTAGCAAATAATGTTGCATGTTGTGTGTGAAAAACATCGCAAGATTGCATGAGTGTCTACATGTTATAACAATTTGAGATATGAGTAAATCCATTTAACTCACACACTATCATAACTGCTTGGTAGGGACTATCACTTTTGAGGTATATCCTATAACTTCCACATCTCCTAGAATACAAGCTTGCAATCATATTTTAAAGCATTTTGATTTATTTGCTTTAATTTTCTTTGCATATTTTTCTTTTTAAAACATATCATGCATGGGCATATAAGAGAGAGAAAAGAAATACCCAATTATGTTAAGCTTTTTGACATTCCACTTTTGCTATGCTGAAGTATACATATGTCATGTCATGATTGGCAAGCAACAGTGGTGAGATGGTTATTTATGCATTTTTCTTAGGATTTTCTAGTTCTTCCTGTCAAAAAGAGTGATACGAGTGTTAGTACAAGAGATAACTTAATCTTAGTCATCACAAACAAGAGCCACAAAGTTCACTTCTTAGTTGTGCATAGAGATACTCATCTAAGCTACAAGGGATACAAAATTTAAAAAATTTCGTTTCATTGGCCATTCAAGGTACACAAGTGCCAATGTGCACAAGCACACACTGTTTTTGTATTTTTCTGATTTTTCAATTTTTTTTTATTTATGAAAAACAAAATAAGGCAAAACTGAAAAAACACAAACAAAAACATGTTAAACAAAGCAATGCATAAAAACTAGATTGACACAATTTAAGCAAGCAAAACACAAAAGTAATGCAAAAACAAAAACAAAAACAAGAAGGGGAGAGAGAGAAAAGTGGCTAAATCACTTAAAGCATTTTTCCTTCCATACCTTGGAAGAACCTTTTCTTTTGGCGAACCCTTAACCCGGTGATGAGGGAGAAGAATTAAAATCATTTAAGTTCGAAAGAAACATGAGGGCATTGAGGAGATCTCCAAGAGAAGCAAGAGAGGATGGAAACTGACTCAGGTTTCCAGATGAGACCATACTGTTGCTCTGTTGAGTGGCTTGCCACTTGTAGCAATTAGATCGAGTATATCCAGCTGCTCCATAGTGATGATAGAGATGTTGCTTCTTCTCTTTACACTTTTGAGCATTACTCTTCTTAGCCCTAGGGTTTTTGGTTTCTTTCATAGCAAGTTTAGAAGGTGCTCCTGAGATAGATTTACCCTTGACTATATCCTCACTAGCTATCACTTTTTTCACATTACTGTTCTCAGATGCAACATTATTAGCAGTAGAAACAAAAACATTAGTAGTAGAAGAAGCAGTATTAGGAGAAGAGAAATCATACCCTAAACCAGTTCGATCAGAAGCAAATTTCTAAAGGCTAAGCATCTCATCAAGTTTTGCACTTGAAATCCTCTCCAACTAAGCTCTGACTTGAAATAGCTCCACTTCAAGCTTCTTGGTCTTCTCAGCCAAGAAATTATTTTCAAACCTAGTGCTTCTATAGTTTGATTGGCTTAATCAAACTTTATGGAGAGTTCTTCTCATTCAAGCTCCACATCACTGAGCTTTTTGGTGGCAAACCTATACGACTTCTCATGCTTTTCCAAGAACTTGTATAACTTTGCATAGGCAGTGTAGATGTCATCTTGTTCATTCATCTTCTCGAACTTTGACTCCACCAATTCTTCTTCTTCATCCACATCTGCTACAATCCCCTCGGCAGGATTGACAGTGGTGGTGACGGCATTTAGGATTCCTTCATTTTCATTTTCGGACTTATCCTCAGGTTCGGTGTTGCTCAAAGTTGTAGCAAGTGCCTTGTTTTCCCAATGGACTTGAGATAAGTAAGGCACTCTTATTTCATGTGACCAAAGCCTTGACACCCAAAATACTTGGGTTCTGAGGAAACAGTATACTGACTGCCATCCCTAATATCGTTCTTCTCTTTGTCTTGGCTCTTAGGTTGAAAAGAACTCGATTGCCTATGGTCCTTGTTGAAGCCCTTTGCATTGGCATTCTTCATGAACTTCTTGAATTGCTTGGTGATGTAGGACTTCATTTTATAATTTTCATAATCGGAAGACTCATCTGTGTGACTGTTCTTAGCCTTCAGTGCTCTGCTCTTTCCCTTACTAGATTTCCCTATCCTTGTCAAACCGAACCCATAGGTTTTCAGATTTCCAACCAGCTCTATTAAAGGAATTTTGTCAATGTCCTTTGATTCCTCAATAGCGGTGATCTTGGCATGAAATCTCTCTGGTAGAGATCTAAGCACCTTTCTAACAATCTTAGGCTCGGGAATGGTTTCTTTAAGATTAAAGGCTGAGTTTACTATGTCCTTGAGCTTGGCATAGAACACATAAAATGACTCATCCTTCTCCATCTTGATCTCTTCGAAGCTTGTAGTGAGCCTCTGTAGTTTCAAATCCTTGACAGCCTTGGTTCTTTCATAGGTTGTCTAGATAATGGTCCATGCTTCCTTCGTAGTTTCAGTGGAGGATATTTTCTTGAACTCCTCATTTGTGACCGCACCGAATAAGGCATTCAATGCCCTACTATTGAAGTTTGCCGCCTTGATCTTACCATCATCCCATTTGGCCAACGCTTCTTTCTGCTTGGTCCATCCTATCTTCACAGCTTGCCACACTTTCTCATCTAAAGATTGTAAAAAAGCTCTCATGCGTACTTTTCAGTACGCATAGTTAGTACCGTCAAATAGAGGAGGTATAATAAGAGACTATCCTCTATCCATGACAACAGGGGTCAATGAATCACACAACAAAGATTAAAACCTAATCAGAGTATGCCTGCTTTGATACCACTTGATAGGCCAAGTATGTATTAACCCCTTATGATGAATTAATTAATTAATTACTCAAGTATATTAATTAATCAAATTAACATGCAATGTACGTGGCAGCATAAACAAATTACCAACTAAAATATAATGCAGCGAAAAATAAAGTTGACATAGTGATTTGTTTACAAATAGGGAAAACCTCTGAGGCAAAAACCCCATCGGGTGATTTTAAAGTCACCACTCTCTAGAAATTACTATTATCACAACAAGCAGTTACAAGTAAAGGAATCCCAGTACCTTATACCAAACTACAGTTGAACCCTTACCCCAATACCCAATTGGACTTGCTCTGTGGTGATAATCTCTCCTTGTATTGCATGACTCTTAATATGTGACTAACCAAAAGATGCGCGGATTCCAGTATGCAACTTAATCACCAATTTGAGAAGGATGTTGGCTGCAGAATTCTTCAGTTCATCACACGATAAAGATCACGAAGTTGCTTGGTCACAAAACCCTACGATGTACAAACACAACAGCTTCTTTAAGATGAACTAGGGCAAACTATGTTTTCGGTCATAATTTGCATGAACAACACTTTACTTCACACTTGTACTATTGTGCTCTCTGTGATAGCCCTTAAAATAATCCCTATATATGTTTTAGGTTGTGAGAAAAGAACGCCCAAACATACATTCATAGATTGGATGAAAATCATAACTTGAAATCTATTCTTCATAAATCTTGACAGATACCCTATCTATTGAGCAGCTGTCGAGCCTCGGGCTGAAACAACTTTTTAAGCCTCGATAGATACTAGCTATCGAGTTTTAATGAATAGCACTTCTTCACTTGATTCTTGGACAGACTTGCATGGTTTTAACACTTGAACTTGAAACCTTGTTTCTTGAAACATTAAACACATCCTAGATCTACCCAATTACAAGTAAAGAGCGTTCTATCAAAGGATTAGCCAATTATATAAAATATTGACATATGTCCTAACAACACATTTTAACTGGGGATAGGATGGTAAGTGTGGATTTTATAGTAATAGATGCCTTTTCGCCGTACACTACCATTTTGACCAAACCATGGTTGCATGCTATTGGGGTAGTTGCATCCTTGTTGCATGTCAAGGTGAAGTATCCCACTAATGGAGGGTTGGTTGAATTGGTGGGATCTCAGTCAACAGTTAGGCAATGCATGGTGGCATCAGTTAATCACCACATTACTAAGTTGAGTTCTTCTGAAGTAGCCCCAATGTTGTAGTAATCACAACTAGGGTTGCCAGTCTTCTCAGATAGTTCAATATCATGTGAGGAGTTGGAAAGGGTCACTGTTGGGGAAGATGTAGATAGATATTTTCACGTTGGATCTCTACTCCCAGCAAAGGATAAAGCGTAATTGGTGGAGTTTTTGAAAGACTATCTTGATGTCTTTGCGTGGAATGCAAATGACGCACCTGGGATTAATCCTGAATTTATTTGTCATCATTTGAATGCTAGCCTTAGTATTACTCTGAAGAAACAAATACCTCAGTAGTCCTCAAAAAAGCATGTTGAAGCTGTTAAAGACATGGTCCATAAGCTTAAACAGGCTGGATCAATTAAAGAGGTTTTCTACCCTGAGTGGTTGGCTTCCTAGATGCTTTCCGAGGTTACCACTAGATTCCTTTGGTGTTGTTGGACCAAAAGAAAACTGCCTTCCTCACTCAAACAAGAAACTTCCATTACAGAGTAATGCCATTCAGACTAAAAAATGATGAGTCAACTTATCAAAGAATGGTGATGAAATTCTTTGAGAGTCGGTTGGGAAGAAACATGGAAGCTTATATTGATGATAGGGTGGTGAAAAGTAAAGAAGCGACCAAACATTTGTCAGACCTCGGTGACATTTTTGCAATCTTAAGGAAACACAAGTTGTGTTTGAATGCTTCAAAATGTTCCTTTGGAGTTGGGTCAAGAAAGTTTATAGGATATATGATAACTTATCGTGGGATTGAGGTTAACCCCGACCAGATTAAGGCTATTCATGATTTACATCCTCCTCGGAACCTGAAGGAAGTTCAGCGCCTAATCAGAATGACGGCAACTCTGAATAGGTTTATACCAAAGTTTGCAGAATGGTGTAGACCATTTTTCCAGCTATTGCATAAGTGGAAGGATTTTACGTGGTCTGAAGAATGTGATAGAGCTTTTGCGGAGTTGAAGGCATATTTGGCCCATCCACCAATCTTGTCCAGACCAGAAAAGGAGGAAGTTTTATATGCTTATGTGACTATAGCTCGGCACACTATGAGTTTGGTCTTGATACGAATGGACGGAGGAGTTCATAAACCAGTGTATTAAGTCAGTAAATCCCTGCAAGAAGCCGAGGTTAGGTATCTACACTTGGAGAAAGCAATTCTTGCTATCATTCATGCCACCAAGAAGCTGCCTTATTATTTTCAGTTGCATACTGTGGTTGTTTTGACTCAGTTGCCTTTACAGGTCTTATTCCAAAAATTAGACTATACGAGAAGGGTGGCTAAATGGGGGGGCCATGCTCGAAGCATTCAATGTCAAGTACATGCCTCAAATAGTTGTGAAAGGTCAAGTTCTAGCAAATTTAGTAGCAGAATTTCTGAGGAACTGGGAAGCTCGGAGGTGGGGGAAAGACTCGAAGGGCCTGTGCATGTGGAAACGGTAGTAGCTCAGTGTACTTGGCAATTATTCGTGGGTGGTGCTGTAAACAAAAAGGGATAAGGAATAAGGATTGTGATGGTTTCACCGGACAGTATTACTTTGGAAAAGTCACTTAGTCTCGGTTTTTTAGCAACAAATAATGAAGCAAAGTATGAAGCTTTGCTGGTAGGTTTGAATGCTGTGCAAAAGCTTGGTGGCAAGACAATAAGAGCATATTGTGATTCAAGACTTGTAGTTGGACAAGTCTTGGGAGGGTATGAAGTGAAGGATTTGAGGATGCTTTGATATTTAGGTCGAGTAAAGCGATTGTCAAAGGACTTTCATTCTTTTACACTTGAGCAAGTTCCTCGAGGTAAGAATTCTCATGCTGATTCACTCGCAACCTTAGCCACGATTAGTAAGGAGGAATTGCCTCGGATCGTACTCGTTGAGAGTTATGTGTCACCTGTTTATAATGAGCTACTTCCAATGGAAATTAATTTTACGAGTGTAGGCCTTAGTTGGCAAGACCCATTAGTCGCATTTTTTAAGGATGGAATTTTACCCGAGGATCGGGTTGAAGCGAAGAAGGTTCGTAGAAAGGCGCCAAGGTTTTGGCTTTTTGAGGACCAAAAACTGTAGAAACGCTCATACTCGGGACCATACTTATTGTGTGTTCATCCCGAGGTAGTTGAAATGTTGTAAGAAGAAGTACATGAAGGGATTTGTGATAGCCATACAAGGGGAAGGTCAGTTGCTCATAGAGCTTTGACACAGGGATATTGGTGGCCGAGTATGCAAAAATGCTCGCAGAAGTATGTTAAAAATGTGATTAGTGTCAACGGTGAAAGGCCACAAACGCGATGACCCCTTGTGATAAATTAAGTTGATTAATTAGCCAAGTTATTAATTAATCAAGTTAACATGCAAATTGCATGGTAGCACAAATGAATCACCAATAATCTAAAGTATGCAGCGGAAATAAAATTGACACGGTGATTTGTTTACGAATGGGGAAAACCTACACTGCAAAAATCCCACCGGATGATTTAAGGTCACCACTCCCGAAACTCCACTATTATCACAAGAAGCGGTTACAAGTAAAGGAATCCCAGTACCTTACCAACCTACAGTTGAACCCTTACCCCAATACCCAATTGGACTTATTATGTAGTGACAGTTTCTCCTTTTAATGCACGGCTCCCAGTACGTAACTAACCAATTTCGTGGATCCTAGTACGTGACTTCAATTCACCAACTAGAGAGAGTTGTTGGCTGTAAAGTTTTTCAATTCATCCACACAATGAAGATCAAGAAGATATTTGGTTACAAAACCCTACAGTGCACATTACACATCAACTTCTTCATAAGAGAGATGAACTAGTGCATGAACTTTGTCTTGGATCACAAATAGCTTGAACAAGGATTTCTCAATGTTTGTGCAACTTGTATACTTGTGCCTCCTTTGACAGCCCTTAAAATAATCCTTTTATATGTTTAGGGTTAGAAGAAAAGAAGTCCCAAAGACACATTCATGGATTGAAATCAAAACAGAATTTAGAATCTGTTTTCATAAATATCGACAGATATAGGTGTTGAGGATCTGTCGAGAAGCTATCGAGCATTGGAGCTAAAACAGCTTCTTAAAGCTCGATAGATGCATGTGTCGAGACTAGGTGTCGAATTTTAGTAACTTGCACTTTCCAACTTATTTCTTGGACAGACTTGATGACTTTAACACTTGATTTTAAAACACAGTTCCTTGAAGCGTTAAACACATCCTAATTCTACCCAATTACAAGTAAAGTGCATTTTGTCAAAGGATAAGCCAATTACATAAAATAATGACATATGTTCAAAAGAACTTAAACCACATATGTCCTAACAATCTCTCCCTTTGGCAATCCGTGACAAAGCCACAACAAACAAATGAAAATATGAGAGAAGTCATAAATCCCTCAACTTATATTCACTTGTTAAATGTAATAAAATCTATCATAACACAAACTCTTGAAAAACTTTGCAAGAAGAGAGTTCATGGCAAGTAGACTTTGACACCTGTATTTCTGAACACTTTTAAACAAAACACATCAAGGCATCTTTGTGTGAAGTAAAAATAATAAATTGCATACAAGTAAAAGAAACATGTGTATAAAGACAGAAAAGAAACAACACATGGAAAGGTAGGTGAAAGAAACATATATCAACATATATATATATATCACGAAATAAGCACAATGTATATCAATAAATGTTCACAAGACCGGGGTACATGAACAATGTATCTTTAAAAAGAAAGAAAAGAAAAGAAAAGAAATACATGTAATCCTCACTACATCCCTTATATCAACACTCCCCCTATCAAAAATGTCCTATACAAGCGCTCCCCCTAAGTATGACTACTCTTAAACCAAAACTACTCCCCCTTTTTGTCACGAGTGACAAAGGGTAGAGTGTCAAGTAGACATCTCATCAGAAGAGCTAGCATCTCCATCATCATCATTGGAAGCATCATCGTCATCACCATCATCATCCTCAGTCTCAGAAGCGACATGAAGAGGTGGAGGAGAAGCCTCAGAAGCAAAGCCGCCCAAAGTCGCCTGTCGCCTGGCAATGCGAGCAACACGAACGTTCATTTGATACAACTCCGTGGAGAGCATATCGAGGCGAGCATCCATGCGCTGAAGCTACGCCATGATGTCTCCAAGTGACACATCGCTCGAGGAAGAGGAGGGAGCAGATGTGGCTTTAGCAGATCTGGATGGAGCCGGACAAGAGGAAGGAGCTGTAGCATCCGTCTGTCTCGACCTAAACTGTGCCTCACTACGTTTTATGGTAGCGAGGTCTATGGCAGACATGACATGGAAGGGGTCGAACGAAGGAAAAGGGATGGACAAATGGGGTAGAATCCTTATGATAGTAGAAGGGAAAATGAGCTTATCACGGATAGCCGTATCCCTATAGACATCTATGATAGAGAAGATGAAGTATGAGGGAAAGTCTATAGTGAGGTGCTCTAAAAGAGAAAACAAAAATTGAGCACAAGGCTCTCTGATAGAGTTGTAGTGAGAGAATGGGTGCAAAAAAAATGTCATCACCATGTTTACGAAACGAGGACCTTTAGCAAAAGGCCTACATAGTGTGTACTGATGTTCACCCCAATAAGAAGGGCGCTCACAGAACGCAGATATCATCTCATCTTTGGACACAGTCCATAGACGCTCACAACCAAGTTAATCAGGATGATCAACCCTCAAAACATGAAGAACCTTAGAGACTAACTCCGGAGTGACAACAATGCACATACCTTGAACGCGAGTATGAAAGAAAGGTACTGAAGAATCAATCTCGTGGATGTTGGAGTAAAACTCTTGAATCAGCACGGAAAGACAAGTGACCGGGACGTCACACAGTGACTCCTAAGCCCGACTGTGAATGACATCGGGAAGGTCAGTGTCGACAAAGTCTGCCAGGACAATTTGGCGTTCTGAATGAACACCTCGTTTAGAGAAGTTCTCCGAGAAGTCCTGTTGGGCTTTCTCATCACGGAACCGAATAGAGGGAGGGGTAGGATCAGAAGATGAAAAGCCCCTAGAACGAAGAGGGTTCTAGGACGGAATGGATTTACGCTTAGGTGCCATAGACACTACTAGCAAACAGAAAGAGAGGGAGAAAGAGAGAAACACACAGAAAAGTCCTAAAACAGTTTAATATACGACAAGTATATTGAAAAGAAAGAACGTATGCACGGAAAATGCATGAATATGTGACATACAACATAAAAAGTATCATGGGCTCAGCCCAATCCAATCCTACCAGCACACAATCAGAGAACACACATCTAAATGCATGAAAATATTGTTAGAATGCTAATGTGATGCAATGCATGTAGTTTTAAAGATCAAATCTATAAAACCAACCAAAAAATTACAAAAAACACTCATCAATTTTGAAAAACCTCAAAATTTTTCAAAAACCTCAAAACCTAGGTTTTAAAACATGAAATGCATGAAGAATGAGAGGATTGAAGCTTACCAAGAGAAGAAAATCTTGAGGAAAGCTTGAAGAATCCTTAGGAAGAGGTTTGGAGTGAGTGAGAGAGGTTTTGGGAGAGAAAAACCAAATGTATCGAGAGAGAGATCGAGAGAAATGAGAGACAAAATCGCGAAGAACCTTTATATACACCTTCAGTAATTCTCGACAGATGCAGGTATCGAGAGGTGTCGAGACAGCTATCGAGGTAGGTATCGAGAAAAGCTACTTTGACAGATACAACTATCGAGAAAAGGTGTCGAGAAAGGAAGATCAAACACAAAAGAGTCTCGATCGATCCATCAGCTGTTGAAAAGCTATCGAGAGGATAGAAAGTTTCTCGATCGATCCACCAGGTGTCGAGAAGGTGTCGAGATAGCGATAAGAAAAAGCTGAGAAGCTCGACAAATAGCCAGGTATCGAGGATGTGTCGAGGAGGTGTCGAACTTGCTTTAAAAATGAGTTTTTCAAGAGAATAAAAACACAGACATGAATGTAATCACACATGCAACTCAACCAATGATCCAATCAACACATTAAGCTCTCAAAATCATCTCTCAACAACAATTTTAAGCATATGGATCCCAAAACACACACACACACTAAACAAGTCTAACTAATTTTATATTTCAAAAATGAGTTAAGACAGTTTAGTGAGCATACATTAACGCATGTAAACCTTGTGATGGCCAAATCACATTGTATCTGCACATGTATCAAGAATAGCAAAGAATATTGCGTGTTGTGTATGAAAAACATTGCAAGATTGCATAAGTATCTTAAAGTTATGACGATTTGAGATATGAGAAAATCACTTTAACTCACACACAATCATAACTGTTTGATAGGGACTATCACCTTCGAGGTACATCCTATAACTCCCACATCTCCTAGAAAACACGCTTGCAATCATATTTTAAAGCATTTTTAATCTTTTTTGCTTTTATTTCTTTGCATATTTTCTTTTATTAAGCATATCATGCATGGGCATATAAGAGAGAAAATAAATACCCAATTATGTTAAGCCTTTTGACATTGCACTTTTGCTATGCCGAAGCATACAGATGTCATTTCATGATTGGTGAGTAACAGTGGTGAGATGGTTATTTATGCATTTCTCTTAGGATTTTCTAGTCCTACCTGTCAAAAAGAGTGATACGAGTGATAAGAATAAGAGATCACTTGACCTTACTCATCACAAACAAAGAGCCACAAAGCTCATTTGTTTTATTGTGCATAAGGATGCTCATCTAAGCTACGAGAGATACAAAATTTAGAAAATTCTATTTCAATAGCCATTTTAAGGTTCACAAGAACCAATGTACACAAACACACACTGTTTTTGTATTTTTCAATGGCCATTTTTTTACACAAACACACACTGTTTTTGTATTTTTCAATTTTTTTCAATTTTTTTAATCAGAAAAGCAAAAATAAAACACAAAACTGAAAACATACAAACAAAAACATGTTAAAGAAAGCAAAACAATGCATAAAACTTGACTGACTCAAAACAATAAAGCAACACACAAGTAATGCAAGAACAAAAAAATGGGGAGAGAGAGAAGAAGTGAACAAAATCACTTAGAACCCTTTTCCTTCCACACCTTGGAAGAACCTTTCCTTTTTGCCAACCCTTGAACCGATGATAAGGGAGAAGAACTGAAACCGTTCAAGTTCGAAAGGAACATGAGGGCTTTGAGAATATCTCCAAGAGGAGCAAGAGAGGTCTAAAGCTGATTCTGGTTCCTAAATACTATCATACCTTTACTTTGTTGTGTGGCTAACCACTTGTAGCAATTTGGCCGAGTATGACCGGCAACACCACAATAATAACAGAGATGCTGCTTCTTCTGTTTAGGCTTTTGAGAGATAGCCTTCTTAGTCCTAGGGTTTCTAGTTTCCTTCTTCTCAAGCTTAGGGGGTGCTCCTAAGACGGACTTACCCTTGTCTAAGTTCTCACTTGCTAATTCAATTTTAATGTCTTTATCCTCAATTTTAATGTTATTAGCAAGAGAAACAAAAACAGTAGTACTAATAGAAGGAGTATTAGAGAAAGGGAATTCATACCCTAATCCTGTACGATTCGAAGCAGATTTCTGAATGCTGAGCATCTCATCCAGCTTTGCACTTAACGTCCTCTCCAATTGTGCTCTAACTTGAAACAGCTTGTGATAAATTAAATTAAAATGCGTTGAAACAGCTTGTGTTAAATTGTGCTCTAACTTGAAACACGTTGACCCCTTGTGATAAATTAAGTTGATTAATTAGCCACGTTATTAATTAATCAAGTTAACATGCAAATTGCGTGGTAGCACAAACGAATCACCAATAATCTAAAGTATGCAGTAGAAATAAAATTGACACGATGATTTGTTCACGAATGGGGAAAACCTACACAGTAAAAATCCCATCGGGTGATTTAAGGTCACCACTCCCGAAACTCCACTATTATCACAACAAGCGGTTACAAGTAAAGAAATCTCAATACCTTACCAAGTTACAGTTGAACCCTTACCTCAATACCCAATTGGACTTATTTTATAGTGACAGCAACTCTCTCTAGTTGCTATGTAATGTGGACTTATTTTATGTGGATCCCAGTGCGCGGCTTCAATTCACCAACTAGAGAGAGTTGTTGGCTGCATAGTTCTTCAATTCATCCACATGATGAAGATCAAGAAGATACTTGGTTACAAAACCCTACGGTGCACATTACACAGCAACTTCTTCACAAGAGAGATGAACTAGGGCATGAACTTTGTTTTGGATCACAAATAGCTTGAAGAAGGATTTCTCAATGCTTGTATAACCTGTGTACTTGTGCCTCCTTTGACGGCCCTTAAAATAATCTTTTTATATGTCTAGGGTTAGAAGAAAAGAAGTCTCAAAGACACATTCACGGATTGGAATCAAAATAGAACTTAGAATCTATTTTCCATAAATTTTGACAAATATAAGTTTCAAGGATTTGTCGAGAAGCTGTCAAGCCTCGGGGTTGAAACAACTTCTTAAAGCTTAATAGATGCATGTGTCGAGACTAGGTGTCAAGTTTTAGTAACTTGCACTTTCTAGCTTGTTTCTTGGACAGACTTGATGATTTCAACACTTGATCTTGAAACACAGTTTCTTGAAGCGTTAAACACATCCTAATTCTAGCCAATTACAAGTAAAGTGTGTTTTGTCAAAGGATAAGCCAATTACATAAAATAATGACATATGTTCAAAAGAACTTGAACCACATATGTCCTAACAAAAGGTATGCTCCTAACATTCATCAGCCAGAAGGATTGTTGAACCCACTAAGTAGCCCTTGGCCTTTTGCCCAATAGGGATTGGACATTATAGAACCTTTCCATAGAGCCACAGCAAATCAGATGTATCTCCTAGTAGCTACTGACTATTTCACTAAGTGGATAGAAAATGAACCATAAGCGAATGTTTGAGATCAAGATGTAAAAAGGTTTGTATGGTTGAATATCGTCACAAGATTTGGGGTCTCGAGAATCTTTGTTTCAGATAATGGACTTCAGTTACAGAACAAGGCTTTTTAGAAATACTGTTTCAAATTAAGAATAAAGAACAGGTACTCTAGTTCATCATATCCTCAGAGTAATGGGTAAGCTGAGGCCACAAATAAGGTTATATTAGACGGTTTGAAGAAGAGATTGGACGATGCAAAAGAAAAATGGGTGGATGTGCTATTTCATGTTCTGTGGACCTATCGCACAACACTAAGAAGATTCACGGGTAAGACCCCTTTTTCCATGACCTATGGAGCTAAGTTAGTTATTCCTATAGAAATAGGGTTCCTAACTCTGAGGTCAAACCAACCCCTTGGTAATGGCAATTAGCAATTTCTTGCTTATAACCTTGATTTAGCTGAGGAACGAAGGGAGGTGGCCACAGTTAAGTTGGTGCAATATCAACAAAAGCTTAGATAGGGGTTCGAGAAAAAGGTAAAGGTTAGAGCTTTTATTCCAAAGGACTAGGTCTTGCAAAAGGTTTTTGAGTGTGCAAGAAATCCTTCTTGGGGAAAATTAGGTCCTAATTGGGAAGAGCCATAACGAGTAACTTCAGTAGCAAGAGTGGAGGCTTATAGGTTAGAGGATTCGGATGGACTTGCTGTACCTCGTCCATGGAATGTGAACAATTTGCAAAAGTATTATTTCTAATCTAGCAGTGTTGTAAGGATTTATATTTCATATGCAATCAGATGTATTTTTAAGATTCTTGTTGTCCCACTTAGTTTTTTTTTTTTTTTTTTTTTTAATGTTAAAAAGAACCTCGACTACGTTTGACTCCTTGGGTCACCTGCCTTGGGTAAATTAACACTTAAATTTTTTTATGTTAAATAGAACCTCGGCTAGGTTCGACTCCTCGGGTCACCTGCCTTGGGTAAATTAACACTTACATTATTTTTATGTTAAACTGAACCTCGACTAGGTTCAATTTCTTGGGTCACTTGCCTTAGGTAAATTAACACTTACATTACTTTTATGTTAAATAGAACCTCGGTTAGGTTCTACTTCTCAAGTCACCTTCCTTGGGTAAATTAACACTTGGATTACTTTTATGTTAAACAGAACCTCGGTTAGGTTCGACTCCTTGGGTCACTTACCTTGGATAAATTAACACTTTGATTACTTTTATGTTAAATAGAACCTTTGTTAGGTTCGACTCCTCGGGTCACCTACTTTGGGAAAATTAACACTTAGATTACTTTTATCTTAAACAGAACCTCGGCTAGGTTTGACTTCTCGGGTCACCTGCCTTGGGTAAATTAACACTTAGACTATGTTTGTGTTGTTCAACCTAACCTTAGTTAAGTTCGATTTCTCATATCACCTACCTCGGGAAATTAACACCTTGGTACAAGTACTTAATTATATATGGGCATGGTAAACAAATAGTAAATCATAAAAATATAAGTATAGGTAAGTAAGACAAGGGTCTAACAAAAATTTTCCATTAAATGAAGTTCAAGAGGGTACATATAAATGAAAAGGTAAGTGACGACAAAATGCCTTCTACAAAAAAAAAAAAAAAAAAAAAAAAAAAAAACCAACAACAACAACAACAAAAGTAGTAGATGGTCCCACTATGACATTCCCTAGGCCTTGGGAGTCTTTTGTGTCCTTGTTCCTATGATGGGCTGCACTTTAGCGGTTGGAGTTGGAGTAGGGGGTACCACTTTAGGTGTGGAGGCAGTGGTGAAGGAGTCTTCTTCTGTCTAAGGCACTTTGGCTACCACCTCGGTGCTTTGTGGAGCAACTGCACTAGGCTCGGAGATAGGTGGCTCAGTTTGTTTAGATTTGGTAGGGATAGTGGTGCTTGGCCATTGTTCAGCTGGTTTGGATTAGGCAAGAGCAATAGTGCTAGACTTTGGTACGGGGTTCTCAATGGAGCTCGTAGAAGTTAGACTAGTAGTACTGACAAAAGGCTGAGTGACTGGAGGGTAGAAGGCTATCTCCATATTCCTAAGTTCAGAAGTAGGGTCTACTCTAGTAGCATTAAGGGCCTCAATCTAGGTTTGAAGGCAAAAGCTACAGCATATGCGTTTTGCTCAGCCTTGTTCTTTTCCTCATCCTTCTAGCTTAGCTCTTTCTTCAGCTCAGAAATAGTCGTTCGAGCAATTACCAGCTAGCTCTCTACCTCCCTTAAGTGTAAGAGTTGCTCTCAGTCTTGTATCTCTAAGCTCTCTATTGAAGCTTCAACACTCTTCTTGGCCCTATTGCATTCTGTTAACTTGAGGAGAGTTTCCTTTAACTTCTTGTCTGTTAGGCTAAGAGACTTCTGTGCAACATAACATTTGGACTCCTCTTCCTTCAAGTCACTGAATGCTTGATCAACCTACTCTTCCACTACATGCACTGCTTGGGTGGCCTGTGCATGAATAGTTGAGGTATAAATTATAAGGAAAGTACACGTAGAATAAGCAAGACTGTAATAATGAAGTTTTAAAAGTAGAAAAGTAAGTGTAATGAAATCTTACCAAAGCTAAGTCCCTTTTCACGAATAGAAAGAGCTCATGCTTCTTCAGGTTTTGAAGTTCATCCATATCTCTGGGGAGAAGGAGCGCTTGTTCCACAACATTGGCCACATAGCCCGCTTTTCCACTGTCAAAGTTATGGATTGAGGAATCTTCACGGAGAGGCAAGCCGTCCAATTCAAAGATAGGATTCCACTTTGGAACCCGAGATCGACGCACAAAAACAGCTTCTGAGCTTTCTCCTCCCCTTCTTTGTTGGGCTCGGGTTGAATTTGCCACCTTGGTGGGCTTAGGAGGAGTCTCCTACTTCGCCCTCTTCAATAGGGCCTTTACTTCCTTTCTTGTCTCTTTTTCATTTTTTTATTAGCCGATTTGATTTGTACAAGGGCAAGAGGAATTGAAGTTAGAGGTCTAGGAACTATTGGGAATTCGGGAATGGTTGTCCCAATGTGGGATTCTAGTAGAGAGAGTAAATCTGGCAATCTCATTTCTATCACCATCCCTTCAGGCACTTCAGTAGCCTCTTAGTCCTCACTAACTAGGGCTGCAGCTGGACGTGGATTGAGTCCTTCCTCCTCGGTCTCAATTGTCTAGTAAAAGACATCAAAATCCTCGTCTCGGACGGGATTTTTAGTATTTTCCTCTGAATTATTGTCCTCAAATCCTGTCTCGGCCTCTTCGTCTGAGGATGTAATTTCTTTTATGATTGGTTAAGAATCCTTGAAAGTAGGAAGCTCGACTAACTGTGTTCCTGCTGGAGGAGGCTTACTTATAAATCTTTCAACAACCACATCAACCAGGGCAAGACAAGAGTCTCGTGCCTTGATTACACGCTTGGATATTTGAAAACAATTGGAAATGGGTTTCAAACCAAAAATCACATGAGCTACGTGGAGTTGACCATCTCGGTGTAGGAAGATCTTGGACCTTAGATTTCGGTTCAGTAGAACGAAGTTCACCAAGCTTCGTCTCTTGGTAGTGGCTTTTTTATCTGAGGAAAAGGAATTAAGAATTCATGTTAGTTTGTATTCAAAATAATCTCAAGTTTCAAGAAATATATATATATATATATACACACAAAAATAGAACAATGGAATGGCGGATATGTAAATAAACTTGTTAAGGGCATATTTTATATAGTTGGCTAATCCTTTAACAAAACCCACTTTACTTATATTTGGATAGATCTAGGATTTGTTTAATACTTCAAAGAACATGTTGTTCAAGTCTAGTATTAAAGCCATGAAGATTGGACCAAGAAACAAGTAAAGAAAAAGTGTTCACTAAAGCTGGACAGATAGCTGGACACCTGTGGACACCTGCGGACACTTGCTCGACAGCTGCTCAACAGATAGCTATCTATCGAGGTTACGGAAATCAAAATTTTCAAATCTGATTTTTGAGTCAGGCTTTTGTATTTGTGTAGGGTTTCTTTTCTTATAACCCTAGGCATATATAAAGCTTATTTTTTAGGCCGTCACATGAGAGAATACAAAGAAGAACATATGCAAAAGGTGACTGAAACTTTATTCTCTTTGAAAAAAGTTACTGCGTCTTTGGGCCTTAAGGTTTTGTAACCAAGTGCTTCTTGATCTTCATTGTTGATGAAGTGAAAAACTTTGCAGCCAATATTCTTCTTCCTCAAGTTGGTGAATGAGTCATGTACTGGGATTCGTGCAAAGGAGTTAGTCACGTATTCACAACAACAGTTACAAGCAAGGAATCCCAGTACCTCACCAACCTACAGTTGAACTCTTACCCCACCCAATTGGACTTGCTCAGTGACATCTTTTGATGCACGGCTCCCCAAGTACGTGACTAACCAATTTGATGCGCGGAGATCTGTGCATCAAAGGGTGTCATTCATATATTGAAGAGTTCAGAGGTTTTGAAGCAGTAGAAGGTTTTTGTTGTGAGTTCATCTACCGGGATTGTAAAGTCTAAGGACAAAGGTTTTGTACTAGATCTAAAACTTCTTTTTACTATAGTGAATTGCTTTTCGGGAAAGTTTCCCCCCAGGTTTTTTACTGTGAAACTGGTTGGTTTCATTGGTTTTCCTGGGTCATCATATCTTGTCTTATTTACTTTTCCGCTGCACTTATATTTGACATGATATTGATGTTTGTTTGTTTTAACAAGTTTTATGCATAATAAATACAATTAACAACTTGGGTTTAAAACTTGTTAATTCTATCAACCGGGGTCTAAATTTCCCAACAAAACTGTTTATAGAATTTCCTAAGCTTATAAAGACTTTTTAAGTGACAAGCTATCCACCTAGAGTTCCATCCTTGGTAGGACAATGGAGTTCATCATGCCACTCCCCTGAAACGATGAGAAAGTCCTCATCCATGCCTTTATTCGTCTCAAGGAGACAAGAGATGAGTCTAACGACAAGAACCCTAGTTTTTAAGTAATACCCTCTATCGACACCTTTCTGATCATTGTACACCCAGTTTACGTCATGATGAGTAAGGTATATACCCAACCTTTCATTCAGTGCATCTACACTATCTAATATTCTAAACATGTTTGGAACAAATTGGGTGGTGCATAGTCTAAAAGATTTAAAAAACCCCTAATGACTCTACCAATAGGAATCCTCATACCCCCTTCAATGAAGGCAATCATGGGAATCGCAATGGTTTCAGTAGGCCTCTTGTTGTGCCATTCACCTATGTTGCAATGTTGTATTGACACATTGCTAGGAATCCTATAGTATCTCTTAAACTCCTCTCGGTGTTAGGGAGTGTCAACTAGACTAAAAAATCTACCCATTTGGGAAAAAGAAAGAAAAAATCCACTAGTATAAAAAAAAATAAGGGAAGAACTCTTGTTAACAAAAATGCACACTTACGAATTTGGTGAAGGACTCCTCAGGCGAAGTTATCTAGTGTGAGGAGCGTGTTTGTGTTCTTTTTTGCTTCTAGGGAGGCGAAATGGAGATAAGAACCTCACATATCTCTATATATAGGTTGTAAAAAAGGAGAGGTAACCTTCCCGCCCCTTCTTGTGAAAAATTTAGAGCCGTTCGATCGTGATCTTACCGTAGAACGTGGGAAACAACGCACCACCTGTTGCATTTATTACGGAGTTATGGATTTCGAAGTGTCAAGAGCGGGTCACAGTCATTTGAAAGGACGTACACACATCGGAACCTATTTGCGAGCGGGCTATTATCAACAACTTTTGTTAGCCAACACCTCACTTTTCTAGGCCAAGAATGAAAAATGAGGTTCTAGGGGGCTATTGTGGGGACAACGATCCTGCGTCTAATTTAAACGGGCAATTAAGGTTATTTCTAAGGACGAACCTCGGACCTCAGGGACGAGCAATAGTTATGTGAGACGCAAAAAGTTAAAACATAAAAGAGGAAAGAAAGCAAACTTGGCACAAAATACGAGAATGATGAAGAAAGAAAGGTATAGAAGTCATCCCCTCTGCATTAAATACAAGACAACCACTTCTCTGACCGCATTAATGAGGAAGTGACCATGAATAGTGGTAGCACAGCTAAAAGTATAGGGTAAAGCTTGCTAGTATGTTCTAGATGGGACAAGAGTTCTAGGAGTGCAATCTCAACCCTCCAAGTGTAAGATCCAAGCACGAGGGAAGGCAAGAAAAAAGAAAGAAAGAAAAGAATCCATCCATCTGTAACCCAAACCTCGGACTAGACCCACGAACCAACACTTGTATTTTTTTTTAACCAGTTCTTAAAATGTGAAGTAATAGAAGAAGCACCATTTCTCATTCAATTCTATGACGCAAACCTTCTTTGGTCGCGCATTGGATATCATAATTAGATTCGACTTCCCATCTCTAAACAAATTTATTGTGATAGAAAACAATAAAATCTTCATTTATTTCCACCAGTTGATTAACTACTTTTTGATCGTTAAAATTGGGTTTGAGAAAGTTTGTTTAAAACTAGAAGAATAGTTTCTAAATTCTATATACTTTTTACTGATATACAAAATGTTATAAATACATTTTATTAAAAAACGAATATTTTCACTGACTTACTTTTCAAATTCTAGAGAAAAAAATTGTATTATTTTCATTTTGGTATGACATTAAATTATATATATTACATTTGTGATTGTTCCTATAATAATTAAAAATATGATTATGAAATACATTACTTTTTATTAAATTAGTCCATATTGTAAAAAATTAATGAAACCATGCACCCTAAAAAAGTTATCATACGTAACGCGTAAGTTCACAACTAGTATAAATAAAAGAAAAAACACAATAATTGTTTCTTATATTACAAATAAATCAAATATCAAAGTGTAGTAAATTTTGCAACAATTTTCCTAAACTTTAACATCAGAGACAATCGTTGTTAGGTCTATAGTTTTTAGTATTTTCCAACCGTAAACAAATTGTTAGTCTTGTGTGTCAAATAGTTATATTTCACGATAAAAAAAATAAAAATAAAAATAAAAAAGTCTAAAAATAAGCTCAAGAAAATGGAAGTCACCATCTTCTCGACACTCCCTTGATTGATTGAGTTCTGGGATTCCTGATTCTTAATCAGACCCATAATGTTGGTTTATGACTTGGAACTTGAGCCCTACTTGCTAGAGTATATAAGGGTTGATAAGAGTTGACTGCAAAGAGCCTCCATTATGTATCTAGGGTAATTATTGCTGGAATATTATTAGTTAAGTGTTGAAATCCAACGTGGGATACTAATAATAAGAGTACGTGGTTGATATAATATAATTGAAACTAAATCAAGGAAATCAATATCATATCGGTAAGATCATATTGGTGATATATAGCATACATCATTGTAAAACATGTTATTTAAGATAATACGTTAGGCTCTAAATATATATATACATTAATATGTAAATACAAACTTATGTTTATATATATATATATATATATATAGGCACACACATATAAACTAGCTATTAGGTTGAAAATAAATAAACATATACATAAATATATAGACAAAACTTAAGTACAATACCTTATGTGCTGTTCTTTAGGTTCCCCACTTAAGATTGAGCCGTATGACTACTTTACTAAAAAATATACTTCAATTCTATGAGGAAAAATTCACATAGCAGAATCTTAAGAGGAGAACCTAAGGAACAGGATTCAAGTACTGTACCTAAGTCTTGTCCTAAATATATACCTACTCCTCTAACTTATGGCTTCACCTCCCAAGGTGAAAACACATCCTGAAGTGGATTTTTTGAAATCTAGATCCGATTGAAAATCTAAATCTGTATAGCTAATGGGAATCAAATCCTCACTATGGTAAACAAGCATATAATTTCTCGTTCTCCGTATATACTTGAGAATATGCTTTACAGCTTGCCAATGTTTTAGTCCTGGATTTTATTGATATCGGCTGACCATGCCAACTGAATAACAGATATCTGGTCTAGTACAAAGCATGACATACATGAGACTTCCCACTGCAAAAGTATAAGGAACTTGTCTCATCATATTTTCTTCCTCTTGAGTCTTAGGCCTTTAGTCATCAGACAGAAGAACTCCATGTCTAAAAGGAAGCAATCTTTTCTTGGAGTTTTGCATGCTAAACCGTTCTAGAACCTTATCTATATATCTAGCTTGTGATAAGCCTAACATCTTATTCTTACAATCTCACCAAAACTTGATCCCTAGAATAAAGTTAGCCTTACCTAAGTCCTTCATATCAAATTGGCTAGACAACCAAACTTTAACTGATGACATTACCCCTACATCATTTCCAATGAGTAGAATATCATCAACATAAAGTACTAGGAACATTACTATTTTATTTCGATGTCTTTTGTACATACATGGTTTATCAAAATTTTGTTCAAAACCAAATGATTTGATTGCTTAATCAAAATTGATGTTCCATGACCTAGATGCTTGCTTAAGTCCATAAATGGACCTATTTAACTTACATACTATATGCTCTTGATTCTTTGCTATAAAACCTTCCGGTTGCATCATGTATATTTCTTCTTCAAGATTGCCATTAAGAAATGCAGTCTTGACATCTATTTGCCAAATCTCATAATCATAATAAGCAGTAATGGATAAAAGAATTCTGATAGACTTAAGTATGGCTACTGGCGAAAAAGTTTCATCATAATCAATACCTTCTTTTTGTGTATACCCTTTCGCCACTAGCCTTACTTTAAAGGTTTCAACCTTTGCATCTATCCCTTTCTTCCTCTTGTAAACCCATTTGCAACCAACAGTTATAATGCCGTTAGGCACCTTTACAAGATCCTATACATGATTGGAATACATAGAATCCAATTTAGATTTCATAGCTTGGATCCAATGATGTGCATCTATATCATTCATGGCTTCATCATAAGTGTAAGGATCCGATTCAGTATTTTCTAAGATAGCTTCATAAGTTTCAACCAAACCTATAAATCTTATAGGAGGCAGAACAATTCTCCCACTATGACGAGGCACCTGTGTACCAGATATTTCATGAGTAGTATCTTGTGGTGTATCTAATACAGCCACATCATCCCTAGTCTCATCCATTGGTTGTTCAATTACAGGTTCATTCATTTCAGCCAAGACAACTCTACTTTAAGGAGTATAGTCATTCATATAGTCATTTTCCAAGAATTTGGCATTTGTGCTAACAAACACTTTATTATCCTTATGACTATAGAATAAGCCTCCAACAGTTCCTTTTGGATACCCTACAAAGAAAAACATTTCTGTTTTAAACTGTAACTTGATAGACTTTCCTTTCAACACATGTGCTGGACAACCCCAAATATGGAGATGTCTCATTCTAGGCTTATGTCCATCCCACAACTCTACAGGTGTTTTAGGAACAAACTTCGAAGGTACTAAATTCAGAAGATACATTGCAGTATTTAAGGCATATCCCCAAAAGGATAGTGGTAGAGTCAAATAACTCAGCATAGATTTAACCATATCCAAAAGAGTCATATTCCTTCTTTCTGCTACATCATTTTGTTGTGGAGTTCCAGGTGCAGTCAACTGGGATATAATCCCATTTTTAGTTAAGTAATCCTTGAAATTCCCAAGAAGGTATTCGCCACCTTGATTAGATCGAATGACCTTTATGCGTTTACCTAATTGATTCTCAATTTCAGCCCTAAACTCTTTGAACTTTTCAAAGGTTTCGGACTTCCATTTTATTGGGTACACATAACCAAATTTAGAGTAATCACCAGTGAAAGTGATGAAATACTCATAGCCACCTCTTACTTGGATTGACATAAGACCACATACATCTGAATGTACTAGTTCTAGCAAATCTTAAGCTCTTCTACCTTTTGCATTAAAATGTTGTTTGGTCATTTTACCTTCCAAACAAAATTCGTAAACTAGAAAACCATTAAAGTCCATGGGCTGTAAAAGTCCATCTTTGATTAGTCCTTGAATCCTACTTAAATTAATATGACTCAAACGCAAATGCCAAAGATATACTTCACTAGTAGAAGAAAACTTTCTTTTTAATGATTTCGCATGTGAATTATTATCTAATTCAGAATTATATAATTCATGCTTATCAGGAGTTAAAATATAAAGATCATCCACAATATTGCCAAAACAAATAAACATTTTATCCTTCTTTATTACAACATTGTCTTTCAAGATAACACAATATCCATGCTTACCTAAATAAGTTGCAGAAATTAAATTCCTACGAACATTAGGTACATACAAACAGTCTTCTAATATTAAAACTCTAGACTTAAAGCATAAATTAAACACTCTAATAACTACAACTGAAATCCTGCTCCCATCAGCCAAAGTAAGAAATAGTTCTCCCTCATTCAACTTTCTGGTCTCTTAGAACCCTTGCAAAGAATTGCAAATATGATTAGTACAACCTAAATCCACACACCAGGAATCTGTGGGATTCTGTACCAAACATATTTCAAGAAGAAATGAACTTTTCATACCCCTATTCTTAGCAGCCTTAAATGTTGGACAATTCCTCTTCCAATGTCCTTTCTCACCACAATGGAAACACTTTCCTTTAGTTTTCTTTCCTTTGTCGGCAACCCTTAAGGCAATTTGTTTACCATCTTTCTTAGTGAAGTTCTTCTTCTTCTTCTTCTAACCCTTGCCTTTCAACTTAGGTTGAGAAGTAGAAAGTTCACCCACATTGGCTTCAACACTAGAAGTACCAAGGATGCCTTCCGCCGCCACTAACTCATTCATTAATTTAAACAAAGAATAAATCTTTTTGTTCATATTATAATTGAGTCTGAATTCCTTGAATGATTCCGGTAGTGACTGAAGTATCATATCCACGTGAGATTCTCCATCAATGTTGGCACTTAAAACTTTTAATATATTCAGATTAACAATCATCCTAAGACAATGCTCCCTCACAAAAATGTGTACTACTATCAATTTATTCCTCCCGAAGGTGAAACCAGAAATTTAAATGAAGTACTACTATCAATTTTGTGGAATTGCCAGATTAATGCTGTTTTATTTTGTTGCAAATGTGCTTCTAAATACTAAGGGGCTGTCTGGTTTAGAGGTGCTTTGAGTGATATGATCCAAAACTCAGAATTGAGTTATCAAAACACATGGGACCCACACCATTTTTTTGTTTGGCTTAATTTTCACTCCTCGTTTCCATCACTCAATTTTCTGATTTTTGAATGATGAGTTATGAAAACTGAAAACGGATTTTAGGTGTTTACAATTTCCAAAACTCAGTTTCCAATGACAATTTCGTAATTAAACTCACAACTCTCTCACTGTTCATCACTATCTAGCAGCAATGTTTGACTTTTGCATTTTTTTTTTTTTTGGAAAGAAAGCCCAGTCGCATGACTTTTCAGTTTTTATTTTTTGAAACAAAAAGTAAGGATAGTACTAAGTGATGAGTGCCAAATAGGAGGTTTGGAAAATTGAAAGTATTTTAAGTGATGAGTGATGAGAATTGAGTGATGAAAACAGGGTGATAATAAATTTTAAACCAAACAGGCCCTAAATCTGGCTTGGCAATGTAATATGTTTCTAAATACCAAATCTGGCTGGGCAATGTAATTGGCAATTTGCTTTCTCTCGTCTAGACTGTGTTTCTACTAATTTTCACCTTATAAAGGTTGGACTTTGCTGGGTTTTTATGCAGCATCATTTTTCTTCGAGAATTATGACTCCGTAATCCGTATGGATGAAAAATGGCATTTGCCCTTTGATTTACTTGAATTAAAAAAGAAGTTAACGTGTGTCAAGAGTCAAAAAAACGTGTTTGGATAAATTGTCTCATCACTGAGTTGTCTTTTCTAATTACAGTCTTTCCATATGGGTTTATAGTTTTGCCACTTGCGTTTTTTTTTTAAATATTAAAAAAAGAAATGCTATATGAATATAAAAAAAGCGTAAATATTTTGACATTTTTTCATTTTGATCCTTACATTCTAATTTTACCACTTTTAATCCCTAAACCAATTAACGCGTGTTATTTTCATCCTTTTCGTCAGTTAATCGACGGAAATAGCTGAGGTGGTAGCTAAAAGAATTAAAATATTATAAAAAATGTCACATCAGCATCTTTTAAAAAAAAAAAAATTTGTCCATTTTAACTAAATAAAAAAAGATCAAACAGAATTAAAAACAATAAAATTAGATCTAATTCATTTTGAACAAGAACACGCAAGAACATGATCATAGATTTAAACATCAACACAAGAACATAAGAGCACAAACTGATAATCAAACACAAACACAAATTCATAAACACAAAGAACACAATAACAAACCTAAACTATTTACTCTCAAAAAAATTAAATCACAAAAAGAAAAACTAAATTAAAAACCTTCACACAACACAACACAGTCCAACTCCAAACTCCAAATCCCTCATTGCATTTGCAAAAGTAGAATAAGAAATGGCAAGGTGGTGGCGCTCGCTACCAACAACTTGAGAATTGCCATGTTAAGCCACAGTTCATTGCAGCCATCATCGGCTGGGTACCACACGATCCAGGCAATCCCTAGGGAGTGCGTAGGGAATAGAGTGTCATCGAGGGATAGAGCTTAGGGTAGAATCCCAACCGTCGTTATTTCCCAGCAACTCCTCCAAAGACTCCACAACCCCATGATTCACGTCCAGGAAGCACCTAGTCACCACTGAGTGGAAGCAGATTCAAGCCATTTTCAAGGCCGTTGAGCTCCCATTTTTCTGCTCCACCACTTTCCCTCTCCAGACAAAATTCTTGCCCGATGGCAATTTTGTACAAAATTAAACCAAGATTTTTTTTTTTTTTTTTGTTGGAAAAATAGTATTGAGTGAATAAGAAATTGACATTTAATTTGTTCACTTGAAAAAGTTATTAAAAGTGATGAAAATCTTAAGTTTCACATAAGAAAAGAAAGAGATAATATATGAGTTTATCTGCTCATAAGTATGACATTAAGTTGGGCTTTGGCATATGTGGACTAGGCCCTCTTATCCAAATAATATATTTGTTTTTTTTATTTTTGAGTTAGTCTTCTTTGCACTATAGTTTTTTTTTTTTTTTTTTTTTTAACAATATATCCGTTCACTAGCATATGTAAATTCATAGTCTCTCATTCATGAAAACAATTTTTCTGGGAACAAAACTTTCCATTTTTGTGCACTCATTTTGAGTCAAAGAGAAAGAAAGAAACATAGAGTAATTTGCAGAAAATGGGCCTTGTGTGCTTCTTTTTCGTGTTGTAGATCATATTATCCTGGAAGGCAGAAGTTCATGAGTCTTAAGCACCACAGTTTGTTTGAAGGGTAAAATTTGCTTTAAGGAGATTATGTCAAACATAAGACTTGATCTGAATTATTTATCCTTCATATATTTGGTTTGTGAGTTGTTAATGATTTGTAGATTTCTTTTTATAGATATGTATAGTATTTATTTATTGTTTTTGCTACCACATCTATTTGAGTTATTGTTTATATTTAAATCTGTATGTTGTTTTTTTTTTGTTAATCACAAAAGTAAATTATTAATATATATCCAATCATCTTAAAGCATATTTTATATTTTTTAATTTATTTTTGTGAATGCTACGTGATTGATGTAAATTACTGTGCTATATTTAATCTTTGATTCATTGGTAGTATTTGGGAATTGATATTTTTTTTTTTTTTTTGATAAACACCATTTCATACTTTCATTAGCTTAAAATAGGATTACACTGGGTAATATCCATTTGGATTTGATTAACAATAATGGGCGGGGAATCTTCAACCCAAATAATACAGTCAGTTAGGAATTTGGCATGCCTAGCCATAATGTGAGCAGCCTGGTTGCCATTTCTTCGGATATGTGACGCCTCCCACGCATTGAAACTCCTTAGCCCCTCCCAAATTCCATCCACAACAGCACAAATAGCACTCGGGGGGTCAGCTAGCCTTCTTAAGCACCTGACAACCAGCAGAGCATCGCACTCGATTATGATATCTTTCAGGCCTAGATCCGCAGCAAGCAACAAACCTTCTTCCACAGCTTTAGTCTCTACTTCCATAGCTCCTAATGGTTGATCAATCAACTTACTCATAGCTCCCATTATCTCCCCCCTATCATTTCTTATAACAACACCTATCCCACATTTCCTCATTTCCTCGAAGATGGCCCCATCAGTGTTCACCTTATACCAGCCTGGTTTTGGAGTTCTCCACCTATCCGAAACAGGTGCAGCCGGCTTCACGTGACACTGACCAATCTGCTGGGATTCTCTCCTGTACTCCGCTGCCTCCCTGACAATCACATCGTGGTTTTTGCATTGGCCCCCATGCCTCACTTGGTTCCTATTATTCCAAAGACTCCACACAGTAATAGCAAACAGCTCCCAATTAAAGTTTGTGCACCTTTCCTTTATCGCCCACATAATGTCTATGAAGTCCCTAGGAGGATCTTGGAACCATGGCAGCTTTAGTCTTGTGTCGCTCCACACCGCTTCTGCTAATTTACAGCTCCATAATGCATGGCCTGAGGATTCCACGCTCCCACAAATGTCGCACCCCTCCTCCACCTTGACTCCCCTTGCCCTCAAACGAAGCTTTGTGGGGAGAATATTTTTACACGCCCTCCACAGCAAATGCTTGATTTTGCTTGGACAATTTAATTGCCACACAATCCTCCAAATGGACTTCATCCCAGAATTGTCCGAGCTGCCCCCACAATCACTCCGGTTACCCGCATCTCTTTGAGCCTCTTGAGCCACCTTATATGCGCTCTTCACTGTAAATTTCCCGTTTGTAGTCCATGCCCACACTAGAGAGTCCTTTGGGAACCTAACACTTATAGGGATGCTTAGCACCATCTCGGCTTCGTGGGGAAGAAAAATGTTTTTAACCTTCGCCACATCCCATGAACCTCTTTCTTTATCCAGCAAGGTAGACACCATTTCCCTACCCGTATGCACTCCTTTCGGACTTGACACTTTGAAGGACTCCGGGGAAGGAATCCATCTGTCCTTCCATATGTGGACGCTCTCTCCATTTCCTATGCACCATCTTGACCCCCTTTCTATCACTGATCTAGCAACCACCAAACTTCTCCATGCATATGAAGGCCTTTTCCCCAGTTCAGCCCCCTTGAAGTTACCATCCTTGGCATATTTTCCTTTGAACACTTTATGAACCAGCGAGTTAGGATTGTGCAAAATTCTCCACCATTGCTTGGCAAGAAGCGCTAAATTAAAAGCTTTAAGGTCCCTAAATCCCATGCCCCCTTCTGCCTTTGCGATGCACATCTTTTCCCAAGAAACCCACGCCACTTTCCTCTCCCTATCCTTTTGACCCCACCAGAAATTACTTAACATCGAATTCAGCTCCTTACATAAAGTATCTGGGATTTTAAAGCAGCTCATCGTGTAGGTTGGAGTTGCTTGCGCCACTGCCTTGATTAAAATCTCCCTCCCCGAATGTGAAAGGAGCTTACCTTTCCACCCCGCAATTCTTCTCCCCACCTGGTCCTTGATCCGGTTAAAGGCCTTTCTTTTACCTCTCCCAACAAGCGGAGGCAGCCCAAGATACTTCTCATGGTGCTGAACAATATTAGCTCCCAATTTCTCCTTCACATACTTCTTTACTTCCTCACTAGTGTTCTTGCTGAAAAAAAGGGAGGTTTTTTCTCTATTGAGTTTTTGCCCCGAGTCCCCTTCGTAGTCTTCAAGAACCTTTACAACCCTATCACATTCTTCCCTTGTGGCTCTACAAAACACTATGCTATCATCGGCGAACAACAGATGGGAAATGCTCGGAGCCCCCTTACATACAGCCACCCCCTTTAGATGCCCATCCCTTTCCTCCTTTTTAAACATAGCCGAGAGGCCTTCGGCACATAAGAGGAACAAATAGGGGGAAATTGGATCACCTTGACGCAATCCCCTTGACGGAGCAATTTTTCCTTTTGGTTCCCCATTAATCAACACCGAGTAGGAGACCGTTGATACACACATCATTATAAGAGAAATCCACCTGTCGTGAAAACCCATCTTTCGCATCATGGCTTCCAAGTACACCCACTCAACCCTATCATAAGCTTTGCTCATGTCAAGTTTGATTGCCATTAGAGCCTCCTTTCCCTTCTTCTTTTGGTTTATACAGTGCATGGTTTCAAAGGCAACCAGCACATTGTCCGAAATCAGCCTACCCGGAACGAATGCGCTCTGAGCATCATCAATCACTGCTGCAAGAACCCCCTTTAATCTATTCGCCAGGATCTTCGAGATTAATTTATACACAACATTGCATAGGCTTATTGGCCTGAACTCAGTAATTTTTTGAGGGGATTTCACCTTCGGAATGAGGCATATGTAAGTTTCATTAAGACCCCCCGGCATTGTACCTGTATTGAGTGCAGTAAGCACACAGTTCACCACCGCTGGTCCCACGACCTCCCAATAGTGTTTAAAGAAAATCGGAGACATTCCATCCGGTCCGGGAGCTTTTGTGGGGTGCATTTGCTTGAGCGCCCCCCAAACTTCCTCTGCTTTAAAAGTTGCCAGCAACTCTTCATTCATCTCCGGGGTAACACGATTGGAAATCGAGTTCAGGCTGGCCTCAAAGTTGGTTGGCTGATTTGAGTGGTAAATGTTTTCAAAGTATTCCATAATAATGCGCTCCATGCCTTCCTTATCCTCCACCCACACTCCTCCAGTGTTTTGCAAACCAGCTATCCAATTTTTCCTACGCCTTTGACTTGCCGTGGCGTGGAAGAATTTTGTATTTCTATCCCCCCATTTAAGCCACAGGGCCCTGGATCTTTGATTCCACATTATTTCTTCTCTGATCTGAATCTCATTGATTTCCTTTCTTACCTTCTGAATCTCATCCCCTTTCTCATGAACACTATCCCAACACCCCAACAATTGGAGCCTCTCCCTTTTTTGTTTCAACACCCTATTAACGTTCCCAAACTCCCTCCAATTCCAGGCCTTGAGGTTTTCTTGGCATCTTTTTATTCTGTCATTTAAGCTGAGGTCCCCCTCCAACCAACCCGGCTCCCAAGCCTCTTCCACAATCTCTCTGCACCTCTCTTCTCTTGTCCACATAGCTTCAAAGAAGAAGCGCTTTTTTCCTCGTTTTTGTAGCTGTTGGCGCACCAAATTGAGCATTAATAAACAATGATCCGATCTGGACATGGCCACATGCCTCACTTTCGCGTCAGGGAATAAACTCAACCAATCTTCAGAAGCTACCATACGGTCTAACCTCACCTTAGTCCTTTGTGCACCCCCCCTCCCATTACACCAGGTATAGTTTTGCCCAATGTAGCCTAAGTCTAGCAATCCACATCTATTCAAACACTCCCTAAACACTTCCATCTGCTTAGCATCTCTATCCATCCATCCAAACTTCTCATTTGATTGAGTGATTTCATTAAAATCACCAAACACAATCCAGGGCATAGAAAACTGAAATTTAAGAGTTTCCAACAGTTGCCAAGAGATAGAACGTTTACCTGCATCAGGATGCCCATAAAAGCCCGTTGCCCTCCACGGAATTGAACCGGAGTTTTCGTGGACTTCCACATCGATATGGGAGTTTGAGCAGCTCCTAAATCTGATGTCCGATCCCTCCTTCCACATCATCGCCAATCCACCACTTCTTCCATCACTAGGGACCGTGATTCCCTGAGTATACTCGAATTTATTTCTGATCCCTTTCATTCTGTTCTCCCCGCACTTTGTTTCTACAAGGAAAATCAGCAGAGGGTCTCTTGATCTCACCTCATCGGCGAGTGTTCGGACTGCCAGGGCTGACCCAAGACCCCGACAGTTCCAGGCCAAGATCGTCATGAGGCTCGGCGGTGCTGCCTTGCAGCCACCGCCTCTCCGCCAACCATATTTTCTTTTCCATCCCCTGTTTTAGTGTTTTGCCTCTCTACTTTTCTGCGTTTTTGCAACAGCGCATTAGGATCTAAATCAGATAGTGGGATTGGGCCCTCCCTCTTCGCAGCTTTGAAATCTTTTGTTTCATCTTTTTCCTCTTTTTTAAGTTCCCGGGCTAGCCTCTTCCAATACCTATTATTTAGGCCGAATTTTTCTGCTGACCAGCCCGTAGTCTCCCCATAAGACATAATTAGAGGGTCCGGTCCATCCACCAAATGTGATGGGCTTTCCAATCCGAGGCCCGGGCCCAGACTTGGCCCCAATTTATTTTTGTCTTGTTCACCATCCACGTGATGTGCACCTTTATCCACCTGCATACCTACTACTTCCTTTGACTGGGCAATGTCTTGATCTGATACCTTCCCTTCCCCTTCCGTAGTCTTTCTTTCTTTCTTTTCTTCCTTTTCGTTGACAATTCCCCTTTCGTGTAAGCCTGCTAACACGCTACCCGTCTCCCCAGATTTTGCTTTTGTTTGTGTCAGGGGCCGCAGCTCCATGCTTGGCAGGTCCACCTCATGCGCCGCACCATTCTCCCCTGTCACTTCACATGGCTTAATCATCACCGTCCTCCCTTCCGATTTGCCGCCGCTGTTCCACCGGTCTGATGCCACGTCTGTTCCTCTTCCCATACCAGACCTTGGAGCCTCCTGTGTGAATCTCCTCGGTAGATCCCCCCTCATCCACGATCCGTACTGCATCTCTTCCTTCTCAGCCAGGTTGTTGCCCTCCCCTTGGTCTGGACAGTCTTTCAAAACATGGCTAAGGAGGCCACAGCGGTAACAGAAATTTGGGAGCCTTTCATATTTGAAATTGATCCACCTACTATCGCCTCCCTCAACGTTGATCTTTTTACCCCGGACAAGTTTTTTGGTTGCATCAATGCGCACCCTTACTCTTAAACATCTTCCCCATTGGACCCCCGACTCCTGGACATCAACCTCCATTACATCTCCTAATTTTGTTCCTATGGCGACCCCTGTTTCCTTCGTTCTACAGTTCAAAGGGAGGTTGAAAATCTGCACCCAGAATGGTGCCCATTTTATCTCTATCTCCTTTGGGGTGAGCTTTCCCTCAAATTCTTGGAGTAGTACTAGCTGCTTCTCATAATTCCATGGACACATGTCCATAACCTTTTTCTTATCCCTTCCATCCCCAAATTCCACCACAAACAGGTCTTCCTCCACTTCAGAAATGTGCATACCCCTGTTCGGTTTCCACAGCATCCTCATATTTTTCCTTAGCGCCTCAATGCTTATACATTTATGTGTCAAAATCCTCATAACCACACAATTTCTCCCGAGTTCCTTTGCCGCTTTTGTACTGTTCACATCAATCACTATTCTCTCATCTTCTTCCTCCGTGAAGGAGAGTTTACTCCATAACACTTCTAATTCCTCTGCCATGATAGCTTCGTCAGGAAACTATCCCAGGACAACCCGTGACAAGCCCTCACTCTCCAGGGGGCACACACACTCTTGCAAGAGAAACCCCTGCAAGACGCTTAACTGCTACTACACGCACTAGGCATGAGAGCACATGAGATCCATCCCTCTATTCTCTGAGTACAAATAAAATTTTGGGAATTGATATTGACTGTGAGAGATTGGTGGACAGTTTTCTTATCCCAAAATTGCTTTGGCTTTTGTGTTTTATATTTTAGGTTTATGTTTATCACAAATATTTTTTTTTAATATTATAAAATTACTTTGTAATCTGCCCTTTTTTACTAAGTTGATTTGTGTCTGACAGTCTGTGGTTTTGATCAAGGGTGTCGTACTTGGGGCCATTTCGATTTAATCAAATGAACGATATATATATATATATAATCTAAATATTTTTTGAAAGATAATAAAAACATTACAAATTTTATTTTAGTATATGAATTGATATAATAATTAATGTGATTGGTAAATGTGAATTAAAAACATAATAAATAAAATTAAAATAATATTTTATTAGTAATACTTTAATTTTAATAGTTGTATTGTACAATAAAATTTGTAATATTTTTAACATTAATTTGTTATGTGTTATATTCACAATATTTTTTTAATAATTTTTTAATAAATCATAAGTAAATATTTGTTATTAATTTTAATTTATCTCTAAAACTATAATAATTTTTTCACCTCACCAATAAAAATCCGTATCACCCTGAACTTAAAACTTGTTAGAAAGTGTTGTAATAAAACATTGCTTTTTTTATTTTTGTTTTGATACACGTATATCAATTTTTCACTACCAACAAATTGTTTTTAATAACTCACCTTTTTTTTTTTTTTTTTCACCTTCACTCGTTCTCTTTTATTTTTACAATTTATCTTTCTTTATTTTTATCTCCGCCACATACCTGCTGAGTCTTATCTCATTCTTATTTCAAATAGCAAGTACCAAGTCTTATCTCCTAACCTTTGGTCAGTCATCACGTGGGCACCCAAAGCAAAAGTCTTTGAGAAACAGTAAAGACATAATAACTCACGCAATTGCTGTCTGATCTATTGTGTCTCTATATTACTGTGCTAGAGTTTACTGATATGACTCAAAAGAGTTTGCAGGGTATAATTGTAACCGTAGAATTTGAATCTTGATTTGGTTTGAACGATTGGATTTGAAGTTGGGTACTTGTGCCAGAAAGGATGGTCACGTGGAAGACTGTTTTACTCTATATAATGTCTTTTTTTTTTTTTTTTTTTGGTTAAGTACTCTATATAATGTCAAGTCTACACCAGTTTGTAGCTAAAGTTATTTTAATCACAGTTGATTTCCGCTAAAGAAAATTCACCCTGTTTCTCTATCTCTTTTTGGTTCTCCGATCTATCAGAAGAAAGTGATGACAGTAAGAGAGGAAAGTGATGACTAACCTGCAATATCCTCTTCTAGTCGCGTTCGTTTTTTTGGTTTAGGGACAATTAAACCAAATTAAACCAAAAAACGAACGCCACCGAGAGAGGATACTGCAGGTTAGTCTTCACTTTACTTTCTTCTGTTATTGTCACCACCTTCTCATTGTTGTCTGCTTTTTCTTGATGTGTTTGTTCCTTGAGGTCTTATGCTTTCATGTCTTCCTCTGTTTTGCATTCATGTATTTTCTTAGTTGAAAACAGAGTCAAAACACACATTTGAAACCAAATGGCTGTTCGAATGATTTGGAGAGATTGAAGCTTTGAAATAACAATATAAGGGGTGGCGCTACGTTGTAGTCGGGGTTCAACCGTTGCGTTGAGGAAGGAGCCCAAAGGCGAAGCAAATTTACAATGATTTGATCTGTCCGCTTAGTCTTTGTTTGCTGCCCTTGCAAAGTTGCACACACTCGCCGACGAGAGAGACAGAGAGAGGGAGAGAATACCGGAGGGAAATGAAAATTTAGCAGAAAGTAGGATAGGAAATAATACAATTTTGTTGTTTGTGTAAGTCTGAATGACACGTGCGGATGTAGTAGGTTTTCAAAATGTGTGGTGAGTTAATATCAAGTGGGAAGATCTTTTTTTTTTTTTCATAGGAAATACTAAAAGCTTATATTAGACTGAAATAAGACCGGTTACATCTTGCAACAGAGCATGACTAAGGAACAGAGGGTCCTCTTCTAGCCAAACTAAAAAATCATCTATGCCTAAAGCATATTTAGCTAGTAAATGAGCCAGCTTATTACCTTGCCGCCTAATATGTGAAAAAACTACCTGCCTAAACTCCTGAACCGTTGAAAGAGAGCTACAAATAATGGCTGCTACTGTGGATGGAGGAGGAGAAAGTTCCTTCAGTGCATTGATCACCAAGAGTGAATCACCTTCCAGAATGAAATCATGGATAAGGAGGTCTTTTGCAAATTGCAAACCAATCTCCACTGCCTTTGCTTCAATCTCCAGAGCTTTAAGAGGAGCCCAGATTTTCTTACTCATAGCACCAATAAGGTTGCCCTGTTCATCCCGGATCAACACTTCCACACCAGCAGATTTCTGGGCAGCAAAAACAGCACCATCAATGTTGATTTTAAACCTGTTACTAGGAGGAGGCTTCCAAATCACGGGCTGTGCAACCTCTTGCACCACAGGGACTTTAGTACACTCCTGGTACTCCGCAAGATACTCCAGGGCATCAGACCCGACCTTCTCAGCACTTCTCTTAGCACCGCCATTTCGGAATTCATTCCTGCTTGTCCACAGAGCCCATGCCACCATGACCATTTTTGCAATCAGTTCTTGATCCCAGCCAGCTTCAACCATGCCATACCAAACCATATCCATGAAAGAATGAAAGTGAGTGGAGGTCGAAGTGTGGAAGAGTTTTAGATTATCCCAAACAGCCCTGGCCCGATTACACTCCCAGAACAGATGGCCCGATGACTCTACTCCCATATTACACAGCTCGCAAATACCATCAGCCAGCACTTTACGCCTCACCAGATTTTCTTTGGTAGGGAGAGTATCTCTGCAGGCTCTCCATGCGAAGTGGCGAACCTTATGCGGAATGTTGAGCAGCCACAATTGCTTCCAAAAACTTCTTAGCTGACTACCATTAGACACAGTCCCACCAAAGCCATCAGAGGCTAGCTCCACTGCCACTCTATCTGCGCTGCTAACAGTGAACTTTCCGTTACTTGTAGGAGCCCAAACTTGCTTGTCAGGTGGGAGCTTAGAACTCAGAGCAATGCTGCAAATATTTTCAGCTTCGTGTGGAAGAAAAATGCTATGGATCAAATCAGCTTTCCAAATCCCAAGAGATGGCTCTATTAATTCACACACCCGAGCTTCTACAGAGAGACCAACCAGAGGAGACATAATTTTGTAAGTTGATGGGCTGAGCGTCCATTTGTCAGACCATATCCGAATGCTATTACCATTACCTACCTGCCATCTCATTCCTTTATCTACAATTTTCTGCCCCTCCATGATACTCCTCCATGCATAGGAAGGGTTAGCACCCAAACGAGCTTGAATAAAGACAGTATTCGGGAAATACTTTGCTTTAAACACTCGGAAGAACAGAGAGTCATCCCCCATTTGTAATCGCCACCCTTGCTTAGCAAGTAACGCAAGGTTGAATTGTTTCAATTGTTTAAACCCCAAACCCCCTTGAGCTTTAGGAGTGCAGAGTTTGTCCCAACTAATCCAAGCCATCTTCCTTTCATCTCTTTGTTGACCCCACCAAAAATTTCTCATAAGGCTGGTCATCTCATCACAAAGTGTATTCGGGATCTTAAAACAGCTCATTGCATACGTCGGGATAGCCTGGGCCACTGCTTTAATTAGAACCTCCTTCCCTGCCTTTGAAAGCAATTTTTCCTTCCAACCGGCCAACTTCTTACCCAATTTCTCTTTGATGCTCTTGAAGGAGTTCTTTCTACTCTTCCCCACAAAAGAAGGAAGACCCAGATATTTTTCATGCTGCTTAATAACTTGAGCGCCAAACCTATTCTTGATCTCTTGCTGAATGGCAGCGTCAGTATTCTTACTAAAATAGAGAGAAGTTTTTGCCCTATTTAGTTGTTGGCCTGATGCTTCCTCATAGACTTTCAAAACTCTCTGGAGGGAATCACATTCTTCAATTGAAGCTTTACAGAAGATAAGGCTGTCATCTGCAAAAAATAGGTGAGAGATAGAAGGCCCATTCCTACATACCGAAATACCAACTATAGAACCATCATCAACAGCTTTTTTAATTAAAGCAGACAAACCCTCAGCACAAAGGAGGAAAAGGTAGGGAGAGAGAGGATCACCTTGTCTGAGACCCCTAGTGGGAACAATATGGCCTTGTGACGAGCCATTAATTCGGATGGAATAAGTCACAGAAGAAACACACTGCATCATTAGGGCTCTCCATCTAGGGTGGAAACCTAATTTCTCCATAATTTTCTCCAAGCATACCCATTCGACCCTATCGTAGGCCTTACTCATATCCAACTTCAAAGCCATCTCCCCTCTAATACCAGACTTCCTCTGACTAATGTGATGCATTGTTTCAAAGGCAACTAAGATATTATCAGTGATGAGTCTACCATTGACGAAAGCGCTCTGAGAATCACTAATTATTGTAGGGAGTATTTTCTTCAATCTATTAGCAAGGGTTTTTGCAGCCATTTTATACACCACGTTACATAAGCTAATTGGCCTAAATTCAGTAACTTTCTGTGGTTTAGCAATTTTAGGAACTAAAACAATCTGGGTATCATTGAAGTGAGGAGGGGAAATACCAAAATTAAGAAAATCTAGAACAGCTTTAGTAACTACATTACCCACAGTGGGCCAAAAATGCTGAAAGAATAAAGGAGGCATACCATCAGGTCCCGGGGCCTTTAAAGGGTACATCTGTTTCAAGGCTCTGAAGACCTCATTTGGTTGGAACTCCTTAATCAGCTGCTCATTCATATGCCGAGTTACCTTTGGTTGAACTGCTTCCACAATTTCATGGAACTCCGAGGGGTTGGATGAGGAAAAGAGGTCAGTGTAATACTCCACAAACACCTTTGCAACATCAGCTTCCTCAACCTGCCAAACTTCATTAGAATCTAAAATCCCATCAATCAAATTTTTCTGATGCCTGGAAGAAGCTTTGGCATGAAAAAACCCAGTGTTACGATCCCCCTCTCTAAACCAATCAACCCGAGCCCTTTGTCTCCACATGGCTGCCTCCTTCTCAAGCCAACAATTTAGATCCACCCGAGTTTCCCTTAACTTCTTCATGACCTCTGGACTAGTTGGTTGCAATTCTAAAACTTCCAACAGCTTCTGGAGTCTTGCTATCTCCTTACCCACATGCCCAAATTCAGACCGGTTCCACTCTTGTAATTTATTTCTGCAAGAGCTCAAACACGACTGCAAAGGGTGAGAGGTAGCTGAAAATAGACCTTCAGACCAAGCATCATACACAATACCATCACATTTCGGGTCTTTAAGCCACATAGACTCAAACCTGAAGCCTTTTTTGGACTGAACCCTTTTCCTGACAGCCAAGAATTGGAGAAGCAGAGGATTGTGATCTGAAGTGGAGGAGGATTTATGAATCAACTTTGCTGAAGGAAATAAAGAAGCCCAACCCGAATTCATTAGTGCCCTATCAAGCCTCTCCTGTATCTGTAGACCATCGTTTCTCTGGTACAGCCAAGTAAATCTAGGCCCAATAAAGCCCACCTCATGAAGCCCACAAGAATTAATTACATTATTGAACCTGGCCATCTGCTGTTTGGGCCGAGGAGCTCCACCCTCCTTTTCAGACTCCAACCGAAGATCTTGATACACCTGACCTTCTTTTGGGGTTGAATCGAAGGTTGGTAAGTTAATATTTAATGTTTTACTATTATATAATATTTTTAATTAAGCTGGGTAGTTATAAAATATCTATGTAACTTTTATGCAAAATAATGATTTGGGTTATTTTTATGCAGGCAGTACCAGATGCTGTTGTATTTAAATCAAAAAAATTGTTTTTCGCCAGTGTAGTTCATTCCATCTTTACCCGATCTAATGTGCAAGATTTCGAAGACTTGGAAGCATAACATGAGCATGGACGGGCCAAGTACTTCACATATGCCGTGAGGCTAATGGATGTGCGAATACCCTAGTTAGAAGGAGTTTGTGAAAAACAATACATTTTGGAAGTTTAAGAAATATGCCCATCTTTTTGTTTATTCAGTTCTCGTATGGGACATGAAGCAGCTTGGGACACCGTAGGCTGTCTTTTTTTAATTTTTAAGGAACTATACTCTGTCTTTGAAGTCTTTTATGCGTGATGTGTACTTTTTAGGCAGCTTGGTGTCCATTTTAATTTTTATTTTTGTGTAACTGTACACTGTCTTTCAAGTGCTTAATGCCTAATGTATAAACTTTTTGTGGTCCGGTTGACGTAATACATTAATAAATCCGAATTTGGAAAATTTTTATCATGAATTGAAAAAATGGTTAAGGGTGATTTTTGGGAGAGTAGCTTGAGACTTTTTTTTTTTTAGTTTTTAGAAATTTGCATGGATGAAAAAGTATTTCGCGTGAGTGAATAAATGTGAAAATATACGTAAAATTTAAAACGTAAAAAATGTGAATTTCAGTTAACTCTTAACTTGAAACTGGCATAAATTTTTTTTCAATTCTCAATAAATTTTTATCACAAAACATAGCATGTCGCAACAAAAGCTTGGTTCAAGGCGTCAGCAAAACACTGCCGTCTGTTCCAAAAGCAAAAGCCCCTAAGTGCCCCGGGACGGGAGTGGGGGACGGCCCTACGCGCAGGCAACAACAGCACTGGCTCTACGAAGTCAGAATCACCCACCTTCCTTATTTTTAGCGGCATTCTTTCAGAACCTCCTTTTAACAAAAATTCATTCATCTCGTTGTACGCTTTATACAGGTAGTGGGGTCATGTATACTCATGGGATGGCTCTTTTTGGAGTAATTTGATATGGGAAATGTTAACAAGTACCGGGCGGTGTTTAACCGCTTGTTAAACGTTTCATTTTTTGTGTTTCACTTAAAAAGAAAAAAAAAAGTTGTAAAAGAATTTTCCAAAAGAAATAAAAGAAATTGATTTGATATACCCGGATTCGAATACTCTTCTTTCTTTTGAGATCTTATCACAGTTTTTTTGGCTAATGGCCTCTTGCCACGTGGCAAGTAGGTCTCTCGAGCCTTTCTTAAAGGATAAGTACCAAGAGAGGTATTGTTCAAACGCACTTCTAAAATGGGGATGCAGGATATTATATAAATACTTCATGCTCAAAAGCTGTAATAATAATAATAATAATAATAATAATAATAATAATAATAATAATAATAATAATAATAATAATAGTATTATGCCCGAATTTTACGGGCCGTTGTTCTGGAAACAATATTTTTATTTTTTTAAAAATGCGCGAGTGTATAGTTGTTTAAAAATGTGTGTAATATTGTTTAAAAATTAAAAATATGTCTTTAAACAGATGTACCAATGGTCTCTTATATTTTTGAATTGAGATAATCTTTGATGATCTTTTTCGAAAAGACACTATCATCTCTAATTAAATGACATTATATGTAAAGATACCCTCTTTTTAATGACCATTTGTTTTAAATTTTACACTGGGATAAAAAGAATTAATTTTATATAGCCATGAATCATAAATCTCTTACCACAATTTGCAAACTTTCTACATATTAAAACCCAAATGGTGATAGTTAAGTTTACACACAAGTATGTTTACAATTTGAGTTCGCTAATATCTAAAACATTAATGATTCTAAAAATTTATTTTTAAAAAAGTAAGGCTTGTTTTGTATAGAAGAGTTTCGAGTGATATGATTTACAACTCATAACTGAGTTATAAAAATACATTGGATTCACACAAATTAACACATGAGACCCATACAAATTTTTTTGTTTAGCTTGATTTTCAACCATTGTTTCCATCACTCAATTATCTAATTTTTGAGTGATGAATTATGAAAACTGAAAACACATTTTAAATATTTTCAAATTATAGAAACAGAGTTATGATGACATTTTCATAATTAAACCCACATATCTAGCCACAATAACTGACAAACGTACTAATTTTATTTTTTTTTTGGGTGAAACCCAGCCGAACTTGCATTAATCTTTTTAAAATAATGCTAGAGAATTATATATATATATATATATATAACCAAAACTTCTAAAACTCTAATAATTTTTCATGTAAGCATAATATTTAAATAAAATTATCATTTTATTTAAATAAAATTATTTTTGTTTAGTTCAAATTCAATAATGAGTAAAACCCTATATTTTTAACAAGTCCAACTTAAACTCAAATTCATCATTATCATTTTTTTAAAATAATTCTATTTCTCTAACAAGTCTAATTTAAACTCAAACTCAAACTCATCATTATCATTTTATTTAAATAAAATTATTATTTTTAGTTCAAATTTAATAATGAATGAAACTTTATCTCTCTAACAAGTTCAACGTAAACTTAAACTTAAACTCAAACTCATCATTATCATTTTTTTTAAAAAAAAAATTATTTTGTTTAATCAAAACTTAACAGGGAGTGAAACTCTATTTTTTTAACAAGTCCAACTTAAACTTAAACTCAAATGTTAATAATCTATATAAAAACAAAAATTATGGTAGGAATAAAAAAAGAAAAAAAGAGACTCATGTTGGAAATAAGACTAAATAAATAAAGAGATTCACGTTACAAAAAAAAATCATATTAGATTAAGAAAATAGAGAAAGAGAGAGAATCTTGTTAGAGCCTCTTTTCCCTCCTCAAAATTTTGGTTGGGGCTCTAAGGGGATTACTGGTTTCTGAAAAAGGCTTAGAGAGTTTTGATTCTTGATTTCTTATCACTTCAACTAGTGTCAGGAGGCTAGAAATGACCCCTTGAAATCGGTAAACAACTGAATTCGACGAAAAATAAAATAAAATAGTCTATTAATCACCATTATGCATCATGAAGATGTACTCTACATTGAACCTTCGCTTAGTAAAATAGTGATCTCAACTCCATAGTCGAAGTGGTCTTCAACTTGAATTAGGACTGTTTTAGGGAAATTAAGCGTCATTGCTTGCACATAATAACCCAAGTATTGACATGAGCTTCTATAGCTAGCACTTCATGGCCGTGTGTTGATCCCAGTTTCATGAGTGTATTGGAGATTAAGTCCAAATCTCATAGGGAGTGGCCCCACCCTCACACTCACATAAGTAAAATTTTGTCAAGAATGCTCCTGTAATTCTGACACTCCACTCATAAGAGGTACAAATTTCATTCAGAGTTTCTTACTCAACCTCTCCACATTACAGGATAAATACACTTACATCATAGGGATGAACAATTAAAAAATTATTTACAAAATAAATAAATAAATAGTGCATTTCTTACATCCATCGTATGATTCGTTTTTCCCATTGAACCCAATTCTCAGGATTTTTGGTCCTTGGATCGGGTATTCTTATACATGGCTCATGATTTTATGGACTTTTGTCCCAACCCCCTCAATGTATTCCTTGCCCTATCTTTTGCCAAGGTCTTGGTAAATGGATCTGCAAGATTATCATTAGATTAAATATAATCCATAGTCATGATGCCACTACTCAACTAAGATTACACTATATTGTACTTTCTTTTTATAGGTATGGATTTACCATTGTAATAACGGTTTTTAACTCTATCAATTGTAATAGTGATATCATAATGAATTGATATAGGTGGAATTGACTTTTCTTAAAGTGGAATTTCATATAGCAAATCTCTAAGCCAATTTGCTTCTTCACTAGTTAAAGCTAATGTTATTAATTCAGCTTCCGTTGTTGATTTAGCAATTATTGTTTGCTTTTTAAATTTCTAACAAATAGCATCACTACCTAAGGTAAAAATATAACTAGTGGTAGAGAGATAATTACCTAACAAAGTATTCCAATCAATATCACTAAAAGTTTCAATCATAGCAGGGTATTTTTTATAAAATAAGTCATAGTTTGTGGTACCAATTAAATATCTCATGACTCACTCAATAGCTAGCCAATAGTCTCTACTTGGCTCGCTAATAAATCTGCTAAGCACTCCTACTGCATATGCAACGTCAGGTTTAGTAAAATCAGTAGCATAATGCAAACTACTAATGATACTAGCATAATCCTTTTGATTCAAAATCTCATCATCATTATTCTTAGGAAATAAATGAATACTAGAATCAAAAGGAGTAGTTACACTTTTGTGATCATGAAAATTATATTCTCTCAACACAATGTGATTGATCAAGACATAATCCATCACATGTTGTAATTTTCATGCCCAAAATAAAATTAGTCTCACCAAAATCTTTCATATCAGAATGGGTTTTAAGCATATTTTTTGTCTCATTTATAACATGCATATTTGAGCCAAAAATCAACATATCATCCACATTGAAGCTAATAATAACATGTAAATTATTCTATAATTTAGAATAAATACATTTATCACATTCATTTGATTTATAACCATTCTCAATCGTGCAAGAATCAAACTTTTCATGCCAATGCTTAGGTGCTTGTTTTAAGCCACAGGGATTTAGTTAGCTTACCTTCCTTGCTTTCTTGTCCAGGCTCTACAAAGCTTACGTGTTGATCTATATAAATCTCTTCTTCTAGGTCCCCATTTAGAAAAACAGTTTTTACATCCATTTGATGAATTTTCAAATAAAAAATTGCAGCAATTGTTCAAAAATCACATGTTTGTATTGCATACAAAACATACGCAACGAAAATTTAACAGATCTACTTCACTCGCAATCGATAACATGTACTATGTAAGTTTTCACAACAAGAGAGAGTACCTTGGTGTAATGAATTTCAAAACAAAGATCAGAAGTACTTGGGAACACTTTTAATCTTCACTCCAATTCCACTTTACGTTCAAGAAGTGTGGTCTCTCAATCAGTTTTCCAATGGAGAATTAGAGAGTGTCTCACACTCACATACTCACTATTTCATACTCTTAACAAATTCTGTATGTTTCTCCCTTAATATCTAATAGATTATCTAATTGGGCTAGCCTTTTGGGCCTTTACAATTGGGCTTAAGTGTGTGGCTTAGAGTAGGACAAAAAATGGACCAATAAGACACTAGCTCCAATGGGCTTTAGGCTTTTCTGTCAACTCCTGACAAGTCTAAAGTTACCATTAATTATATTTAATACCACTATATAAATATAATTGCACTCTAGGTCTTATTAAAAAATTATATCCCAAGACTTTATTATACATATAACCACTTCATAAAATATTTGTAGTAACATAAAGTCATGAATGTAGACTGCTACTTTGTAAATTACTACATTTTATCCTTGAGTACCCTGTTTAATCCTTTAAAATTATTCATCACATATTTATGAAATCCAATTTCATAACATATACTTTAGTAACTTCTTACCAAAGTGGTTAAGCTGAACTCTTTGAATGACAAACCCATTAAACTTATTTCAAGGGAATATTTTGTATCTTCGATAAGAGATTATGAATTTCATCTTGAGAATATATATTCTATCAACAGTAAATGTGGCTGCCCAACATACTAAGGTTTTGACCATGACTTTAGATCTCATTCCTGATATATCAAAGTAATCTACACCTCATGATTAGGTTCATTATTCTCTCAGGATTAAAGAGTTCATGCAAATAAAAGTCGTGAGATTTATTATTCATTTAACAGTTGTTAGGAGAATAATAAATCTCACACCGGTCCAGTTTAATATGTTTTAACTCTTAAAACATATCACATATCACATATCAACTAGAAATATCCATTTCCATGACCAACCTTGAAATTGTTGATTGTCACTCTGTCAAAATCACTATCGATCTCGTTAAACATCTCCAGTACCTGTCGAAGTATGTTTTCAGTGTTTCCCCTTCCCTCATGACCATGGACAATAATGAATCCAAAGGCTGAGGAACTCTACTACAGATGATGAAGCGAGACCCAAAGGCCCTAGTGAGTTCCATCTCATTGCAACAGGTCCCAAACTGGAAGGAAAGACTTTGCACATCAAAGTTTCATTTTTAGAGTGTACTTCCATCCTCTAATTGAAGTGACTTATATGCTTCACTGGGTCTGTTCGTCCATTATAAATGGTAAACGTGGGTTGGGTGAATCGTCGTGGAAGTTTTCCTTTCTCCACCCTGCCTGTGAAAGGTGACTTATAAAGCTAGTACAAGGCTCTGCCTATGGCATCATTTCCCAAGCCCCTATAAAAGGGCTTCTTACCCTTACAATCACGAAGATAATCCTCCTCGTGGATGAAAGATTCACTAGGAGGAGTTCTTGACCTAGGTCTATAATTACTACTTCGGGAATCTTCAGATGAAGAAGAATCAAAAGCAGAGGGAGTTCGCCTTCGTCTCTCACAACGCAGCTTCTTCTTCAAGTGATCAATCTCCTTTTTGCATAGCCCTCGCATTTTCCTCGTGAGAGATCCTGCTTCCCCCACATGAGTGATTTCTGACGGTATGCATTGTGCGTACATTGCCCTCCTGATCCCTTTCGTGCTTTAGACATACAGAATGATCCTCATGTTGGGACCCCATTAGCTCTGCATGGTGTGAACTTGAACCTACCATAATACTACACACCCTAGAACACAAGACTCTCCACAGATGGCGCCAATTGTATGGACACAATTTGCAATTGGACCCAACAGTATGAAGGGATTCGGCCCAAAAAACCCAATACAATGAAATTTATAGAGAGTGGGCTTGAAATCTAGGTTCTATGGGTGTTGGATAACATAATCGCCAGGCTAAATCCACACTTCACATACAACAAGACGTATATGTAGCAGAAAGTATCCTCAGATGAGCGCCGAGAACGATTTGTATTGCTTTTTTTTGTTCTAAAGATCAGTTACAAATTCAAGTAGTGTGTATAGTGTTGTTTCTTTTTCTTTTTTTGCCCCACTCTTAAAGGTCTTCCTTTTCTTTTTATATTTTCCTTTTTTGCCCCATCTTCCTCGTTGAAGTCTTAAATAATACCCAGTAATCCTTATTCTATCCACCGCTCTCTTGAAGTCTTAAGATAATAGCTGTAAGGCTGATCACCACTGTTAAGATGTCATTTTTCCATTAATGCTGCCAGAGAGGTAGGTGTAGAGTCTTTAATGTGGTGGTAGCAGTTTTCTACGAGATATTTCCTATTCGTTCTTCCTTTTTGTATTCTCCTGGAGTATATCTTCACCCACCAAGCCTTCTAGATTCCTCCTAAACATCGTAGTGTATCATATGATCTTCGCCTCAGTTGGCCGAGGATATGCCCCTCCTCGAACCATTCTAACCAGCCTCTACTGCAACAGTTTGCTTGTGGGCTTTCAAGTTCAGTATTCTTATTACCACTAAACCCTTTTCGGGCAAGTTAATACCCTCGAATCAAGCCCAAGGGCCAAAAATATATTCTGACACTGCTGCCCTTACAAGAACCATAATAGATTTTTTTTTTTTTGAGAAAAAATATAGAAAAAATAAAAATATGTAAAAAGACATTTTTTTTTTCTAAAGATAATAACAGAGAGGGGTGAGTTGTGCGAAAGTGATTCTAATATCATGCTGACAAATTCGGTGACTGAGACTGGTGGTGTGATGGAGGTGGGGGCTGCAAAGAGAACTTGGCCACGACTAGGATTGACAGAACAAGAAACCAGAGAGAGACAGAAATTTTAAGAGAAGTGAAGGCCACACAGGCCTGAATCAGAACAAAGTTTCTCTCCAAACTAGTTTGGAGAGAAACCCTATAAACTCATCATATATATTAATATTGAGGGTGAATTTTAAAAATCTAACCGTTTGATTGCATGTTCTTATTACATCCTTAATGCTTACAAAATTTCAAGAAAATCAAAGATCAATTGCTATGACATTAAATAAATGTTATAATTTCAAGTTTGTAATATAAAGTTGTATATAAGACGTAAGTTAATTGATTAAATAGTAAATAAATCCAATTTGAATGAAATTTGATATGCATGTTAAGAACATAAGGAACAAGAAATTCAACGGTTAGATTTTCAAAATTCACATCTATAAAAGAAATATATGAGAAGTTTGAAGAGTTTCTCTCCGAACAATTTTGAGAGAAACTTTGTTCCATGAATCGCTAGTGGTAATGGCATGGGACTAGATGGATGTTCTAGATAGATTTGGTGTAATGGGAGAGAGAGACTATAATTGATGTCGCGAAAGTCTAAAGAAAGTACACATGATACTTTCATGATTGAACAAAAATTAAACTATCAGCTTTTGGTAATAAATCTTGAATCCATGAGGGGTTTTCTTGAAGTCACTAGGAGAAAAACTAGAATCAACTAGAAAAAGAATTTGACAAGAATCAGTATTTTTTTTTTATATAATAATCTAATTTGTCTCTGACAGTTATAAAAAATGTAAATACCTAGAAAAACGTCTAAATCCTTATTTTGCACTAATTATGTAATTAGGTGATAAAATATCAAAATTTACCGAAAATAATAAAATTAAGTTAAATAAAAAATCATAAAATTGAAAATAAAAAAATGACAAAATTGATTACTGCCAGTTAAGAATCCATTAAACAGAGACTTGAGAATCTATTGGACTCTATGGCTACTGCATAATTGATTACTGCAGCTGCTGCTACATCTATACTGTTAAAGCCTATAAAATAGAAAATAGCAGCATTAGGTCAAATTTAAAGTTAGATTTCCGAAGCTTGAGCCTGTAGTTGTTTACAATCCTAATAAATATCAGCATTGCATATGATCGTTTTGGGGTGACAAGTACTCAAAATCTCTACTTCGCTTTCTTGCCTTTTCCTCTTCTTGGTTTCTCAGCCACGCAGAAGTCAAATCAAATGTTGTTTAGGTGGGAGAAGCCCGTCAACCACCAGAGTTGAGATAAGTGCAAGTTACTTTTTTACATGTAGGAAACTAATTGATAGTGATGCACACCGTAGGAAACTAATTGATTTTTGTTTGTTATTTTTCGATTGGTATTTTTATAAAATTATATATTAAATAAAAAATTGTTAAAAGAAAGGTTCAAGCAAATACACATTAAATAAGTACAAAAAAGTAATAATCCAATAACCAAGTATACCCTATATTTGGTTATTTATATGATATATATTTGGATCAGCTTTAATAATAGACATGAATGAATATTTGTCAACAATGATTTGTCGTACTTTGACAAGGCATGATATATTATACTTTGAGTAAAGGATAAAACCAAAAAGCATCAATTGTCAGTTACTGCTCATGTCTGGTGTAAAAAGGCAAGTTAATGGCTGGAAATGGTAAATCATATCACGCTTGTCGGTGTGTAATTTTAATCAGGGGAGTCAAATGATTTTTTAAGTCAATCGTTCGTGACCAAGGCTTTGTCGAACTAGATAACGCCCTCCCAGTCCTATGTTTGTAAGGAGAAATGACCCCATTTTCCTTTGGATGGGCATAAGGGGGCCAAAATGGCAAAATAGCATGTTTTTCAAAACTTTTTAGGAAGAAAATACTGTTTCAAAAATAATTGGTGATCTACCACTTTTTTCAGTACTCGAGCTCCCCATACTCGAGTACCATGTTTTCTAATTCCACGTCGCCTGGCTGACATGGCATTTAGGAATATAAAAAATGCCATTTAGTACTCGAGTCTAGAAGACTCTAGTACTGTGGTTTGGTACCCGAGCCCACCAAGCTCGGGTATCAACCTGGGTTGGCTATGTATCACTCCAATCAGTACTCGAGTTTCGTGGGCTTGGGTACAGATAACACAGTACCCGAGTCCATCAAGCTCGAGTATTAGTCATGACCAATAACAACTCGCGCTTCATTGACTCGAGTACTGTGTTATCTGTACCCGAGCCCATGAAGCTCGAGTATAGTCTGTTCGTCATTTTTTACGTCCATTTGAAATTACTAATACGAACACACTCATAATAATTGTAACTCAAAAGTTATAACTATATTAACATTGCCTCAAGCACCTCTGAGAAACATTGAGAATTTGACATAGAACCTTCTTGGTTTTTTGTCATGTGCCAAAGGTGATCATATAAAACCACTAAAGAAATTTATTGCAATTAGCAGTTTCATTTGGTAGATAAAAAACACTAAAGAAATTTAGTGTTGTGCTAATAATTTATTATTTTTTTCAGGTTTTCTACCGTTATTCACAGCCACATACTGAGTACAATATGCTTTCATGTCTAGCACTGACAGATATAGAGGTTCCAAAGAGATGAAAGAAAAGAATTTGGCAGCAATTATCAGAGGTTGGGGTAGTTAGATAGTACCAGCACCAAGTATTTTAAGAGCTTAAATAAAATTGTATGATAATGGCAAGAGAAGCATTTTTGGATGCTCGGCACCGAACACCTTTTGTGGTGCGTAGGTACTAAGGTTTGAACCACAGCAGCACCCGTCCCCCTATTCACTTAGGAAAAAAAATAAAAAACTTGGCAAGAGCAATAAGAAAAGGCACAAAAGGCTGTTGAAGCTGAATCATCTTCATATAAACAAAATAAGCCTACTAATGGATGCATATATTAAGAGCCACACAATGTAAACTTGGTTATACAACATTGACCATCCTGACAATTTTATCAGTAAGTTTATGTTACAGATCTTAGCACATGAATTCATGATTCACACAAGTATTAGGAAGCATCCTTTAACAATAATTCAAAACGATGAAAAAGGAAACTAAAATTAAAATATACAAAATAGATTGTTTAGACTACAATTTTAACAACAAACATTTTTGCCAAGCCTCCTTAAAACCTTGTCATGAGTAACCAATAGCACAACTAAAACAGCTTCACTTGCCGTGCCCTGTATCACTCCACCACCTTGTCCTATAATAAAATTTGCAACATAACTCTGTAAACTTCAAACATTGGAAAACAATCCAATCCCAAAATATCAGAACCCTTGTATTCCCAAACTTAAGGTTTAAATTTAACTTCCAAAAGCAGTCCAAATTCAATCTAAAATAGAGTTATGGACCTTAATCCAACTCATTACAATATCATAACTCATTACAATATATATAATAAAGGACATATTTCAGCTGACAGTTTACAACCTTTCAATTGCTCACTCAATGCATTAAGCAGAAAAAAGTTAGCTTTGCAGCATCCCAACAACAAACAATCTCATTGTCTCACCTCAAGTCATCAGATAACAAACAAAAGCAAATCTTTGGGCGGGTGAGAAGCCAAGTTCACTTCAGCCAAAATGATGCCCCAATAGTCACACAGTACAATTAACACATTAAGTTAAAAAAGGGAAAATAAAAAAACTATATAAACTTACTAGAGGCATTCTACACTAGTACAGTGTGTAGATACCCTCTGTAGACAAAGGACCTTTAGTAGAGAATGCCATGCATTTTCACTGCTACAAAAGGCCAAAATCATAGTCACTTGGACAAAGACCAAGGACGGCTATTTCAAAAAAAGCCCCCCTTGATACTAGAATACCATATATACCTTATATAGGGAAGTAGAACCCATGTATTCCCAATCTTGAGGTTTAAATTTAGCTTCCAAAAGCAGTTCAAATTCAATCTAAAATATAGTTCTGGACCTTAATCGAACTCATTACAATATTTGTACACCATATCATCAGACTGTAAAAACATATTTTGACCCAAAAAAAAAAAACATATATCCTGAAAATTCAAAGATCCTTTAATTTAGTTCATTCACCTAAGGTGTATTCCTAATTGCAGGGTATGCTCATCTACATAAGCAATAAAGAAATAGTATGTGGTTGAGATTGCTGAGATGATACAATATGTGTCATATGGTTTCCACTACTACCAAATATTAATTGCATATAGCTCTTTTTTTCATTTTTTGAAGGAAGAAATATTTAAGCTCTCTGTCAATATCAGGAGGCCCCAGTGTTTCTCACTTGTCTATATCAAGCTAAATAGACAGAAAACTTTGACTAGAGAAATAAAGAAGAAGAAGCAGGAGCAAAAGGAGCAACATTGATACCATATAAGTTTGCAGGAACCAATGCTAGTATCATGTGGACCTATAAAACCAAGAGGAAGAAAGCTATGAGACAAGCAAAACAACACAAGCAAAGTGCATAAATTTTTTTTGAATTTAATTTTGTAATACCTAGAAAATGAGTCTTCATCGGCTTTGTTGCTACCAATAGTATCATAGACCTTCATAATTGAATGAAACTAATTAAACTTTAGCTTCCATTTGGCAGGAAATTTTAATTACAAATTGAATAGAAGTTGAATAGAAAATAGGCAAATAAGGTTCTGAATGTATATCAATTACATTCTGAGTGATAGCAACCAATGAAACAAATAGTTTTCAATGCATAGAAACACTAATATTTTTTCTGAAGTTTTAAAATTATATAATTGAATGGCATATAGCATGCATTTTGATGTAATGGCATATAGCAGGCATTTTGTTTGAAGTTGCATTAAAAAGGATGCCACGGTTCAAACTTAGCGTACCTAGTCCACCTGACCACCACTCGTCGAGGCCTCGTTCCGCTTAGGGCATGTTCTTCGGTTATGCCCTTCTTGGTCACACAACCCGCATTGCACCTTCCTCCCTCCTTCCTTCCATGGTGTGGTTCTAGGCCGATTCCCGGCCTCGTCCATCTCATTCCTGATTCGTGTTGAGACAGGACGACCTTTCTCCCGGATCAATTGGGGGTTAGGGAGGACCCTTCGAGTTTCTTTAGGATCCGGCCGTGATAATCTATCTTTCAAAGCAGGGAAAACGGGAGCATAGCTCCGAAACAGTGCGTCCACGCTATAGCATAGGTCAATGTACTGCTCTGCATCATGTTGATACCTAATACAAACTGCAATGACATGTGAACATCAGTTGACAATAAAAAGAGGCTTTTCTTTTGGTTTTGGGTGTCTAAGCAGAGGCAGAGAAGAGAATATAAACGGCAAAATCCTAGAAGAGAAAACCTGAAAGTGGTAAAAGGGGTTTAAGGTTAACTGTGACAATGTGGACAAAATACAAAACACAGAGACAAAAGAAAGGGCAAGTAGTGAGCTTTGATACTACTTCGCTTTCTAAGAGAATACATAATTGCAGACAGGAGTCAACCCTAGAATTGTGAAGCCAAACCTTTCTACAAATCCAATTGAGTGCGTGGGCATAGTTCACATCCATGTTGTTAGTCCTAGCAGCTTCATCTCGCAATATTGAATAGATATCAAAGATAGCATCCAGTCCAGATTTCTGATGCTCATGGGAGGCTGCAAAGAGAACTTTGACATCTGCATTAACCATGAAATGCCTCGTCCTGCATTAACATAAAGCTTGTTCAACCACTATATTCAAACAAGTTTGTCAACAAAACTTTTAATCGACCTCACAACCTTTAAAAGGTCAAATTATAACTAATTCCTCCATGTCCAATTTCATAATATTTCTAATCAAAATTCTCAATCACATTCAACGCCATTGATAAAATGACCCCCAAATTCCCAAAACCCTAATCGAATTGGAAATTCGAAATGCAATTAAAAAGGAATAATCAGCTCCATACCAGATTTCTTAGCTAGTAGATCCCAAATATGAGCCAAGAAAACAACGTAGATATGCAAGAATTGCAGAAACGCAACCTAAAAGAGAGAGAGAGAGAGAGAGAGAGAGATACCTTGAAGAAGGGAGGTTAGTGGTGGAGGAGAAGAAGAAGGAGACGGAGGCCCAGTAGTGCTTAGGTCGAATCTGGTACTCCTTCAACTGCTCTGCCAGATTCGATCGCATTATCATGGCGCGATCTCTCTCTCTCTCTCTGAAACACTCTTATTGCAGAAAGAAAAGAGAGAAAGAAGAGACACAGAGACTTCTAGAGAGAAAAGAGAGTTCCATACCCTTTCATTGTTATTGTCTCTCACTCTTTATTGTTTTATTAAGCTAAACGCATCGTTTAGCCCTCCACAAACGAACAAACAACTATACTAAACCAAAAATCTACTGTAGAGGCATTGCCTCTTTTTATATAGTTAATATATATATATATATATATATATATTAATAACTCGTGTAACTGTTCTCACGAGTGTGACCGGCTTTTCCCACTAAACACTTCTGCGTGGTTGAGAAACCAAGAAAAGAAAAAGGCATTAAAGAAAAGTTGAGATTTTGAGTATTTGTCACGTCAAAACGATTGTATGCAGTGCTAATATTTATTAGAATGGTAGACAACTCCAGGCTCACGGAAAAACATTTGAATTGCTCGGAAAGCTAACTTTGACTTTGACATAAAACAGCTCCTTTTTAGGTGTTAAAAGTGTAGGGCAAATTTTGTTTCCGGTCAAAAATTGCTTGAACAAACTTTGCTTAATGCTTGTGTAACTTATGTTCTCTTTGACGGCCTTTAAAATAATCCTTTTATATGTCTAGGGTTATGAGAAAAGAAGGCCCAAAGACATATCCACGGACTGGAAGAAAACAGATCAGAATTTCTGCTTTTCTTAAACCTCGACAGATAGCATCTGTCGATAAGATGTCGAGCCACGAGTTAGAGCAGCTTCTTAAGCTCGATAGATGTTAGCTGTCGAGCTTTAATGACAGGCATTTCTTCAGCTTGTTTCTTGGACATACTTGCATAGCTTTAACACCTGATCTTGAAATCTTATTTATTGAAGTATTAAAAACATCATAGATCTACCCAAATACAAGTAAAGTGCGTTTTGTTAAAGGATTAGTCAATTACATAAAATAATGACATATGTTCTTAACAAGTGAACATATGAGAGAAGTCAAAAAACACTCAACTCATGCTCACTTGTTGAATACAATAAAATCTATCCTAACATAAACTCTTGAAAAACTTTGCAAGAAGAGAGTTCATGACGAGTAAACTTTGACAACCTGTATTTCTAAAATACTTTAAACAAAACATATCAAGACATCTTTGTGTTTGTGTGAAGCAAAAATAATAGATTTCATACAAATAATAAGAAGCATGTGCAGAGAGAGTGAAAAGAAACAACACATGTAAGGGTAGGTGAAGAAAACATATATCATCACATATATAACAAAGATAAGCACAATATATGTAAAAAAAATAGTCACAAGACCTAAGGTACAAGAACAATGTATCTTTAGAAGAAAGAAAAGAAAGATACAAGATATCCTTATAACATCCCTTAAGATATCAACACTTCCCCTAACAAAATGGTCCTATACTAACTCTTCCCCTAAGAATGACTACTCTCATAGTAAGACTACTCTCCCTTTTTATCACGAGTGATAAAGGGTAAGATGATAGGCTATAAACGCGTTGACCCCTTATGATTAATTAAATTGATTAATTAAATTAATTAATTAGCCAAGTTATTAATTAATCAAGTTAACATGCAAATTCACATGGCAACACAAACAAATCACCAAAACTAAAGTATGCAGCGGAAAATAAAAGACACGGTGATTTGTTTACGAATGGGGAAACCTGACGGCAAAAACCCCACCGGGTGATTTAAGGTCACCACTCCCAAAACTCCACTATTATCACAACAAGCGATTACAAGCAAGGGATCCAAGTACCTTACTAACCTACAGTTGAACCCTTACCCCAATACCTAATTGGACTTGTTCTATAGTGACAGTTTCTCCGTTTAATGCACGGCTCCGAGTACGTGACTAACCAATTGCGCGGATCCTAGTATGCGACTTCAATTCACCAACTAGAGAGAGAATTGTTGGCTGCAAAGTTCTTCAAATCATCCACACGATGAAGATCAGGAAGATACTTGGTTACAAAACCCTACGGTGCACACTACACAGCAACTTCTTCATAAAAGATGAACTAGGGCATGAACTTTGTCTTTTTGAAGCATGTATGTTGTGTGTGTATCAAATGTAGAATAGTCCTTAGTTTAGAGTGAAGGTTTAATGATCAATTCAATCAAGTCATACACAACTAGTACTAAGTCAAGTGGTCTATCTCAATTATAGAAATGAACATATATGACATCCCATAAGAAAATGATTACATATCTTCGAAGCTTTTCATTTGGCTTCTTTACAATTCATAACATTTGATCATTTTTTATCTTTACATCTCTTTTTGAGATCGATGCCTGAAATTTTTTATATTTCAATTTGATGAACAAGCCTTTGACTTTTGGGCACTATATATTTACAATACAAGTCGCTTTTCCTTTTTCTTAGTTAAATACTAGTATGTGTGACGGTTTTTGCAGCTCATTATTTCATTTCATTTTGAGATTTACATTGGTTGAACTCTTTCAGCAAAAAATAAAAGAGTGGGAATAGATATAGGCACAAGTCTACGCATATATCAAAACCAACAAGACTATTGACTAATTATTCATGATAAGCTTGAAGATCAATTTACAACAATTACATAGATGTCAAGATTTTTCCCACAATGATATGGGTGTATAAAGAACAAGCTATGCTCGTAAATGTACAAAGCCATTTGTATGAAGGTACAAGGTAAAATACACATGTGATATGTGCTCAAATATATACAATCAAATTTTTTGAATTTTTTACTTTTTATGTGGTTTTGAATTTTTACTCACACAAAACTAAAATATAAAAGTAAGATCAAAACAAAAGCAATGCATATAAAGAAATGCAAGATGCATAAAATGCATGAAAATATGACATTCAATGTATGAAGGGTCCTACAAAGATTGAAAGAATTAGATCAATGACCAAAAGAGTAAAAACTCAACCATAGGAACCTTTCCTCATTCAAACAGAACGATTGTTTGGAATGAGTGTTTCATGAGAAGTGAGACGAGGGTTGGAAGAATAAGAACCAGAGATGCATATAGACAGGTAGTTAAGAGCATTAAACACTTTCTTTAATAACATGCTATTTTCACTCAAATCCAGTTTACCTTTTTTCGCACAACTTCCAAGAAACTCAAGTTTTCCTTTTCTTTTGATTCTTTTAAAAGTATGAAACTTAGAGCATTGAGGTCTTAGATGACCAAATGCACCACAATGGTGACAAACAATGCATTTAGGTTTACTAGGCTTTTTGGGAAGGGATTTAGCAATATGGTTTTGTTCTCTCTGTGACTTTGAGCATTGAGGTCTTATGTGACCAATCACACCACAATGGTGGCAGGTTGGAACAAACTTAGATCCATTCAAAATCTTAAATTAAGACCTAAACGGAGGCTTTGGCTTAAAAGCCTTTCTCTCAACCTTTTGATTTCTTTTGTGTAGAGGAATGTATACTAATTTGTCCTTTGAGGTAGAATACACAATATGCACAAAATCGGATATCACAACATGATTGCAATAAATATTTTCATCTTTTTAACAACAGGTTTAACAATCAAACACTTGGCATGCATCTTAAGAAATTTATTTTCACATTTTAGCTCATTAACAAGTTTGTTAAACAAAACAAGTTTAGCATCCAAGTTCATATCCAAACATTCAAACTCTTTCAGCTTTTCAAGAGAATTTTCAGTAAGTTTCTTATATTTCTCAACCAATTTGTTGGATTCATTGATCTTAGCAATCAAATCATCATTTTGACAAAATAACTTGCTCAAATTCTTTTGAAACTTTTTAGAATTTTTTTTCAAGAGTTTGATGTTAGGAATATCAACAACACCCAAAGATTCATGTAACATAGCATCACAATCATGTGGATTATCATTCATAGAGGCATTTTCACAAAGACATGGCATGTTACATTCTTCAACATCTAATACATGCATAGAAGTATACAAAGAACTATCCATGGCAAATAAATACAAGGGGTCAAGGACACACCTAAGTATTTAAACCACAACAAATGTACCAGCTCTGATACCAATTGAAAGTTCAATTAGTGTATAAAACACCAAAGAATGTTTAGACCCCCAATTCCAAAATTACCAACACAAGTTTATAATCAAACAATATATGTGCAGAAAATGAAATATAAGCTATGACCAATTTGGTAACACACTCTAAACCATATTTAATCACAAACACAATAGTAATTCAAAGGTAAAGAGAAAAGGAAGAGAGATGCAAACACAAAGATAACACGTCGATGTGTTATCAAAGAGGAAACCGAAGAACTCGGCGAAAAACCTCTCTGCCGCCCTCCAAGCAGTCAATAATCCACTAGAGAATAAAGTTGGGATACATGAATAGTAGAAGACCCTCCAAGCCTAATCTATCCAGTGCACCTAAGCCTTCCAAGCTTCTTGCTCCAACAGGATTACGCCAAACCCTGTCTTCTCTAGCTTATCAGATCCCACAATAGCCCATTGCATCAACCAAAATGAATTGGTCCATTCTGAACTGCTTCCTAAGCGCCAAAATACCTCCTTACTGATATGGGTATGGTGAGATAAGGATTTGGCTAAATGTACATCTCAAGGATATATCAATGGAGAGGGTGAGAGTAGAGGAATTTGGAGAATCAAAGGATGAAGATTGTGAATGAGTCAATCTTGTTTTTCTCTAGGGTTTCTCTCTTAAAATTCTCTCTAGAAGCTTTCTACATTCTATAGGTATAAGGGTATTTATAGTAGAGTGTATGAGAAATGTGAAACATCAAGTTTTATCCAAACAAGGCATTTTGGTGACTCAATCTTGTGATTGGAACGAGTCGCGAGTTTGAGTAGCGAGCAAATTGTCTAGCCAAATTTGAAGTTTTGTCCTGTAGTGCTCTAGCTGTTATGACCCTTTAGCTCCCCTACTCTACACGTGTACCACCTTTAGTCACAAGCCAGTCATAAGATCCAGTCATGAGGCTCTTCTTGAAAACATGACAGAAAGATGCAAATGCATGAAAACAAGAAAAGAAATGCAGATGCATGAAAGCATGATTTCAAAAGTAGATAAGAAATCAAACAAAGAGAGTCCTACTACAGATAGAAAGAATTAAAGCAGAAGACAAATAGAAAAGACAATTAAGTCTTAGGCTCCTTTCTCACCCACACAGCACGAGTCGTTGTGTGGGTGAGAAAGGAGCCTAAGACTTAATTGTCTTAGGCTCAAGACTTTTAATAACTCACCAAGAAATTCCGTGACAACGGGAGTCAAGGATCACACTCAGAAAATTAATCCAATCAGAGTGTACCCATTCTAATACCACTTGTTGGAAAATTTAGACTCTAGTTGATAGATTTAATAAGTTTTAAACCCAAGTTGTTAATTAGATTTATTATGCATAAAACTTGTTAAAACAAACAAACATCAATATCATGTCAAAACTAAATGCAGCGAAAAAATAAATAAGATAAGATATGATGACCTAGGAAAACCAATGAAACCAACCGGTTTCATAGTAAAAAACCTGGGGGGAAACCTTCTTGAAAAGCAATTCACTATAGTAAAGAGAAGTTTCAGATCTAGTACAAAACCTTTGTCCCTAGACTCTACAATCCCCGTAGATGAACTTACAGCAGAAACCTTCTACCGCTTCAGAACCTTTGAATTCTTCAATATATGAACGCCACCCTTTAATGCACGGATCCCAGTACGTGACTAACTCCTTTACACGAATCTCAGTACGTGACTCACTCACCAACTTGAGAAAGAAGAATGTTGGCTGTAAAGTTCTTCACTTTATCAATAATGAAGATCAAGAAGCACTTGGTTACAAAACCCTAAGGCGTAAAGATGCAGTAGCTTCATTCAGAGAGAATAAGGCTTCGGTCAACTTTTGCATGTGTTCTTCTTGTATTCTACTATGTGACGATCTCTAAAATAAGCCTTTTATATGTCTAGGATTGTAAGAAAAGGGACCCTACACAAATACATAAACATGGGCCGAAAATCAGATCTGAAAATCTGAATTCCCATAACCTCGATAGATACCTCGATCGATCGAGCAGCTGTCAAGCTTCATTAAATCTCGATAGATAGAAGTATCGAGCAGTTGTCGAGCAGCCGTCCGCAGGTGTCCACGGGTGTTCAGCTATCTATCCGCAGGTGTTTAGCTATCTGTCCAGCTTTAGTAAACACCTTTTCTTCACTTGTTTCTTGGTTCAAGTCTAGTATTAAAGCCATGAAGATGTTCATAAACAACATGTTCTTTGAAGTATTAAACACATCTTAGATCTACCCGAATACAAGTAAAGTGCGTTTTGTCAAAGGATTAGCCAACTACATAAAATATGTCCTTAACAATCTCTCCCTTTGGCAATCCGTGACAAAACCACAACAAACAAATGAACATATGAGAGAAGTTATAACTCACTCAACTCATACTCACTTGTTGAATACAATAAAATCTACCCTAACACAAACTCTTGAAAAACTTTACAAGAAGAGAGTTAATGACATGGAAGTCTTTGACAACCTGTCTTTCTGAAACATTTTAAACAAAACACATCAAGGCATCTTTGTGTGAAGCAAAAATAATAGATTGCTTACAAGTAAAGAAACATGTGTATAAAGATAGAAAAGAAACAACACATGTAGAGATAGATGAAGAAAACATACATCATCATATATATACCACTTGATAAATACCATGTTGTATGTAAACATGGTCACAAGACCTAGGTACATGAACAAGGAGGTAAACACTCCCCCTAACAAGATGAAACACAACTCCCCCTTACAAGGGCATGTATTTCTCTCCCTAACTTGTAGAATCTTAAAGAAAGAAATCACAAATTCTCCAATTTCTTCTCCTTTTTGTCACGATTGATAGAGGGTACAAGAAGCTATAAAGCTTTAACTGAGAAACATAAAGATGATCAAGGATGATCAAGAGGGCACAAAGAATCCATAAAAATGGATGAATGTAATGAAACAAGATGCTATGGATGATAAGATAAGAGAAACATGCAAAACAAAGAAAAATGAAATGCATGCAAGGATATCTCGATCGATCAGGAGGTGTCGAGAAGCTATCGAGCCAACCTCGATGGATCCAGATATCTCGATCGATCCACCTAGCTATCGAGAGGTGTCAAGATTGCGATAAGATGCAACTGAAGAGCTCGACAAATAAACCAGGTATTGAGAGGTGTCGAGGAGGTATCGAGATTGCTTAAAAATAGTTTTTCAATAAGAGAAAAACACAAACATGAATGCAATCAAGAATGCAACTCAACCAAAGATCCAACCAACATTTTAAGCTCTCAAAATCATCTCTCAACAACAATTTTAAGCACATGGATCCCAAAACACACACACACACACACACACACACTAAATAAGTCTAACCAATTTTATATTTCAAAAATAAGTCAAGACAGTTTAGTGAGCATACATTAACACATGTAAACCTTGTGATAGTCAAATCACATTATACCTGCACATGTATCTAAAGCAGCAAAGAATATTGCGTGTTGTGTGTGAAAAACATTGCAAGATTGCATAAGTGTCTCAAAGTTATGACGATTTGAGATATGAGAAAATCTCTTTAACTCACACATAATCATAATTGTTTGATGGGGACTATCACCTTCGAGGTACATCCTATAACTCCCACATCTCCTAGAAAACACACTTGCAATCATATTTTAAAGCATTTTGTTCTTTTTGCTTTTATTTCTTTCCATATTTTCTTTTATTAAGCAAATCATGCATGGGCATATAAGAGAGAAAAGAAATACCAATTATGTTAAGATTTTTAACATTGCACTTTTGCTATGCCGAAGTATACTGATGTCATTTCATGATTGGCAGGTAACAGTGGTGAGATGGTTATTTATGCCTTTCTCTTAGGATTTTCTAGTCCTACCCGTCAAAAAGAGTGTTACGAGCGTTAAGTACAAGAGATCACTTAACCTTACTCATCACAAACAAAGAGTTACAAAGCTCACTTGCTTAGTTGTGAATAAGGATGCTCATCTAAGCTACAAGAGATACAAAATTTGGAAAACTTTGTTTCATTGGCCATTTTAAGGTTCACAAGAACCAATGTACATAAACATACACTGTTTTTGTATTTTTCTGATTTTTTCCTTTTTTTATTTTGAAAACAAAACAAAATAAAAACTAAACAATCAAACAAAAATAGACAAACAACATGAAAACATGACAGAAAGATGCAAATGCATGAAAACAAGAAAATAAATGCAGATGCATGAAAGCATGATTTCAAAAGCAAATAAGAAATCAAGCAAAGAGAGTCCTACTACAGATAGAAAGAATTAAAGCAGAGGACAAATAGAAAAGACAATTAAGTCTTAGGTTCCTTTTTCACCCACACAACACGAGTCGTTGGCCGTGAAGATGAAAAGGCACGTGTCCTAATATGACTACAAGAGGACATGGAAGGATTAGAATTCTTTTGAAATTGAGTTTAAAAGCTCAAGACTTTTAATAACTCACTAAGAAATTTCATGACAACGGAGGTCAAGGATTACACTCAGGAAATTAATCCAATCAGAGTGTGCTCGCTCTGATACCACTTGTTGAGAAATTTAGACCCCGGTTGATAGATTTAACAATTTTTAAACCCAAGTTGTTAATTAAATTTATTATGCATAAAACTTGTTAAAACAAACAAAGATCAATATCATGTCAAAACCAAGTGCAGCGGAAAAATAAACAAGACAAGATATGATGACCCAGGAAAACCAATAAAACCAACCAGTTTCACAGTAAAAAACTTAGGGGGAAACCTTCTTGAAAAGTAATTCATTATAGTAAAGAGAAGTTTCAAATCTAGTACAAAATCTTTGTCCCTAAACTCTACAATCCCTGTAAATGAACTCACAGTAAAACCTTCTACCGCTTCAGAACCTCTGAACTCTTCAATATATGAATGTCACCCTTTAATGCACGAATTCCAGTACCTGACTCACTCACCAACTTGAGAAAGAAGAATGTTAGTTGCAAAGTTCTTCACTTCATCAATAATGAAGATCAAGAAGCACTTGGTTACAAAACCCTAAGGCGTAAAGACATAGTAACTTCTTTCAGAGAGAATAAGGCTTCGGTTACCTTTTGCATGTGTTCTCCTTGTATTCTGCTATGTGACGGCCTCTAAAATATGCCTTATATATGTCTAGGGTTGTGAGAAAAGGGACCCTACATAAATACATAAACATGGACCGAAAATCAGATCTAGAAATCTAAATTCCCTTAACCTCGATAGATACCTCGATCGGTCGAGCAGCTGTCGAGTTTCATTAAACCTCGATAGATAGAGGTATCGAGCAGCTGTCCGCAGGTGTCCACAGGTGTCTAGCTATTTGTCCGCAGGTGTCCAGCTATCTATCCAGCTTTAGTAAACACCTTTTCTTCACTTGTTTCTTGGTCCAATCTTCATGGCTTTAATACTAGACTTGAACAACATGTTCTTTGAAGTATTAAACACATCCTAGATCTACCCAAATACAAGTAAAGTGCGTTTTGTCAAAGGATTAGCCAACTACATAAAATATGTCCTTAACATTTTTTTTTAAATGCTTTCTTGACTTGACTCGACTCAAATCACAATTTTGACCGTTCTCATTTTCCCATAATTAAGCAATCTCAAATGTCTTTCCCTCATATTTTTATCAAAGCTAACGGCCATAATTGTAAAACAAGTTCTTCATTTCTTACTCTATCTTTCTTTTGTACTTTCACTTATTTCATCTTAATATTCTAATTTTAGTTATGTTCATTCTATAAATTGATATGTCGTTACATATATAGTTTCAAAATTAGTATGTACTGGTCACTTAATTGGTACGAACTACAATCACCCCATTGTTCCACCTCAGATTGAATGTTGGTTGATTCTGGTCTATTTGGCCATTCTGGCATGATTTGGTGAATTTCGGCTAGTATGTAATTCCAGCCCGGTATTGATTTAAATATACTAGTTATTTCAAGTTGAACAATCTTAAATTCTCAACCAATCTCTGGTTGCACCAATCCACCACATTGCAGTAGATCTTTTCCTTCTTCTTTCTTCTTCTCTTGCATTTCGTCCTCAGCTTCATCTTTTTATTTTTTGTCTTGTTTGTCCACTTCTTTTTCTTCTCTTGCAGACTTGAGTTTCATCCTTTGCTTCTTCCTTCTATTTTTTGTCTTGAATGTATATTGCTTGTCTTTTGGAGAGAAACCTTTCAAACTTCTCTTATATCTTTTTATTGAGTGTGAATTTTTAAATTATAAAAATTAGATTGTATGTGCTTTATGTTCTTAATATACATGTAAAATTTCATTTAAATCGGATGTTATTTACTATTTGATCAATAAACTTATTTTTTATGCATAATTTTAGAAAAAAAAAAAAAAACTTGAAATTTAAACATTTGATTAATGACATAGCTATTGATCTTTGAACTTCTTGAAAATTTTCAAGTATGAAAGATATAATAAGAACATGTAATCCAACGGTTATATTTTCAATATTCACATTCAATAGAAATATATATGAAAGGTTTTTGTCTAAACTAATTTGGAGAGAAACTTTTTCCTTCGACTTCTAAGCCTTCCTCCATTCTATGTAATTATCATTTACTACCACTTTTTCTTTTTCTTTTTTTCCTTCAGCTTATGCCTTTAAAAAAAAAAAAAAAATTATTTAGATACACAACACTCTTCTTATAATCTTTAAAAAGCTGATAGTTAAATTTTTATTATTAAATTGATGTTTTGTGCATAGAGATTGACATATTTATTTAAATATGGACGATCCTTAATAATTTATATGTGTAAAGTTTTTAGACCCCTTAAAACACAATTGGATTAATCTAGTTAACAAGCCATGTTATTACTTAGTCCAAATTTCAGATCTAGGTTAACACAATCATATAATCATATCAATATAAAGTGCGGAATATAAAAACACAAAGATATGATGATCCAAGAAAACCAAACCGATAAAAAACCTGGAGAGGATTTAATCTAAGTATCCTCAAGATAAACCTGAATCCACTATGAAAGAATCGAAGTTTGTACAATAGCGACTTAGACCACTAACATCCTATTACTACCTACCAGTAGAAAACTTACTGACACGACCACGTGCAAGCTCTGAGACCACAGACTCCTTCTTTCTTGGATTCTCCAGCAAGTACAAGCACTCCCGCTTGTGTATCTTTAAGCTCTTATGGCAGCAACTGAATGATCATCAAGCTCTTGAAGAAATCTCCTTCTTGATAATCCTAAGTTTGTGTGAAGGCAAGCACCTTAGAGATTTCACAAGAGATTCACACAAATAGCAATATGAGTAGCCTTAGAGAGCTTTTAGGTACAAAACCATAAATCTGCAAAAGAGGCACAAGATGCACTCTAATTTCTCTAAAAAGCTCTAAAAACCCTCTCTAGGGTTAGCTTATAATGTCCTTTAAATATTGAAAAAAACGGGTCGCGATTTAGGCTTCAAACGATCAAGTTATGGGCTTTATTATGTTTTCTGATTTTTGCTGATCTGTGCCTTTCGATCAATCAAATCTAATTTTCTATTGATCAAACACTGTAGCAATTGAATAGTAATTTCTTGCAATTATTTGATTCCAAACTTAATTTAAACCAAACTTTAAGCAAGTCTAAACCTAGACTAAATGTTTTGATTATGGTTTGCCAACACAATACACATTGAAATTCTAATACATTAGTACCTAAGGTCTTAGAACCTAACAATCTCCCCCTTTGGCAATCCATGACAAAACACATTACAAACATGAAATGCTCAAAGTTACAAAAAGCCCAATCAGATTTTAAAAGCCCTAAACACAATTCAACCTAACCACTATCTATCAGTTTCAAGTGTAGACAACAGCCACGACTGAATTAACTTATATATTCCTGAAACAGTCAACAAACACATAAACTCATGCGTGGAAAATACAAGTAAACCAAAATAAAACACAGTATAAAAACAAAAGTAAACTAACTCTCCCCCTAAGTTAGATACATCAAATATTTTATTTTCTCCCCCTTTCAAAAACAACTTCAACTCCCCCTAAACAAAACAAACAGGATTCCCACATTTCATCTATTCCTCCCCCTTTTTGTCATGTATTGACAAAGACAACTCAAACAATAGTAAACGGAAAATGTACGCAACAAAAGAAAAGAGGAAATAGAGAATAAAGGGAACACAAAATTCAAGCTCTATAGAAAATAGAGGCAGCTCCCCCTATGAAGAGCAACAACTCCCCCTAAGAACAACAAAGTTTTAAAAAAAACTTTTCTCCCCTTATAAAAATAGGAAAAACATAACAAGTTTTGGGGAAAAATTAGGAGGTGGGGTAAAAAAAAAAAAAAAAAAAAACTTAAAAACTAAGTTGAGGATGCACATGAAGAAAAATATTCTCTCTTTCAATAAATGCAAGCTTGACACTATGTGACCCATAAACAATTGCATGAGTAGAGAAAATATTTGAACATTGATTATCCAACA